>VZTH01017689.1:0-14768 GCA_013397815.1 Aleadryas rufinucha | reverse complement strand
TTTGGTTTGGTTTTTTTTGTTTTTTTTTTTTTTTTTTAACTTGGTTAACTACAGCATTGCTCATTTGCCCACATAAAAGGTTTCAGGACAGTTTGTGATCTCAAAAAAAGACTGATTCACAAAAATTTAACCAGCAACAATGAAGCAACTTCAGACTGCAAATATCCATAATGAAAGCATATGGATTTTCAGGGTATATGTCTGTGTTTAACTTCTGCTTTGGGCATGGCCCTTTGCCAGATCCCAGTCCTTTACTCATTCTGCAAGGGATGAAATGCACCCTTGCTGTCTTCTGAGGCATGCACTGGAGCTTTTTTACACAGTAGCTTGAACCAGTGGAGGGGATGACCTGTGTCTCAGCCTGACACAGAGCAGGGGCTCAGCTGCAGCACACAGATGGACCTAGGAGTCTGCCCTTAGTCCCAGCTATGGAGATCCACTTGCATACAACCAGGATCCACTCTATCCTTTGTGCTTTTTATGAAAGGCTCTCATCCCTCCTGAACAAATAAAAAAAAAAAGAAGCTGGATTATCCACCTAAGTCAATATTATCTCATGGAATAAGAGATACAAAATGAACACTGAGTAAACATCCCAGGTTGTTAAATTTTGAAGAATTTCAGGCACTGCCTGGCAACAGCAGAATATTATAAATTCATAAACCTGCCTGATGTACCTGCTTCCATCTCTGCTGTGAAGAAGAGGTAGGAGCGTCCCACAGGACTTCTCCTGCCTGTGTCCCTCTGCCTCCAGCAGCTAGGGATAGGCAAAGAGAGTGGAGATGCATTTGTGGATCTAAACATTGCCTTTCCCTTCCTAGAGTGAAGGGACAGAGAGCCAAGATTCCTTTCCCTCAGGTGGCTCTGACCAGAGTGTATATCTGGCTCCTTCATGTTGTGAGAAAAAAAGCTCCTTTTGTTTCATGACTGCTATCTTTCTCTCTCTTGGGTTGGAGGTCACGGGTTAAGGAGGAAGGTGTACATTGGCAGGCTTGCCTTACAAGAAGAGAAGTGTGAGAAATGAGATGTGAAGCAAAAAAATGATTCTGGTGAGGAGCATGGGTTTAGCCTTACAAATCTGTAACAATGTGCATCTGGATGTCCAGGGATCATCACAACTGTCTGTGCCTCTGGGTCCCAGTAGGGACACATGCTGGTGGCTCCTCTGGAGTCTGGCAGCCAGAGCAGCCTGGTTTTGCCACTGCTACTGTCACAAAATAAATAAAGTCATGCATCTCTTTTGTCTTTAACAAATTCCTAAACTGAGCTGTGGAAGGAGGTCAGATTGAAACACAATATACAAACTAAGATTTCAGATCTTTGAAATAAAAGACCCTCAGACTTAAGACAAGTATTATTTGCCTCTATCCAGATCCTGTAGGAAGACTTGCCATAGCACAAAACCTTCAGATTTTTTGCAGAACATACCCTTGTTGACAGTCTAATGGTTTTCTCTGTGACATATATTTACAGCAAGACCATGTTGGGCTCTGCCTCAGTGGGCCTGTAAATTTACTTTGTTGGAGAAAGTGCATTTCACACAGAGATACTGTTACTTCTAGGAAAACAAAACAAAACAAAAACTAACATATGACACAAGGAATAAACACAAATAAGACTTTTCTCTCAAAAAGGAACTATTCTGTAAAATCTTTTCTTCCCCTCCCCTGGGCTACTTTTACTCAAATAAAAAATCCAGTTCTGCCTTTGACTTAATTACCTTAAATAATCTATTTAAAACCAGAGCATAGTGTCTATCCTTGTAATTTTTGCTAAGGAAATATCTATATTTTCCTCACTCATATTTTACCAGTCCTGAGTACAGAACCAAAACTCTTACCCATTTCTATCAAAACATCAGCTGTTAATGGATTTTTGTGTATATTTCATTTAAAGCACTACTGTGTTTAAACACTTAGAGTGCTGAATGTAAAAATAACTGGCAATCTCAGAAGTGAACATTTTATTTGTCATACGGGTGATTTTATCATGCCACACAACATTTTTTTTTTACTCATCATTTATTAATGTTTTATATAGCTCATCAAAAATGAAGGTTGAGGTCAATAATTGCTGACACATAAAAGAACAAGGAAAAGGACAAGCAAGGGCATTATCCAGAGAATTTTGGACTAGCAAAAACACTCTCAGATTTCCTTTGCACATCTTGAAATACAGTAATCACTTAAATGGCCCAAGTAAAGGAAAAAGAAAACTTTTTTTAATAATCAACATGGTTTCCAGTTTCATGTATACTCACATATGCTTCAGAAAGCATCTGGATTTTTATTGGCATCCATTTTTACTTATCAGTTTCATTCTGTAGCCTCTATCTTTGCTTTGGTATTGGGGAGCCTCATGTCCTCTGAGAAGACTGGTGAGCACAAGACAGTTTTCCACTTGGCTCACAGCCCCGCACTATGCATTGTTGACATGACTGTGTTTAATAATAATTCCTGCTGATTCTGTTGTGGAAAAACTTACTCTTCATAAGCTGACTAGCTTGTGGTGCCAGTGCATCTGTGTATAATTTTTTTTTTCCTCTTTTTAAGGGACTTGGGACCTGGTTTAGAAAACACTGCTTGAGCATGTCTTAAAAGCTAAACATACTAGTTCCCACCTTTATTTAGCAAAGCACTTAAGTATGTATTGCATCTAGCTGGCTTCAGAGGGATTTATATTCATGCTGAAGTGCTTGTTGATTCAGAGCCTCAGCTCTCAGGAGCAAATTCTAGCTCAGATACTTTCTCAAGCCTACCTACAACTCCCTCCCCAACAGCAAGATTTATGCCTTTCATTACAATGGACTTATCAATTTACAAGCTATCACATTTCCCCTAGGTGAATACATTGTGTATTTCAGAAAACTATACTAAAGATATGATCAGGATTACCTCTCCAGAGCAGTCAGTGATCCACTTAATCTACCTTTCTGTGTCACTTCATAATACAGCAGGGGGGAGGAAAGAAAACCTATTAAATGAGTCCATAATTGTTATGCAAAGGATACCAATGGTTCCATTTCAATTACACCACAGTTTTCCTCTAACAGATACACTCTCCCTAAATAACAAAGGTTCTTCCACCTTCAATAAAAATAAAGGCACAAGAACCATGCTTCTATGTGGCATGGTGTTTAACACGTACCTTTTAAAGTATTATTAAAATACAATAATCCCTGTAACAACTTCTTCAAAATCTTCACCTACTATTTATAAAAATAAACAAATATAAAACCTGATGGGGTCTAGGAGGAGGAGTCAGAAGTGGGAATTGGGTCGATTCAGTCATGAGAATTATTTAGGGTAGTCGGCAAACTTAAACTGCAACAAATGTTTTCAAATTACATGCTTCCTCTGTCTCCAGAAGAAAGACTTATTTCAAGTAAACAACAAAAGTGGACTGTACTACATTTCCTCAGTTCATAAGCTCTTAGCATCATTTTATAGTGCCAACCTATTAGGAAAGATTTTCAGATACTGCTGTCATTATAGCTGGAGCTGTCAGGGCACGCAGTGAAGATGCATAACTTTTTTACTCTAGGAAATATAATTCGGTAAAGAGCAATAGGCAGTAAAGCAGCAAACTTATCTAATAATTCATTTTATAAAAGGTGCTGATTTGCATACACACACCTTACCAAACTATTTCTCTTTGATTTTTACATCTGTTTAGACTGTTACATCTGTTTTGCAAACACCAGGTACATGGATTTATGGTTGGAACACCTGAGCAAGCAACACTGCTGTCTCACATCATCCCCTGAATACTGCTTGCACAGGTATAAAATACAGGCTTAAAATCCACAAAAAGACACCAGGTAACTTGCAATCATGGCAGAATCTATAGCTCTATAAAGGTTTCTAGGTGCTCTATAATACATAAGAGAATAAAAAGGGCAGGTTGCAATTTCAATGAGACAGTAAGAAAGCTCCTTCTCTCAAAAAAAAAAAAATAGGATAAGAAAGTGACTTAAATCCTGTTACTTTTTTTGTTCAAAACCATCTTCCCAAGTTGTTGTTTGGCTGCTTCCCTTGGATGGCTGGAAATATTGCTGTGAGCCTGGGCATCCTGCTTGCTGACCAAGACAGTAACAGCTATCATATAACACATGGGAATCTTCCCTACCACCATCACTGTATTCACTCTGCTTGTTAAATGTGTTAGTGCTTTGCAAAAAGAGACAATCTGAAAGTGGTCAGATTCAAATCTACTGGCCATCAGCTTTTATGTGCCCATTTATCCATGTTGTACAGTATCAAAAATAGTGTGTTGCCTTCTTTTAGACCACTTCATTCTACCCATGCAATTTTGGAAATTCGACCCTGGTTTTCAGATTTCCTTT
Source organism: Aleadryas rufinucha (assembly GCA_013397815.1). Taxonomy (NCBI): domain Eukaryota; kingdom Metazoa; phylum Chordata; class Aves; order Passeriformes; genus Aleadryas; species Aleadryas rufinucha. The sequence continues at coordinate 10,423 of VZTH01017689.1, read as the reverse complement.
AGGAAACAAATCACCTACAATTAAGCCATTAGGGTATACAACCATCAGACACTTCACTACCTGACTGATTCCAGCCCAGGATCTTTGCAGAGAATGGATGGCTCAGTATCAGGATCAACCTCCATCTGCCTACTTGGTACCTGAGCTAGCAAAACCTGACCAACTTTTATTTTTGGTTATTTCATCAGCTTCTTACAAAATTCCAGCACTTGTTAACAGGGTGGGTTGGTGAGAAAAACTTCGCTGGTGTAGAGGTAGCGGTAGAAAGAAATACAACAGTGATATTTTTGCCTGCACATGTGTACTTAGGTGCGTGCAGTTAATAATAAGATGATCCTGCCACTAAAGAACTATCTGTAAAACATTTACATATTCCAAACTGATTAATTATTAATTTACTTCCAAACCATTTTCCTGAAAGGACTATTTACTTCCATTCGCCATTAATAGAAGTGACCTAATTGAAAGCTAAGCTTGTGGCTCTGTGCTTTCTAGGTTTAGAAACAGATCCTCCCTTCCCCCTGCTAAATCAAACATCACAATGTCAAATGCCCTGCAGACGTTTCCCTCAGGAATCTGAAAGGCTAATTAGGGTGAGCTTCACCATAAAGAATACAGTTGTTAAAACAGCTTTTGTACACACTGGAGTAATGATCATTCTCTTACAGACACAGTGATTTGTTGCTGCAATTTGCAGCCATATATCTCTCAGGAGCTAATTCAGATGTTGTTATTTATTGCACGTATGATTATTAATGATATCTTAGCAACTGCTGGAAGTGACTGGTTTCACCTCAGGAAGTAAAGTATTTTAGCTCAATGTTTACAGATCTAAGGAGACATCAATTTCTGTAGAAAATCAGTTCTCCATTTGACCTCCCCCACATCTAACTGTAAGATCTGTACCATCACTGTTTGCAGATATTTTCCTCATACTGTAAAAGTTTTTGTCATTATGACATAAGAAAAAAACACTTACAGTTCTTCTTTATATTGAAAACAGGTTTTTTTCAGAAAAAAAAAAAGAAGAGGGTTTTTTTAAGGCCTCTGAAAAGGAGAGAAAAAGTAGTATTTTTACAAATGTATATACATAAATAAATAACTACCTGCGTAGAATACAGGACCAAGTTCTCAGATCACTTGTAATTTTTGATAGGGAAAAAAAAAAAGTAAGTACTTCTTTTTCAATTGAAAATGTTGCCGATCTTCAGAAGCACTTGCAGAAATGAAAACCTTGCAAGATCACTTACATATTTCACAGTAGTCTTACTTCCAATGGCTTATGCTTTTGAGTTTTATGCATCAAAAATCAGTAGTTTTCTATTCCACGATATTCTATCAAGTTATTGATGAACCTATATTTAAACCCAGATCTTTCTCAGTGTCTGAGGGGAAAAAGGAGGGAAGTCAAGAAAACCTGATGAACTCATTCTGACTAATTTTGATCACATTTGAAAATTGAGTTTCAAAGAGTGACTATAGTGCAGCTTTTACTGGAGATGTGTTCCTCCTAGAAGAAATTGTGAAAAGTTCAAGGGAGTTCAGATGACTCCTAATAAAACAAAGAGGAGTAAATGGATCAGTCTCTTTAGCTCTTGCCTGGAGTCATCTTGTTTGCAGCTCAGTCTTGTCTGGGAATTTGCCCTGTGAAGGTAGTGGGAATTCCTCTGAAGGACAGCAAACATGAGTTCTGAACATGAGTTTCTTGTAAATTTACTGAGAGTAAAGTGATAAAACAAGAAAAGGTGTTGTAATGGCAGATTTTTCAAGGGAGACAAAAAGCTAAAGAATTTTACAGACTACACAAGATGCACCCTTTCGTAACCACAGGTGTTAAAAGTATAATTGAAATATTATATTTTACAATTATCTAATAACTAAAAGTAAGCAACAAATAATTTGATATTAGTGTATCTAAAACATATAGTATTATAAAGTTTAAAATTATCCTGATTGTTTTAGTAAACCTTTCATGATCAATGTCAAATAGCAATACTAGAACAAAGAAAAAAAGGAAAAGAAATCCAGTCTTCAGTGTGCAGAGCTATGTTAATCTCATCTGTACATTAATATATTAATGAAAAATACAGGGCTCTCTAGTTAACATATTACATAATTTCCTTACAATAGTTAATAGCTGCTTACCTTCTCCTTTTCTTTAAGGATGAGTGTATATGAATAATTTAATCTCAGCTCACCAGTGCTTTGTAGCTATTGGCTGTAACAAAATATCAAAAATACTAAAACCACAATACTATTGATTATTTAATTTGGTTTTTAAATGTTATCAGCCAACAATAACCTGAGTTATGTTAGTCTAAATTGATAGTAATGATACCAGAGACTACAGAATCTGGTTTAGGGTCTAGGATGGTTTAGATCTATAAGTATCTTGACTTTTTCTTAAAATAAAAAAACCTGATTTTGGTTTTATGTTATTCTGGACCCTATCTTGTTTGCATGCTCTTGGGGTTTTAAGAATTTGAATGAACAATGCAAGTTAGTTAACAAATATGTATTTGCATAAATATGCAGGCAGGCAGCATCTCAGAAATTCACATACATTTATTCCTACATCATACATGTGTTGACAAAAATTGCTTATCAACCCATTCTCCTGTTCTGCAAAAAGCTGAAATACTTTGTGGTCAGTTATGGTGTTTGTAGAAAACATATTTTTCTTATGTTATTAAGAAAACTGTAAACATTAGCAAGTTTCTCCAATAACAGTTGAAGGATTAATGGGGTGAGGCTTTTCTTCTGTAGACATCATGGCTGAACAGTTTTCAGTAATGAATGAGAAAAAAAGCAAAACCTCTTCACAGACACGTTTCAAACATAAAAGGCAGCAGATTTGTCAAAACATTTGTTGTGAATTGTTTATCTGAGTGTGATGCTTCATAGTTTACTTCTTCAGTATAATTTGAGAATCACATGAGAAGAATTATCTAAAACCTCAAGGATTTTACTTGTTAGCATTCTAATATTTGCATACATATATATTGTGGTTAGACATAAATTTCTGGTTTTTCATTTTGCACAAAGTACACAGACCTGTATACTAGTGAAAAAAAACAACTTTTAAATGTTCAAATATCTTAAATTATAGTGAACAGAGGCTAAAAATCATATCTGATACATGAGATGACAGAAAATCTTGAACACTTGCTGGAGTTTTCCATGGTTTGAAAGAGTCATTTTCGACAATTAATGCCACATGACACAAAACCCCACATTGATCCAAGTGCTTACATTGCAAAGGAACCTTTTAGCATTCCTCCTCCTTTGCCATTATGCCATGGCATTGTCAGATTTATGTAGGAAAACAGAACTTTACCACTTTTGTCCTTAGACATCCACAGAGGATAAGGGTAGTATATAATTTACAGGTTTTTTGTTGTTGTTTACTGTTTTTTTTGATTTGTTTTTTTTGTTTTTTTTAAGGAAAAGTACTGTAAAATTTAAATACCTGAATGCCTAAGCACATTTTTCCCAAGAAAAGCTCTGTAAAGATTTTGGGGCTGAGTAAAGAGAAAACCTTCAGGACTGACTATCCCAGTATGACTGAGCAGACAAGGCTTGAAGGAAAGCAATGAGCCTGCATATCTAGACTATGAAAACAGCATCAGATAAAACAAGTGAATATCAGGACTGAAAAGGCTGTAGGAGTTTGCAAGCAGATGTCAAAAAGCATACCAGAAAATGTCAAGAAAAGTATAACAAGCACTGGTTGTAGAGATTAGGGTGATAAATATGTGTATGATGAGCACTGTGCTAGGACTTGCTGTCCTAGGAGCTGTTTTGCAAGTAACAGTGCAAAAAAAATGTTTCAAAGCCTCACCACCACAAGCAAAAAAATAATAAAACACCAGTGATCAATGTCTGCAGAAAATCTTGGAGTCAGAAAGTAAACAGAGGATACTAGGCAAATAAAACCATGGCTGAAACATGCCTCTGGAAAATCTTGGTCATTGCTGTTTTATGGATAAATTGTTCTGCTCTTTAGAAAGGAGAACAAATGAACAGCAATTTTCAAGAAAGCATAATGGGGAATTTGAACAAAATAATTATGGTAAGCATTTGGAAATGCTTTCCTGAAAGTATGAATAAGAAAATGTGGTTTCGATGTGCAGATTTTTATGTGCAGGTAATAGCAAGTTTGTGTTACATCGTAGCAAGCCATGCTGTGTGAGGAGTAGTGCTGGCTCTGAAATGTTGAATGAAGCTAATGCTCTCCAGTGGAAAACCCATGGTGTTGGGGGAGCACTGCCAATCCGAGGGGTTGCTCACCATCTCCCTGGAGCCACTGAAATGAGCAGGAAGAGCAAGTGGCCAGGAATTCCTGAGCTGGAAACCCATTAAAATAACAGCAGCAGAGAGAAAATGAGCAAACCTTAAGACAATGTTCTGTGTGTCTGTGGCAACTATTAGTTATGGGATATCCTGGAAAGTCATCAGCATCAACATTGCATGTTTTGCCCTTTGTTCACAGATTCAATATTAAACAGGAAAGGTATGAATATTAAGTTATTCCCAGCAAACCATGGAAGCAGAAGTCACAGTGGTGTGAAGTAACGTCCTTCCTCGTTTCCACCACTTGTGCTGGACTGCATCTGTGGGGGAACCTTGTGGGGTTGTGTAGGAATGTAAATTTGGAGGGATGAATTCATCCTGCCTTTCTCATAAAACTCTTGCAGGGGTTGGCCAGCATCTCATGCTTAAGAAACCAGCCTGATGGAGAGGCCTTTCTGTTTCATATTTTCCACTTAATTTGTAGTGACTTGTTTTGTTTGCTTATGGCCACTGATATGTGTTTGGGTACCACAAAACCAGTGCCTTATCTCTTGAGGAGAAAGCTAGCTCATGCTTCATTTCAAAACTGCCGTATAATGGTCAGTCTCAGCACGCAATTTTTGTTAAACTTGTGTACTTGGCACTGTGATCACCACATGGGAACACTGATTCCCAGTCTTCCATGTCATGTAGTCCGCTGTTATATGGGCTATCCATAAAATGACTACAGGGTTCCTGTTCAGAAGTGCACACTCCCAATTAAGTATCTGATTATATATTCCACTGATTTATAAAACAACAGAAGCATGAGATGTAAATACATACATGCATACTCTCTGTTTAAAGAGATTATTTCTACTGAAAGTGGGTGCATATCAAGACAGCACCATATTTGGTGCTACATGATGAAGTTTTCTAGCACAAGCAGCAACTGTAGATTTGATCCAATAAATATTCTTTGTCATCAAGTAGTTCATGTTTTTGTAGCTAGTCCTACTGAATTCAGTGATGGCTGTGGGGAAGCACAAATGAATTTCAAGTGTGGCCAATTAGGTGAGTAAGCAAAACTGATTCATTTTGAATTGCCATGGGTCATAGAACATGAATCACTATCACAGGTCAGCTGCTCCTAAGTTGCTAAATGCCAACTGGTTTTGTGCCTTTAAACCTAAAATAGAAGATATCAAAAAATGCCACTTACATCTGTCCAAGCCTTCCAGCCTTTGGATGAGTTCCTAATGCAAATGCTTGTTCCCTTTTAGGAACCTTACAGGAGAAAAACTCCCTGATTCTTAGCTGGAAATCTTAGGTTCAGGAGGCACATGTAGGAGGTTGGTACTGCTGCTGCTGTATCCATGGATAGAGCATATCGTCCTAAAGGAGAAGGAATTGTATAGACCTAACACAGCATGGTGCACCAAACTTGCCACAGCAGTTATACAAAGAGGGAGACTTATTTTCTTCTGATATACACAAAACCTCAAGTTAATTCTTCCCATGAAAACAATAGGGGTAGGAAGGTTTTAGATGCCTGATGCAGCTTAGCCACCACCTAATTTGCATCACCCAGCTTACTGAAATTTAATTTTCTTTCCTCCAGTTGTTTAACATGCTTAACAAAGTAGGTCTGAATTCGCAGGGACCCAGCAGAAGAAAACGTGATTAAAAAAAATACCCAAACTACACAACTTGGACACAATAAGAAATAAGTTAAAGAAGGCTCTGCATTATTTCCAGGAATAACTCCTTTCATCTCTTTAGTGTGCAAGTTATGCAAACTGAGATTCCCCAAGAGATCAGCAAATAAAAGAATACAGTGGATGGTAAGGAAGCCTTTGTTTGATCTCCTTACACACCATTCCTGATTTGGCCTTGATAACTTCAGAGAGACTATATATTAATTTACTTCCACACAGGGTCTTGCGTATGGTATGGTCTGTCTCATACTGACAGTTTTTTTTCCATGGCCTATTAAATTTCCTAATGGAAACATTGATGAAAGCTGTGAAACAATCCTATGGTTGTAAGAGTCCATCCATATTTTCTTTCCTTCCATGAACATTTAAAAAAAATTGAGTCAGAAAAACATACTATAGCATAATTCATAAAAAATAGTACCATCAATTAATTATAATCTGGGGACTTTTTCCTCAATAAAGACAGAAAGAACAAACCAAATAAAATTGAAACTGTCTTTTATTGAGAAATGACACTGTTTCTAGATGAGTGGTAAATGCTGGCTAATGAAAAAACGAGGCTTGTTAATGATGCAATGCTTGGAATCAAAGAACATTAAGCCTAATACTGAGTTAAACACACAATGAATGGCTATAAGAAATGAGAAACTCTGAAACAAGCTGAGCAGTCTTAAACCTCATCTCTCTAGCCAGGGAATGGTTAGAGGTCTCAAAAGCTCTAAAATAAATTCCAAAAAGCTATAAAAACAAGAGAATGGAAACCACATGCAACATAATGGAGTCTCAAAGAACCAAAGAACTTTAGTCCAATATAGATAGATTACACGGATGTATATAGGTTACTTTCAGCTTGGATGAGTTTTGAACATTTATATACAGAAAGCTTTTTTTTTTTCATGAAATGATGTAGAATGAGCATATTTGTGACACATCTGGTGAACAATTACTTTTACTAGCCACTTTGTTTGACTGACCCCCCCTCAAAATTTAAACTATCATGTAGCAGAAGATACTTCTTTCCCACATTTTTTCTTTCTGTTTTTGATTTGCCCTGCTCTTCTCACTTCATGCATTATATGCAGTGCTAGAGATGAATAGAGCTTGAGCAGTCATATGCTGGTACTTGACATGGGAGGGTATTCTGTGCTTTATTATTCTGGTGGTTTAGTGAGTGTGACAGAGGATGAAATTCAGTTCTAATTTTGTCATTTCATAACTCACAAAAACACTGTCAGTACAGTAATTAAGGTGAATACCAGCAAGACACAACATTAAGTATCTTTTGAGTTGTAACTAACAACACTCCTCAAGTGTTATGAAAAGTGGCAAAATTCAAGAGATAATGGATGAGACTCCACTCTGACTGTTCCATTATCGAAGGCTTTTTTTCTTCTCTTTTACTTTTTTTTAATAGATATTTTATTTTGTAAAAAAAGTACATTGTCAATAGGCACAAAATTAACAGCACTCTGCACCGAAGTCACATGTACAATCCCTTTTGCAAAGAGACATCAGGAATGCCTCTTTTCTGCCCCAGCTACTCACTTCTGGAGAAAACCACTTAAGCACTGGAGACTAATTCACATTTTATCTCAGCTCTCCTGTTGAGATCAGCCGGCAGGGTGCCTCATTTTAGAAAGACCATATTGCGACGCCTGTACTCATCCACTAAGGAGTGGACTGACCTCACTGGCCAGTGTTATGTGTATTAAAGCACCAAATGTTAACAGACGTCACTTGATACCAGAGTAAGTTAGTGTCATGGGTNCCCCCCCTCAAAATTTAAACTATCATGTAGCAGAAGATACTTCTTTCCCACATTTTTTCTTTCTGTTTTTGATTTGCCCTGCTCTTCTCACTTCATGCATTATATGCAGTGCTAGAGATGAATAGAGCTTGAGCAGTCATATGCTGGTACTTGACATGGGAGGGTATTCTGTGCTTTATTATTCTGGTGGTTTAGTGAGTGTGACAGAGGATGAAATTCAGTTCTAATTTTGTCATTTCATAACTCACAAAAACACTGTCAGTACAGTAATTAAGGTGAATACCAGCAAGACACAACATTAAGTATCTTTTGAGTTGTAACTAACAACACTCCTCAAGTGTTATGAAAAGTGGCAAAATTCAAGAGATAATGGATGAGACTCCACTCTGACTGTTCCATTATCGAAGGCTTTTTTTCTTCTCTTTTACTTTTTTTTAATAGATATTTTATTTTGTAAAAAAAGTACATTGTCAATAGGCACAAAATTAACAGCACTCTGCACCGAAGTCACATGTACAATCCCTTTTGCAAAGAGACATCAGGAATGCCTCTTTTCTGCCCCAGCTACTCACTTCTGGAGAAAACCACTTAAGCACTGGAGACTAATTCACATTTTATCTCAGCTCTCCTGTTGAGATCAGCCGGCAGGGTGCCTCATTTTAGAAAGACCATATTGCGACGCCTGTACTCATCCACTAAGGAGTGGACTGACCTCACTGGCCAGTGTTATGTGTATTAAAGCACCAAATGTTAACAGACGTCACTTGATACCAGAGTAAGTTAGTGTCATGGGTTGGCGCTGGTCATACGCCAGACACCCACAGAAGCTACTCGCTCACTCCTCTGCTGCAGCTGGACAGAGGAGAGAAAATTTAATGAAGGGTACAGGGGTTGAGATAAGGCCTGGAAGACATTGCTCACTAAATACCATTAAAAGCAAAACAGGCTCAACTTAAAGTGAATTTATTGCTAACAAAATCAGAGCAGGATAATGAGAAGTCAACTATGACCTTAAAGACATCTTCGCCTCAACCCTCCCTCCTTCCCAGCTCTACCTCCTACCCCAGCAGTGCAAGGAGACAGAGAACGGAGGTTATGGTCTGTTCATCACCTGTTGTTTCTCCTGTGTGGGGTCCCTCCCACAGGAGACAGTTTTCTGCAAACTTCTCCAACATGGCTCCATCTCACGATCAACAGCTCTCTGTGGACTACTGCAATGTGAGTCCATCCCATGGGCAAACAGTCCTCTCAAAACATCTGCAGGATGGGTCACTCTTCCATGGGGTGGAGTCCTTCAAGGATGGGCTGCTCCAGCACAGGAGCAGGGCCCCTCTCTCCATGGGTCTCTCACAGGATCACAGCCTCCTCCAGCCATCCACTCACTTCAGTGGGGCTCCTCCAAGGGTGGCAGGTGGATCTCTGCATCCCCCATGTTCCTCCACAGGCTGCATGGACACAGCTGCCTCACCATGGTCCTCACCATGGCCTGCAGAGGAATCTTGGTTTCAGCACCTGAAGCATCTCCTACCCCTCCTTCTCCACTGACCTTGGTGTCTGCATGTTGTTTATCTCACATATTTTCACCCTGCTTTTCTCTGACTGGAATTAAAACTGGTCCACAAACTTTGCTTTTTTTCTTCTTAAATATGTTATCAGAGAGGTATTACCACCATCTCTAATTGGCCCATCCTTGGTCGGCATCACATCCATCTTCGGAGCCGTCAGGGATTGGCTCTGCCAGATGTGGTGGAAGCTTCCAGTAGCTTCCCACAGAATTCACCTCTGTGGCCCCCTGTTACCAAAACCAAGCCATGCAAAACCAATACAGCTAGCTCTCGAAACAAAGACAACTTAAACTATCCAGCTTCTTGTCTCAAATTTTACTCACACTAACTACACTTTTCAATATTGTTGAGTAATGAAAAGCCTCTATTTTACCACAAAGGCAGAGATTAGTTGCTTGTTGTTGTTGTAGCTTCCCATAAACTTCAGAAACAATCTGGTGATAATGCACGAGCCTTGCATTTCAGATTTCCAAAGCTTCCTCCCCACCACAAGAGAGGAATGTTATTCATAGGAGGCAGTACTTTCACATTTTAGTCATCAGTAGAAACGGCCATAGATCACGTCGTGTTGTCTGTAACCTAGTTAGATTTTGACAGCAGACGGGTTCCAAAATCATAGGTTCACATTAGAAACCTTTAAAAACTCATTAGCTTCTGATAATTATTCTACTAGCCAAAGCACTAAAAATCAGAAAGCTAATTTCTGCTTCAGAACCAACTGTGAATATGTTCAGAAAAAGCATTGCCTTTTCATTTATCAGTAACCAAAGAAATAGCTTCTCTGAATATGAACATTTGCGACTGGTGCAGAAAAAGACTACTTTCCCTCCTGAGCATGAAGGATGAAGTCAATTCATTCAGTAACCAAGACGAAAAACTTACAACTAAGCCTTAACTCATTGCTCTCCTTTGGGACATCATCTTTTCCAGGCGATCTCCTCCTGAACATTTGACATCCCTCTGCCAAATTCAGAAAACATTGCCTTTCTCTAAACCACATTTGTTTGGAAACCTTAGCTGTTTTTTTCTTGCAGTCATAGTGGAAAAGGTTTCTGTGAGATCTTCTATGTTGAAAACCTTTGTGCAGGTTTGAAAGCAAA
>VZTH01017688.1:1354-17429 GCA_013397815.1 Aleadryas rufinucha | reverse complement strand
AAAATAAACACCCAGGACGTGACAAAAACCAACCGCGCTACGGTGACACGGGGTGAAACGAAACGTAGCTTGGGGGGGGGTGGTCATCAACCCTCAGCAGCAGGGATTTCACCCCCTTCCTGGAATTCAGCACCTCCAGTCTCTGCCCTTCCTCTCCTGTTTCTCCTCCTGCACTCACCCACCTCCTCAGGAGATGCCCAGACCCTGGAGACATCCATTACCTCTCCCGTACAAAGCATCCCATAGCTGCTCACTGCACTCACAGCTTATCAGAACTGGAAATTATCTCTTCAAGCTCCTTTAAAGAGGCTCTCCGGGCCCTTCCAACCTTGGGCGGGTGCCAGAGCAGCCCCTTTGAACCAGCATCATTACTGAGGTCGTAAAAATTTACGACCCTATTTAGGACGCCTTCTCCTCCGCTCCCACAGCCAGCACCGAGCTGCAGGAAACTACCCTGGAGGTGCCTGACCACGTTATTCCCTATAAAGGGTTTTACAGTGGGAATAAAACCACATTCCAAAGCACGTGGCTGTCCCGGGGGGGGCTGTGGGAGGAAGATTCGCCTCCCTGGCAGCCCGGCGTACCTGGGTGGACTGCGAGAAGGCCTCGTCGAGCGCCAGGGCCCGCTGGCAAACCTCCTCCTTGATCCTGGCATACATGGCCTCGGCCCTGGAGTATTTTTCCTGCACCATCTCCCCTTCCTCGGGGTTGAGGTCCTTGAGCTGGGGCCCGATTTTCAGCAGCTTGTCGATGTGAGGTTTGTGTTCGGCGATGGACTCCCTCAGTTGCTAGGGAATAGAGGGGGGGGAAGGAACAAAAAAACCCCACATTTGTTTAGAAATCTGCTGCCTGTTTATTCCAAACAGCACTCCAAGAGCAGTGATGGTATCTGGGAGGAACTCACACCCTGGATTTCATGCCCCAGCATCTGCCAAGCACATGGCACTCGGCTCTTCCCAACATGGCCATGGCACAGCGCCTGGCACGGGTCCTTCCCCAGCCTCTGACCCTCCCCACAGCTCCACGGGGGACCCCACTGGGAATTTTTGGCTTTGCAGCCTCTACCCTAAAAGCACAAAGTGTTTTTTTTTTCCTGCCACGAGCAGGAAGGAGATCCAAAGGCAGCCAGGTTTCCTCGGGAGCAAGCTGCACTTTGGTTAAGGAGTGCTCCAACACAACAAGGGATTTTCACCTGGTGGCACGCTGACATTACACAAGCAAGCTCCCCAAAAGGAACAGAACAGGGGCAAAAAAAGAGAGGAAAATTCAGAAGAAAAAGGTGCTCTTGCCCCTGCCCTCTCTGCTGAGGGCAGAACTGACGGACAGGAGATGCAAACCCTGCACCCTCTTACCCTCATGTCGTCCTGCTGCTGCTTGAGCTGCTCGTGGTCGATGGCCGGGGGTGGCAGCTGCGAGATGAGGGCTTGGGTCTCCTCAATCCACGGGTTCAGCTCCTCGTAGGTCTCCCAGAACTGGTTGACCAGGACCTGGGCGCGCTCCAGGCGGGCGTAGCGCTCCGAGTTGAGCTGGCTCACGGCCTCGTACTGCTGCACCAGGGACTCGGTCTTCTCCTAAAAAACAAAAAGAGGGAGGAGATGCAGAAGGGCCCAGGGAAAGGGCCAGCTCCACGCTGCGAGCTGGAAGAGAAGGAGGTGCCTTTGGTGGCCTTCCATGCTGTAATTCCAATTAAAGCAGCCTCGGGAACCTCCCCCTCCCCATCCCCAAACTTTGCAATAAAAAACAGGCAATAAAGGAGAGCCATAAATGTAAAGAGATTTCTGCTAACGCTGGTGGGAATTACTGAAGATGGAGTAATTTTAAACCCCTTCTGCCCGTGCAGATGCTGGGGATTGGCCTCTCTGGCCTCTCTGTCCCTCCCTGCTGCAGTAAATGGCAGAGGGGGCTCACCTGGAGGACAGCTTTTTGTTCCTCGCCACAGGTCCCGAAGATCTCGTTGCGCTGGCTGAACAGCTCATCCATGGAGTCTTTGTGCCGGATGATGTCGATGGAAAAAGCCTGCAGGAAGAGAAAGGGGAGAAATCAGAGCTGAGCCCAACTTCCCCCCAGCCCATCCACGGCACCCTCCTGCCACAGAGACCCCGCAAAACCCGGCCCAAGTGTCCCGTGGCAAACTGAAAATCCAGCTGGAAATTCAGATTCCTGCCTGTTTTCCTCATCTACACCAACCTGTCTCTTTCAAAGACCTGAAAACAGCTCTTAAAATGAGGTATAATCCACACCCAAGGTCCTCACTGGAGGAAAAGCTCCATCATATGTTTGTTAGTGAACGTTATCCCACAAAACGATGCTCTCCAGAGCTGCATCCACCAATAACTTTGCCATTCCCAAGGTCCATGAGATTACCAGCGGGAAGCTGAGCTCAATTTAACTTAATACTCAATGGTTCAGTCCCCCCTCTCTTAAAACACTGTCTTATTTTGCTTTTTTTTTTTTGGCTTTAATTTTAAACCCAATAAGCCTGTGTGCTGCTCTGATGGCCCTGGCAAAGGGAAGAAAAGGGCCGTTTATTTAAAGTGCACGTTCTTTCAGGCATGAGCTCATCTCAAAGATATATAGAGAAAAAAAAAACCCCCAACAACCCCTCCAGCACCTCTTTGTTCCACGTCTGGCTGCCGGGAGGGAACTGTGGAGTCCCTCACTGCAGGGAACAATGAGCAAAACAGCAAATGGAAACCACCCTCATTAATCAATATATTCATTTCTCTAAACCCTTCCTGCTGCCAGCGCTGGTGAGACCCCGGCAGAGCTCGCTCCGGTGGCCACAGGGAAAGGCTTCCAAGGGAGCAGCTCTCCCAAGGGACACCAAACCAGAGCACCCATCAAGCCCTGAATGGCTCCTGCAAACAGACAGGAAGCTTTTTCCTTGGGAAGCCCAACACTTGGAGGATTTAGAGTGATTTTCTCCTTTATTTTCTCCTCGCACATCCCCAGGGCAAGCCTCGCGCCTCTCCTGGCGCGCCGCACACCCCAGGGTAAAGCTGCTCCCCTGAACTGCATCCCATGACCCAAACTGGACCATCCCACCCCACCCAAGCCCTCATGGAGTGAAGAGTGAACACAGACCTTCTGCACCTGCAGCTGAGCCGTCGTCTGGTCCTGCTCCAGGCGGATGGGACCCAGAGCCATCAGCTTCCGCTTGGTCTCGGCCACCCAGGCCAGCTCTGCGTCAGCCGCCTGCTCGTACTGGCACGGGGGAGAGGAGGGGCAGTGGTCAGTGCTGGGCAGCAGGGATGGAGCACACGGAGGGCTGGGGACAGTGGGGATCACAGAGGGACCCAGCGGGACACGGGGACAAACGCCTCGCCCTGGCGCGTGGAGGAGAAGGGGACATCGGGGTGGGTGGCTCGGGTTTGTGACTCCACGCTGCCCTCGTGGCTCCTGCAGCTGGTTTTGGGGCAGGCTGGAGCAGCCACCTCTCCCTACAACCTCCCTCCTTTGTAGGGACACCCCTACAAAGAGGAGAATTTCCCTTGCTCCATGGAGCAGTGACTCCACGGTATTCCCAGCACTCCACAGCCTCCAGTCCGTTCAGGACAAGCCTTTTTGGGGAGGACTGCTGGCCTGGAACAAATCCCTGTGCTCTCACAGCAGGGGTGATGTTTTCCCAGCTTTGACAGTCATCTGTCACCAGTGTTACACCACCTCCATTGCCCTGCAGGCAGCAGTTCACAGGCAGGACACCACGGCGCTGCCCCAGCGTTATCCCATCCCAAAAACACGCACCAGGACGGGTCAGCCACCACCCCTGCAGCCACACGCTGCTGCTGGGGTCCATTTCTCAGCATTCCCAATAGGATTTGGCCTTCCTGGCTGCCTGGCTGTGCTTGCCACCCCTCCCATCCCTCCACAGCCCGGTGTGCCGAGCAGCGCCCGGCCGCTCTCCCAAGAAAACCCTGCGGGGTTTATTCAATCACCTGCTGAGACCTCTGAATAGCGGCATCGATTTCTTCCACCCTCTGCTTGATGGTGTCACTGACCACCTTGTAGCGCTCGTTGGTGTCCGACACGAGCTTGTCCAGCCCCTCGCGGGCTCTCCAGGGCACCAGCTCCAGCAGCGCCCGGCTCACCTCGTTCACCGTGTCCAGGACGAGCCTGTGCTCCATCACCTCCTTCTTCAGCTCCTGTGGAAGGCACCCGTGGGTGTGTCTCTCCTTCCCAGCTCCTCCTCCCCAGCCTCCCAAAGCAGAGAACAAACCCCCCTCACGCCCCCATCCCGCGGTGCTGCTCTCCCACCTTTTGCCGCTGCTGGAATTGGGGAATCTGCTCTCCGGCGGGGGACTGAGCCCCGCTGGAGGCCAGCTCGTCCTCCACCTTGCTCATCCACCCGGTGAGCTCCTCGTGGGTGGACTGGAATTTGGTGGCCAGCTGCCGGGCCTGCTCCAGCGTGCGCAGGGCCTTGGAGCTGGCGGCGGTGATGTCGGAGTAGCGGGTCTTGATTCCGTCCAGCTTCTCCTGGATCAGCAGCACCTCCTCCCCTGCGGGACAGCGGCGAGGGGAGAATGATGCTGGGCTCTGGGGGCTGAAGGAGCCACCCCAGGAGGCGCCAGGAGACACTTTCTCTGTCCCCTCAGCTTTTAAACAGCGAATTCCAGCCTCATTTTTCTTTGTATTAATGCAAATTCAGCCTGTTTTCACTTAGAGTTGACATTTCCCACCAAGGCAATATCCGTCCCTGGGATGGGATGGGATGGGATGGGATGGGATGGGATGGGATGGGATGGGATGGGATGGGATGGGATGGGATGGGAGTGTGCTGCAAAGCCACCAAAGCCACCCCAACTCAGTTCTCAGCAAAGTGCCACAGCTCCAAGAAAAAAAGGGTCAGTTCACCCCTTGCTGCTGCTTCCAAGAGGACACGGAGCTGCCTGCCAAACCCTTTGTAATCACTCTTCCTGCTCCCTGGCTCCCACAGGGACGTGGGGCTGTACATCTGCTCCGAGCACACCACATCTGAAGGAAACGCAGCGCCCCGACCTCTCTTCCCACTCATAAACATAAACTCACACCCACGTGGCAACAGCCACAACTGCTCAGCCTGGGAAAGCGATATCAGGAGAGGGCTGGGGGTATTTTTAACCTCTTTTCCGTGTGATTTAGCAGCTGGCTGCAGCGAGAAAAGCTTCCCTCAGCGCTGAGCATCCCCACGGCAGCGGCGGGAATCACCCAGCGCGAGGCTGGGATTTGGGACCAAGCAAATCCTAAGCTGGAGTGTTCCAGAGCGAAGCCTGGATGCAAACCAGCTACTCTGGGAGTTTCCAAAAGAAAATGAAGAGTGGAGGGAGAAAAGCCTCCACCTGACAGAGCATGGACATCCCAAGGAAAAGCATGTGGAGGATGGATTCCCGGACCCCTCACATCTCCCAGGGCGTGCCGAGATCTCCCCTGCGTTACCTGTGGTTTGCTTCAGGAGAGCCTGTCCATTTCTGATGGCTTGGTCCACGTTCTTCTTCCTGTTCACAATTTCCTCATTCAAAGCCTGAAGAAAAAGGCAAATTTGGGTTATCCTGCTGCGGGCAGGTCCCTGTGTCCTGCCAGCCAGAGATGCTCTGGAGAGCATGAACTTCCCTACTGATGGATAACCCATCTGAAAACTGTCCAGTCATCCTGCCACGGGAATTTTTGGGACCTTTGGGACCCAAAGGCTCAAATTTTAGAGCAAACCCAACCCAACCCATTGGATCTGTGTCACCAAAGGATTCGCCCTTGTATGAGACAGAGCCTCACCCTTGAAAAGAGCCTGCCCAGCCCCAGGGAGCAGAAGCAGAGGCTTCCTCGGTGGCCAGCCCAGCTCCAAAAACCCACCAGGCTTTTCCAGCTCTCAGTTTTGGAAACAGCATCCAGCTTTTCAAAGGCACAGGGTGGCCAAGCTGGCTCAGACACTGTTCCCAAAGCAAACGAACCATTTGAAGTTCCCCCGCCTCGAGAAACCCATTTTTTTGGGGGTTGGGGGGGGGTCCAATTGTTGTTTATAACACATGAAAATCCCTTTTCACTCCTCTCCAAGCCTCAGAGAGACCCAGCAGCAGAACGAGCCTCGCAAAAACCAAAGCCAGGCCAGAAACATAAACGGAACCAGACAAAACGCAACGAGACAAACAACACAAAACACGGAGAACGAAAACACAAAATACCAGCTGGTCGGCATGCTGCTTCTGCAGGACGTCCCGCTTGTAATCCTTTACGGACACCGAGCCCAGCTTGTCCTCCACCTCAGCCAGCCAGTTGAGCACTTCCACCTCCTCCTCCCCAAAAAGCCTGGCGTTGGCCAGAGCCTGGTCCAGCAGTGCTGCCTTGCGGCAGCACCGGTCGCGGACCTCGCCGTAGCGGCTCCGCAGAGCCTCTAATTTCTCCGCCAGCAGCCTCTGCTCGGCGGCGCAGCTCAGGGAGGACAGCGACTGCCCGACCCCCAGCGCCCGAGACACGTCGGCAGCGTGGCTCTCTATCTCTTCCTCGAGAGCCTGAATGGCGGGAGGGTAAAATGGACAACAGAAAAAAGGGGAGGGAACAAACAAACAAAACAAAAAAAATGAGTGGAGAATGAGGAAAATAAAAGAAACGCAACGTAAAAAGGGGGGACGCGACGATGAAGGCAACTGAAAGAATGGAGGAGATGTAAAAGCCGCCCCTGGACGGGCAAACTGAATCAAAATTAAAAAGAAACACATGAATGGGGGTGTTTTCTCTATCCAAATCTGCTGGGAGGTGCAAGGGCATCAGCTTAATGTTTACCCACGCTGGGGGGTCAGGGCTTGCAGCCTTCTCTGCACACGAAACAGCCTGGATAACTCCTCCAATCCTTGTTTGTGCCAAAACCCCTCTGGTTGTGGTGGAAACAACCACCGGAGCGGGACCTGACTCCGACCACCTCCATCCTGCTCCTGCACAGGCCCTACCTTGTGGCGGCTGATCTGCTGCTGGATTTTGGCAGTCTGGGTGCCAATGGGCTCGGAGTTGGCCAGTTTCTTCTCCGTCACCGACAGCCAGTCGGACACGGGCTCCGTGGTCTCGTGGAACTGCTTTGCCAGCACCAAGATATCCTCCAGCTGCTTCTGCCTATAAAAAGTAGACATAAAATTAGAAGGAATTAAGTGCTCAAGGCCAGGTTGGATGGGGCCCTGAGCAACCTGGCCTGGTGGGAGGTGTCCCCGCTCATAGCAGGGGGTTGGAACAAGATGGTTTTTTGTTCCTCCAACCAAAACCAGTCTGTGATTCTTTGAGTCAATGAAAAAGCCAAGGAGCAGCTCCCAGCTGGAGCCAGGCAAAGCAGCTTCAAATATTTGGAAGAGGGAACCAAAGCAGCACTGCTCAGAGCAAGGTGAGACACCATTGTCAGGCAAGCTACGAAGGAAAAGACAAAAATCAATGTGCAGGAACTGCAAAATGAGCTTTTCTTGCAGCTGTGCCTTTAGGATCCAGTTTATCTCCCCAGGAAGGAGGCAGAAAGGCTCCCCTATAGTGCAGCTTTTTGCTGGAAGAGACCTTAAAGATCATATAGTTCCAACTCCCTTTTCTTCCATCCCTATCACTGTTTTGGAGATCCCTCAGCTTGTGGCCAGGCTCTTGGTCTTTCAGAGCTTCTGGTTAAAGGCAGTTCTGGATGGGTAGTCCTGATGGACAGTCCTGGACAGTCCAGCTTGCTGGCAATGATTAAAGGCACTGAGAGGGCCCAATCTGGCCCTCAGAAATGACTTCACAACCTCAAATATCAGCTTAGGTAGAAATAAGTAACTCATAAACAAGATCCTGGCAGCAGAAAGGTGTCAACAGGATGCTGCTAAACGTTAAAGCTTACAGGAACAAAAATAACATCCCTCCCCTGCAGGGAAATTATTTAATCTCAGCTCTTCCCTGCCATTGTAAACCACTGCTATCAGCCTTTGATTCCCCGTGTTTTCCAGCTGTTTCCAGGATGTATCTGCACCGAAATCTCCGCCAGCTTCCCGAACGCTGTCACCCCCGGCTCCGGGGCGCCGTGACCGGCGGGGTGAGCCGGCCCCAGCGCCTCTCACCTGGCAGCTGCCCTGCCCAGCAGCCCTTCCCAGCGCCGTGCCAGGCTCTCCAGCTGCCCCACGATCTTGTCCCGATCCGCGGGCTCGGCCGACTGCGCGATCCTGTCGCCCTCCGCCTGGATCATCTCCACCGTGGCTTTGCGATCGTCCAGCAGGCGCTGGAGCAGCTTTGGGGGAGACAAAGGAAAGGGGGGAAAGTCACCAGATTGGGGCAGCAGAACCAAACCCAGCCCTTGGAGAGGTCAGATCTCTAATTGTGGCTCAGAACCACCGCCAGCACTGGGCTGAGACCGGGCCCAGCCCGGGGGGATGGCTCTGCCTTCTAAACCAGTTCAAAGAATTACAGAGTTCTATTATATTGTTGGATTATATTACATTATAATAGTCCCATGCTTTGATTTGGGCAGCCCTGAAGCGGGGTCAGGCAGCTGGACAGGGTGATCCTTGTAGGTCTCTTCCAACTGAATTTTCATTCTATTCTATTCTATTCTATTCTATTCTATTCTATTCTATTCTATTCTATTCTATTCTATTCTATTCTATTCTATTCTATTGCCTTTCCTCTTTCCCTATTCTATTCCATTCCCTTTCCTCTTTCCCTATTCTATTCTATTCCATTCCATTCCCTTTCCTCTTTCCCTATTCTATTCTATTCCATTCCCTTTTTCCTTTCTCCTTTTCTTTCTTTTTCCTTTCTCCCTTCCCTCTTTTACACGACTCAAGACCCAAACCACTTTCATNCTATTCTATTCTATTCTATTCTATTCTATTCTATTCCCTTTCCTCTTTCCCTATTCTGTTCCATTCCATTCCCTTTCCTCTTTCCCTATTCTATTCTATTCCATTCCCTTTTTCCTTTCTCCTTTTCTTTCTTTTTCCCTTCTCCCTTCCCTCTTTTACACGACTCAAGACCCAAACCACTTTCATGCCAGAAGAGTTTTCCGAGTCTCCCCCGCCAACCCCCTCCAACTTATCAAGCTTTTAACTTCCACTTGAAGCACATTTCCTCTTCCAACCTCAACCCAAGAATTCATTTCTGAAATATTTCCCCACGACCACACTCGGCCTTCCCTCCGCCCGCTCCGAAGGGCGGGCGCCGACCCTGGGCTGTTATCTCAGCAAACACGGGCACACCTCGGGCTCGCTCTCACGCTTTGTAACGTTCCCTTTGTCCAAACACCCAAACCAGGCCCTGCACCACCAGCAGCTCGCTCCTGACGCAGCAGAATCACCGGCACAAAGCAAAACTCGGGGCTGGAAAAACACGGCCGACCAGCAAAACCAGCGGCCAGCTTCAAGAGGCAGCGGGACAACGGAGGGACGCGGTGATTCAGGCGGTGGAGACCGCTGAGAGTGGGCAAACGAGCTGCCTGTTCTTTACTTTGGGATGTGAGGATCTGAGATCCACCAGGAAAGAAGCACAGACACCCCAGCTGGACCCCCAAAACGTCATCTGGCTGTCCCGAGGTCCCCTCCCATCGAGCTCACCTTCTGCTCTTGGATCTGGGCTTTCACCACCTTGTACTCGGCGGAGGGAGGTTTCTGGTTGGAGATGAGCTCCTCGGTGTCCGCCAGCCAGCTCAGCAGCGGCTCCAGGGCGTCCTGGAACTTCCCGCAGTGCAGCAGGGCCTCCTGCAGCTGGGCCACTCGCTGGGCCACCTGCACCCCAAAAACAACCCCACTGCAGCGTCAGGCGCCGGCACCGGAGCCTCAGCTCCCTGCCCGTGACCCCCTCCTTCCCCCAGACCCCGGAGGAACCAGGCACAGCCCCTCCCCATGCTCCCACCTTCTTGTTGAGGGTGTTCCAGCGGGTGTTGATTTCTTCCATGTCATGCTCCAGCCCTTGCACGTCACAGTTTTTCCCGGCGCTTTGGATGAGTCCCTGACCCACTCCATTGACCTGCTGTAGCTTCAGCTGGAGGGGATCCACCTGCTCCTTCTGGAATTGCTGGGGGTGGAAAGGGTGGGAGAGAAAAAGGTGATTTAATGAGCTGTGAGCTGTTCTTCCAGCCCCTCAGTCATGCCATGGATATAACAGGCTTTCCTCTCCAGGGGAGACGCAGGAGCCACTTGCACAGATTTTATTGGAATTGTGCAAGTTTGTCTCAACTCCTCCCTCGCCTTGACCCAGTGACACAGATGTCACAGGAATCTGCTGGTGTGGAGCACAGCTCAGGGTCTATCCACACCCACCTCTGCTTTTAAATGGCTAAATCCCATTTTTCCAAGCACTGGAGTGAGGTAAAGAGAGAAAACTGAGGAAGAAATGAGAGCATCGGCTCCGACTCACCATCAGATTGGGAAATAATGCTCCTGGGGAAAAACCCCGAGCAATTCTCACAGTGAAGCTATTGAGAACGGAGACCTGACATCATATGAGTTTTGTTAACCACGAAATTACAGGCAGCGAGGAGCTCGCTGTATTTCGAAAGACAAAGGCAATAGGCAATTAATGTGCGAGTCGTTTACCACGGATTTGGCACGGTCCTGCCTGGGAGTCCTGTGGGGAAAAGCTTTCTAAACCGAAAAAGATTCGATAGCGAAGGGGGAGGAGAGCGAATGAAGCTCCCCATTGTCAGGAGAGGCAGCAGGGAGAATCCTGTTTCTCCGGAGGAGATAAATGCTCTTTATCAGAGCTGGGGATCTGCTGGAACCACGCGCTGCCCGTGCACCATCCCTCTCCGCTCCTTCCCCACCAGTCCCAAGGGACAAGCCTGCCCTGTCCCCACAGCAAACACCCCAAAAAGCCCCCAAAACAGGGAGCAGATTCCTGGCTCGCTCTGCTGCCCTGGCCCACGAGCCCATGCAGAGCACGGGTCACCCCGCGGGAGAGGAGCCCTTGGCCCTTTTGGAACATTTTCCCGTTGGGAAGCAGAGGGGATGGCAGCCAGCCACCTGCTCCCTGTGCCCGAGAACGCTCGGGCACTGCCTGCACTGAAAAATTCCCACTTGGATGTGAGATCTCCCCCAGCAGAGCAGCAGCTCGTGGAGGACACAGCTCTCTGCGCCCGGCAACCGCTTTGCCCCGGAGGAGCACGAGGCAAAACCCCCCCAAAACCACCAAAATCCCCCAAAAACACACAGGCACAGCTCCCAGCCCGAGCAAGAGGCGCTGTTCTGACTTTCCCTGCCTCATTTCCAAAGGGAAAAAAGCTGTTTCTTCCCAGCAGGGCTGAGCAGCCGGAGGGCAGGGAGGTCCCTCCAGGACATGAGCGAAGGGTGAGCTGGCAGACACTGTCCAGAGCTGTTTGCTCACAGAGAATCCTGCCACGGTTATAAGGAATAAATGGTGCCTTGGAATCACCCGATTCCCAGGCTGTTCTCCTGCTCCTGTTTATATATGGAGCTGCTGGCTACAAGAGCCAAACCCACAAAAGGATCAGGCTGATAAGCCTGGCATGCTGGGCTGGTCCGGGCTCTCCATGGGCTGCAAAACAAACTCCAGAGGAGCCAGGCAGGGAGGGAGCCCTGCGGAAAAGCCCGGATGATCCAACCAGGGGTACCTGCAACACAGGTATCAGGCAGCCCGATGCTCCCTGAGGATCCTGACAAAAATAATCCCAGCAACAGCCCGGGGGTGAGCGTGTCCAACACCCTTGTTTTCCTTTGCTCATAAAAGATTCCAGCGATTTAGTTCATTAACCTCACCGTGACTCAGCTTGGAAACAAATATTTAATGACTACCCTCGAAGCCGTGGAGCGAGGTGTCCTGCCCCGGGCAAGAGCTGGACAGACATCCTGGGAGAGCAGCAGGACATCTGCTCCACCACACCTCCGCCTCCTCCTCGCTCCCAGAAAGGCTTCCCAAAGCATCTCCTCGCTTTCTGCTTCCCTCATCTCCCTTAACCCCACCGCTGCCGAACGGGGAGCTCCGGGAAGAACCAGCGACTCCGGCAACGCTTGGAGCGAGGGGAAGGTTTGTGGGGTCAACAATCAGAGGTGCTGAACCTAAAATAAGGATCCCACCACTGAGTTGCAGGCAACAGACAGCTATGGCAAGAACCCAATGGCTTCTCCCTCACCCAGGTCCCCCCTGGGTGTCCCAGCCCATGCTCACATGGACCCCCCATGTGAAACCACCTCTCCGAGCCCCTCCACGTGCGTTTCTCAAAGGGGTGGTACAGCCCAAAGGATGAGTAATTGCCACCAACTCGGGATTTTTGGTGCTGACTAACTTCTGATGTCTCCTTAGCGATATCTCTCCTAATCCAGATGGCAGGAAATCAGCGCTCGGCTGTGGGAACTCCAGCGCCGAGGTCTCTCCAGGCAAGAGCCACGAGCAACACAAATCCCCAAACGCCAGAGAGAATCTGAGCCCTTCCCCAGGAGCCTTCTGAGCCTCAGCACCTCAGTGCTCACAGAAAAAAACTGCAGACAGCGATGACTGCACGGGACAGGAATTGCTCATGCTTAATTCATTTCACAGGTTTCTCTTTCCTGACATATTTTTCTGCTTCAAAGATGGGAACTCCCCGCCAGGAGCCAGCCAGAAGGTTTTTCTGAAGCCCGTGATTTCCATCTGAGTGACCATAATGTACTTTAATAAGCCAAAAAAGTGTAAGCCAACCCTTCAGGTCATCGAGCAGCGAGAGCCTTTTGCCTCCCTTCCTTACACAATCACACAATTCCCCCCAACCCCCCCAAAAACTTTTTGCCTGCCAAATTCAAGCCGATCTCGGGAGGGAGAAGGCTGTTTGGAAGCCCAGATCGTGCGTTACCGAGCGGGCTCCCACCTCCCACCCACCCCTGGAGTGCAGAATAAAGCGATTTCTGCGCCTGAAGCCCCGGCTGCGGGAGCCCGAGCAACAAATACCTCGTTATCTGGAACGAATCCATCTGGGAGAGCAGGGGGCCCTTCTGCCATGAGAGCGGCGCCGAGGGGTCCCTCCGTGCCCGATGCCCCCTCTCCCTCGCCGGGGCACAGGGACAGGGCACCCCCACAGCTGCGGGGGCGGAGGGGGCCCCTCAACACAGCCCTGGGGAGGGTTTGTGCCCTGGCTGCTGTGGCAGAGCGTGTCCCCAGCAGCTCTGGGGTGGTGGCACCCTCTGGGAGGGGTGGGAAGGCACCAAGGGGACCCCCCCAAGCTGTCACCCCCGCTGCAGGCGCGCTCGCAACGGGGTCATCCTCCACAGCCAGCGCCTCGGCGGGCAGGTGCTCCAGGATGGGCGGCACAACCGTGATGGCAAAGTCATCTGTGTCCCCCAAGGCCACCACCAATGGCACGGGGTCACCACCGAGGTCCCCGGCACCTGAGACGAGTGGCTCGGCCGCTGGTGGTGGCACAGTGGCGACAGGCACGTCAGCGAAGGGTGGTGGGGCTTCCAGAAGCTCCTCCACCATCAAGGGCATGGCAGTGGTGGCGGCTCCTGGAGGTTCCTCAGCATCCATGGCAGGATCCCCAGCGGCTGGTGGTGTCCCCTGAGCGTGGGGCTCCAGGACAGCCAGATCTCCTGGTGAAAGGGGGTGGGCTGGAGCAGAAAGCTCCCCAAAATCCCATGGAATGGCAGGCCCTGCGATGGACAATGTGCCAGGAAGCTCTTCGGGGGCGGTTGGGCTGGCAGGACATGGGACCTCCCAGCTGGGGACAAACAGCAAATCCACATCTCCTGGCCTCAGGATAGCTGCTGGTGTCCCCCCACGTGTGACAGCCACCTCCACGGGGCACCCCTCTGTGTGGACAGCCCCTTCCAGAGCCAGGCCCTGGCCCAGGGAAACCATTTCCCATGGGAGGTCCTCAACAGGCACCGGGAATGTTGTTGGAGCCTTGGAGCCTGGCTCTGATGCAGAGCCAGTGTGAAAAGGCAGCAGAGAAGCACAGCAAACATCCCCGCTCTCTGCTGGACGAGTCCAGCCCTCAGCTCCACTCCCTGATCCCAAATCTGTGGCTTCATCCTCAGAAACCAGTTCTGGGACATCCCAGTTGGCGACCTCAGTCCTTCCAGGCAGAAGGTGATGGGTCCTGAATGGATCCATGCCCTCAACGCCAGCCTGGCCGTGCCGTGGGGGGGACCCCAGCTCCTCCATCGCTGTGTCCGGAGCTGGGGGCAGGCAGGGGGACACTCGGCCAGGACAGGTCACCTCAGGAAGCAAGTCTTGGTTATCTTCACCCCACCCCTCTGGAGCGCTGGGGTAACCATCTCCCCCCAGCCCAGCAGCTGGATGTGGCCCTGTCCCAGGACACGGCATCCCACCAGCCACCAACTCCGGGTCCCCAAGTGGGTCAGGATCAACCTCCCCCACCAGCGCCGGGGAGCACTCCAGGAGGGACCCCAGCCCTGCCATGGCCACGGGGCTGGGGGAGGCCCCTCCGTCCGAGTCCGTCGGGGTGACAGCCAAGGTGTCCCTTTCTGAGAAGGGCTCTGTCAAGGGCTCCAGCGTGCTCAGCACCTGCGAGCTGCAGGTGACATCGAAGTCCTCCAGATCCGACACAACGGCAGAGTCCGAGGCGCTGATGTCCAAGGGGGCCCTGTGCTGACCCCCTTCAACCACCAACCCGGCCAGTTTGGCCGAATCTGGGTCCAGCCCCTCTGAGTCCATCGGGGACATCTGAACCTCCAGGCAGCCGGGGACAGCCCCATCGCCCCTGTCCTCGTTCAGGCACTGCTCCTCCAGCTCCAGGAACATCTGCACCGAGTCCGTGTCGGACAGCTCGGGGCCCGTGGGGCTGGCTGAGCGCTCCAAAACCGGAGCAAAGTCCTCAATCCCACACTGCACCGCCGCGTCCTCCGTGCAGCCCGCGCTGCCAGCACCCCCCGGGGACGTGCAGGACCGGGAGGTCCCCGGGCTGGGGGCAGAGCCATCCTCCGGAGCAGCGGATTGTTCCCTTTCTTCAGAAATATCTGCCAAGCAACAGCTCCTCTTCTCCTCTGCCACCAGAACAGCCTTTCCTCTCTCTGACAGCGTCGCCTCCTCCCACTCCTCCATCATCACCCAGCGCTCGTCCTCCTCAAATCTCAGCTCAGACTCCGTTTTCTCCCTGAGATTGGAGGTGATGAGAATATCCAGTCCCGTATCCAGCAGCTCCTCACTAAGGCACGGAGACAGGTTGACGTTCTCCACTGTAGAGTCCGACTCGGAGGCCTCCAGGGTCTCCTGGTGCCCGTCGTTGAAGTTTCCCCTGATGAAATTCTTCCTGGCCCGTGGCCAGGTGGCACTGGGGAGCCGGCGGGCCCTGGCCAGGTCCCTGACGCGGCCGTCACCGGCGTTCAGCAGGGCCTGGCGCTCGTCCCGGGGACCGCCGTAGCCATCCGCGCCGAACTGCTTGGCCGCCAGAGCCTCCGCCGTGCCGGACGACTTGGAGACGTGCTCCAAGGTGAGAGACTCGGACATGGGCTCGCCGTGCTCGGGCTGGCCCACCTGCTCGGCGAGCATGGCACTGGAATCCCGCTTATCCCGCAGGGAAGGGTTGGAGGCGCCCGCCTCCGACACCTCGCTCAGCGAAGCCCCCATCCTTTCCGCAAACTCGGTGAAGTTGGGCGGCATGAAGGACTTCCACGAGCGCCGGTTGACGTTCTCCTTCTTCTCGGGGTTCGGCCGCCTCTTTGGCGGAGCCGGCGCCGGCTTGGAGACGTCGCTGCTGAGCTTCAGCTGGTCGAAGATGACTCGCTCGTCCAGCTTCTTGGGTTCCGGCGGCCTGGACTCGAAGACGTTGGCAGCTCCCAGAGTCCCGTTGCTGGATATGGTGCTGCCATCCCCCTTGCCGAGGGTGCTCTTGGAGAGCTGGTTGAGCTTCGATCCCTGATCGATTTGCTCGTTAATCCTCATCGTGTCGTATATCGATCTCTGGGGCACGTAGCAATCCTCTATATAACCATCCTCATCCTCGCCCTTCCCCAGGCAAGTGCGGTTCTGCCGTAAACAGTCTGGCCGGCTCAGTGGTTTGCCCATACTCTCGTCCTTATGGATGACGGAACCACGCCGGCAACCTTTGGCCCGCCACGGCAGGAAGCATCACACGGCCAGCAGGTCCCAAACCCGCCGGGGCAGCCTCTGATCCCAAAGTGACACTATGGGGACGGGAGGGGGGACCGGCAGCACCGTGCCG
>VZTH01017687.1:0-15517 GCA_013397815.1 Aleadryas rufinucha | reverse complement strand
GGGGCAGCGGCACCCGCGCGGCCGGAGGGGAACGCACCGGGAGAGGCCCTGGGGAGGGGGACAGGCGGCCTCGGGCTCTCATCAGGCCATCCAAAACCCTCACACACTCTGGCCACGACCCCTCCCCGCTGAGCCACAGCACCCAGCACAGTGACTTAGACAAAGGAAAACTCAGAACAGCTCCCTTTCATTGCTTCATGGCCGTTGTCCCTGAATAAAGTTTATTCCAGAAAGCCAAAGTTTATCCCAGCTGGGGACAGCCACGACTAAACCATCTGGCAGTAAGAAGCTGTTATCTTCTCCTTTGGATTACAGAAATTTATTCTACTGTTTGTTTCCAAACTTGCTACACCACCCTGAAGTCCACTAGCTTTTACCTACACATTAGCATTTGTAAGTGAAACAGTAGAAAAGTCTACCCCAAGCATGCAAGAAAAAGTTGCTATTTTGTACACAATTAGCAAACAACTCATTTATTGTAAATTAAAACTTTGTTGTACATAGAGGAAAGGAACCAAATGACAATTGATAGGAAGTAAGGAGGCAGGTTTCCAATTCAGAGAATATATCTTTTTTTGCCTTAGAACAATATCATTTAAATATATCCATTGCAGCACATCCATGAACAAAATCATTATCAGACTCTGACTATATCAAGACTGTTAGAATGCAGTTCATCAGACAATCTACAGCCATCTTCCAAAAATTATACAAGTGAAGAATAACACCTAAAACACTTCAAAGATCACAGTTGCCAGGAATTCTTCATTTCAGTTCAAATTCAGAACTTGAGTAGAGGGGAATCCAGATTTTCTTTGTTTACATCAGGGCTCAGAGTGATAAGAGGAGAACTCAAATCAATTAGCTGAAAGAAAACAAATAAAATTTAGCTACTGTAGTCAACTGTTGTGCATAGCTACAAGCAGCTATAATCTGTATTATTCTCAAGTACTTCTTTTGTTTAGGGTTCCCATTAGTATCCAGAAGACAAATACAAGCACCACACTCAAGATTTTGTGTTCTGGTTTTTAAAAATATGCTCGTTCTTAGACAAGCACAAGCTTCTCCCAAGGTGGTTATTGCCCATACTTACCTTAAAAGCCTAAGGCTTTTCTAACTTTCACTACTATGCATATTCTAGTTACAGTGCCATCCAGGCAGGACACAGCACTTCTGAACTCCTCTGAACATGCCCTGCAAAGTCAGAGGTCTGCAATCCTCCTCCTCTTTTGACAAAATTTGAAGGGCCTGATACTCAATTGAGCCCAGCTGCATCAACTGTCAAAGGCTGTACCCTCGTAGTTACCAGCATTCATCTGACAGGATCTAAAGGCATCTACCTTCAAGCCACTAATGTATAAAAAGCACTTGCCCAGAAATGCTTGTAAAATTTAGAGCAGATTCCAACAGCACACATCTTCCAGCTAAGGAGAAGATTAGGAAAGAAGCTAAACAGGAGAGGCCACCTTTCTTTTTTGATTAAAAAGAGTTGCTGCCAAGAACTGAAAATGTGCAAAAAAGGGGAAACGAGTAAGCATGCCAATTCTCCTGAAGACAACATTCACTTCCTGCTTCAGAACAGTTTCATTCTATAACAACTGCTTTAAGTACTTTCTCAATCCTCCTTCTTTTCTTATTTTCAGATTGCTCAGTGAGCTGTAGTTCAGAACACATTGTTTGATTTTAAACATGACATTCTCTTAAGAGCACCTCATTATGTATATCATATTGAGCTAATATTAAATATTCCTACAGTACTGTGGAGCTGCTCTGCAGACAAGGGTATGTAGCCAGCTGACATTTTTCTGCTAACATACTTGCACCAGATTATTTGAATAAAACTTACCTTTATCTGCCCAGATAATACAGGCGTTGGAGAAGTAATCTTACTCACTTCGGGAGTATTGGAAAGGTCAATCAAAGGTCTACTTTCACATTCAGAAGTGTGTGGGAGAGATTTGTCTACTCCAGTATCTAGCAGTAAGGCCTTTAAAAAAAAAAATCCAGGTTTTCTCTTCTGTTCACCAAGCTTCCTTCATATATATATATATATTGAGGCAGTCAATTTAGCTTATACAGCTGTAATAATCACAGAACAGGCTTAATTTACAGCTTGGGTATTTTTCATGCAGGATTCATTTCACAGTGTAAAAACCTCAGCTCCTGCTCTGCCAGTGGCTAACCTCACAGGGAAAATGCAGTAAGACAAAGCAAAAGAGATCCCTTGGCATAAAAGTTTGTCATTTAAAAGTAGAGTTAAGTGTAAAACAGAAGATTAATAACCCTCTTAATAGTTAAATGATTTAACTACAATTATTATGCAATGTTTTTTAGCCATAGAAACTATTCTCTACAGCTTCACAAGCTAGTTATGCTTTTGTGCAGTTTAACTACCCCATATATGTACTAAGCAATTCTGAAACGGACACCTTATGCCACCAAGTAAGCTAACAAGGAACATACTGATGCAATAACATCAAGTAATTAGTCTACAGATTATTCTACACCTGAGTTATTTGTAAATTAATAGCCACTCTGTCAGGTTAATATTTCAGAACTACAACTTCAGTCCTTTCTTCTTAATGCCTGCGGAGGCCCAGTGTTCAACATGAAGCCACAACATTCTGGGAGAGGGAAAGTGTTCACTGAACTAATTACTTGACACTTAAGTTTACTACTGTATGGACTTTGGGGTTTAATCCTCCCTCACTGTATGCAGATTAGCACTCCAGTTAGGTGACTGAATTTAGCTACAGCAGGTTTTTGGGATTTTTTTTTAATCCCTGAAGGAGCTTTATGGCTGTAAAATGAACTGCCCTGAAACACTACTTTTCTAATTTAATCCACAAGGATTTCACAGTACTCTTCCAAAAATGGAAATTTAATATAAAGTCTGCAAGTATTTGACAGTGCATTTGAAATGAGAACACAGTGGAAATACTGAACATATGATGTTCAGTGCTAAATATAGGCACTAGAGGGTGCACATGGTTACAGCTAGTTGGGCACCACAATATAAAAAAAGACATTGAGCTATTAGAGCATCCAGAGGAAGGCAACAAGGAGGGTGATGGGTCTGGAGGGGAAGCCTTATGAGGAGCAGCTGAGGACACTTGGTCTGTTCAGCCTGGAGAAGAGATCAGGGGAGACCTTATTGTGGTCTTGAACATCTTAAAGAGGGGAAGCAGAGGGGCAGGTGCCAATCTCTTCATTCTCGTGATCAGTGACAGGACTTGAGAAAACATCAATGAAGTTGAGTCAGGGGAGGTTCAGGTTGGATAGCAGGAAAAGGTTCTTCGCCCAGAGGGTGGTTGGGCACTGGAACAGGCTCCCCAGGGAAGTGGTCACAGCACCAGCCTGACAGAAGTCAGGAAGTGTTTAGTGTGATTCCTCAGTGTCCTGTGCAGGGCCAGGAGTTGGACTTGATTCTAATGGGTCCCCTCCAATTCAGAATATTCTATTATTTCATGATTCTAACGCATTTTAACTTCATGTATACTGAAGTGGTTTTCCTACTTATCCCTTACCTTGAAATAATTTGGTTTCAAGCAGTTTACTTAGTAGTTTTGTAGGAAAATGTATTGTCATTTCTTACCTCAGGTTGTTTCTCTTCAGCCAGCTCGTTTTGTACTTCTGTCTCTTTTAATGCATTTTCTACTCCTTCTGTAGCAGTTTTCTCTGGTGAGAAGTTAAGTGCAAGAGGTAGCACAGGTGGAGGAGATGTATCATCTTCTGAAGATGTCTGCGTCTTACTCTCTTGTTTCTGTTTAGAACTAGGGAAAAGAGCATCAGCAGTAATTGAGTTCTTTAATCAGTATTAACTACTAAAGACAGACAAGCCAATTTCTAACCTAATTTTCTCCTTTTTTACCCTAAGTTTTAATGACCAAAAGGCTTCCCATATTTTTATTCAAATAAATGCTAGTTACCTGCAAAATACAAAGTATTTCATTCTGCAATAGAAGTATAGCCTACCCATGCAAAAAAAAAAAGGAAAGGATTATGAAGAATTTAATCTTATTTGACATTTCCATCCAGCCTAAATTTCACACAAGGAATTTTGGTTGGTTTTTTTTTAAACTTGGAAGAACTAGCAAAGAGGCACTGATCTTGTACATCACTGAGAAACCCACTTCAGTCCTTGCTGAAAGGAAGTACTGACACTGGCTGGAGGATCAGAGGCTGTAATCTGATTAGTATGATAAAGTCATTGTAGACAGAATAATTGTTTCCTTGAGAGAAACGACTATTTGAGACATTTGGCCTCAGTAACATGACATAGTTTTCTAGCCATGAATCATTCCTACTTTAATACAGTTCCTCTCCACCAGCCAGAAAACAAGCCTGCATACATATATATGGCCCTTGTCAGAAGATGCTGGGCTGATAATATGAAGAACGCAACACTACTTTCACAGAAAACAAACAGAATTAATAAAAGCATAAGTAAAGCTGCTCAGAAAATAAAGTTCAAGTCAACGAAATCCTTGGCTTTTTGACTGACGCTTTAAAAAATGTAATTTTACAGACCATTGGCGACAATATAAAACAAAAGTTAAAAGTAATATCCATTTTAATCAGCTATTTCCCCCTCATCAAAAGGCAATAGCAAAATGACACCAGAGCATCAGATACAAGTCTTAAATTGTTCCCTAGCTCAAGAAATACAAATAATTTCCTATTAAAGCTGTAATTCTTTAATGTTAGATATTGACTCACCTCAGTATAGCTTGTAACACTTTACCAGTCACAAGTTATACATTTTAATTAGGCCTATACAGCTTTTCTATGCTCAAATGCTTTATTCTAACATTTAGGAGAGGTCCTTGAAACCCAAGAGTCATCACTAGAATTCATTCAGAGGCAGTTTGCCTACAATACTCATTTCATATATGCAGATTTCTGTCTTACCCAGCTGTAAAAGTCTTTTTGGTAGAAAAGCTGAAGCTTTGCTGAAGAGATGCAGCATGTGGAGAAACTGCCATTCTTGGTACAGTTTTAGGAGTCACTGCTGGGAATCCTGAGATCCGACGGACAGGTGTAGGTAAGCCAGACCGTTTCACACTGGCTGGAGTCATGGTGGCAGACCTCTCAGGAAAACAAAAACTCTGACCTTTCATAGGAGTGCTGACTGCCATGGCACTAGAAGAGGAACATGCCTTAGCCAAAACCTTCTAGAAATTGTTTGAATAATGCTATTCTACCAAACAATAGAAATCCATTTCCCATTGGTCAGCAAGGGAACAGTATTCACCTTAAAGCTGATAATCCCAGCATAGTAAGGGCTTTACTTGATAAGAATTCTTTTATGAATTGTCTATTTAGCACTGCAAAGAAATCTCTTCTGAATAGAGTGGGAGGGGTTATTTGGTTTAGTTTTAGGTTTTGATTTGTTTTAAATCAGTTCCAATGGGCATTAACACATCTAACTTGGCAGGTCTCAAGGGACTAGGTAATGAAGTTAGAACTTTTAAAAGACTGCTGCAATACCCAACCATGTTGCATGCTAAGAAGGATGCCTCTGTGTATTCAATTTTCAGTGAAGCCCTACCTTCCAGGTGTAACACAAAATCTTAATCCAAGAGATGGTGTTGCTTTTGGTGCCAATTTGTTTGGTGTTGCATCTAAAGAGAAAAGTTTTGTTAATTGCTATCAGATTCCTTTTTTTTTTAAATAGCAGTTACCTTTCAGTAAAATACTAATTCCTTCCCAAAGGTGGACAGAAGTGTAATGAAACAAATAACAAGCCTCCAAGGTAACATTTGCTTTTAATAACCAAAGTAGAAGACAGGTCATACAAAGTTTGTGCTTACCTTGAGTTTTCACAGGAGCCTTAGTTTGACCTGTGGAAACAGACAAAACTCTAGCCTTGGGCTTTGGACACACGCTTCCTTTTGGTGAACTCCAATCTTTATTCTGCTGACATAGCTGCTGCAGACTGGGAACAGAGCTTGGTCTCTGAATTCCACTGCCTGCAGCCTCAGATGATGTTGCAGAAGCTGAAGATTTAGCCAGGCTTATAGCACTAGATATTTTGGGAGTACTAGCTGATCTCACTTGCTTCTGGGATTTCTCAGTATTGGCAGCCTGCAGAGATGACACTGTGGTAGGTCTGACAAGGGCCAGCCTGCTTGTACTAGATGAAAGCTTAGAACCACTCACACTAGTTTTTGATGACATGCTTGATTTTCCTGAAATAGAAAGTTGTACTTCTGAAGTTTTTGACTAAGCAGAACAATTATACTAACACAGGAAAGAAAAATAGCAATTTACAGCATTTAAATTTAGGTTCAAATAATTCAAGTTTAAGGAGAATATATACAACTACTGAAAATTTATTCCTCAAATTCTTCAGCAATTTTATTTCATGGTCTTCTCACCAAATTCCTGAATTACTGCAATCAGGTGAAAGAATATTTTTCAAGGCATGCCAAAACAGCTTGCAGATTCAAATTACTTCCAGCATTTTCAACCAGCATAGCTGGCCCTGGTCCCTTAAGCAGCCTTACAAAGAGTTAACAGTTTGAGTTACACTGATTAACACCACAGGCTAAACGACCCCACAAGCATTTTTCCCAGATTTCTGTAAAGATCTTACTTTTAGCCTGTAGATTACTTTCATTAACAGAATAAATCTTGATTAGACAGTTCTATTGCATAAAATAGTTCTTACTAAGCTTTTAATAATGTTATTAATCTCCCAGAAAAAAGGTGCAAAATAAAAATTTGCTGTAACTTGGCATTTTTATAGATGTACAAGAACTGTAGTCCTTACATGTGTCAGTACTTTTAGAAGACTATTTTCCTGATCCTTTGAGACTTACTGAAATGGTCAAATTGATGGCCTCAATACAGTACAAGCCTCTTGGCTGTGTTATCTCCCTAAAGGTGTTTTTCTCATCTGCTTGAGTAAAGCTCATCCTTTATTTAGGCTTACAGAAATGTGGAATAAAGCCTTCCACCCTCCTTCCAAATTTCAGTTGTTCTGGTAGTTTGTTGTTTTTTTTTTTTCTTTTAATTCCAGTCAGACAAGCTTAGAGCATTCAGAAGCTCATGTTCTTGGCTATAATAGAGAAGATCATGCATAAAATGAACAGAATTCCTGGGGTATTGCTTCCTTTCTAGCTGTGTCAGATGCTCACATGTAGGCACTGGGCTTGCATCAATCAAGTTTCTACAAATTATGGATGTCCAACATTTATCTTTAGTCCACAGGGATTTACTGGGCTAGCCTAGAAAATTTTATTCTCCATACAAAACATTTCTTAGTGCTTGCATGTACTGGAAACAATTAAAACATTTCCAAATCCAAAGTCCAGAACATGCTTAGCTATTTCAAAATTGATTTGTGGCACAAATCCATAATAAGAGCAATTACCTTTTCTGCCTATAGGAGAAATGGGTAAACTTGAATTAAGACTTGAGTTCATGCTGGAAACTGATGATGAAGATGATGATGATGTAGTCTTTCTTGTGAGACCACTGACAACACCAGGACGTTTCTGGTATGTCATCTTCCTTAAGCCAGGCTGAATCAAAAGCAAAAAAATGCCCTATTTAACACATTATTTTGCCAATATTTGTCGTGGTATTACAACTTTTTACTTGTGAATTTTAAAGGAGCACCTTAACTCAGATTACATTTTAAAAAGTGAATTTTCTTAGAGACAGATCATTGTATCTGGATTATTATACAGAACTAGAACATCAGATCTAGGTGGCAAACAGTTATTTTTATTCCTGTCACAAACCTGAGTATGGACTTAAAGGAATTAAAGAATAAAAAGAGTCAGCCCAGAGTCAGGCCTGGGCAAATTACTCCATGTGGTCCTGCTTGAGCAGGGCATTTGACCAGATGACCTCAAGAGGTCCCTTCCAACCTCAACAATTCTGTGATTCAGTGAAGTGGCACACAGCATTAAAACAGGCATTTAAAGCTTCAAAGCAACTGACAGCTGTAGGTATACCACCCTTATGCAAGTTAAGGAAACCTTTCCATAAGGCATAGTTAACAACACACTTCAAAAAATTTCTTACAGGAAACTGCTCATCACTTACCTGCAGCTACTGCTTAAAAACAAAGGCATGCTTGTTAATCCAGCACATTTACAGTTGCTCTCAAGTACATTCATTGCGTTACAGACTTAAAGCACACATTCAAGAATGGCAAATATAAAACATAGATTACTTTTCCTTAAAATCATTTTACACAACAGCTTTAAATTAGAAAGTAAACTATATTAATTTCTTTTCATCAGAAATACTACAGAAGTTATTTCCATATTAAGGAGGCTTGCCATTACCTTACTTGATGCAGGAAGGACTTTTGTGTCTTGCACTGAGGAACTGCCACTCAACGAAGACTCAAAGGCATCTAAAGCAATACTAGATTTATCAGAAATTACATCTTCAGATGATCCCATGCTGTTCAAGTCTCTTTTTGTAGAAATACTAGTATTTTTTCCTCGTCTGAGCTGCAAATTTCAATGCAACATTTTAAAAGCTACTAGTGCTTCCAGAAACCACTATAAAGCTTTTTACATACATGGATTCTGTTCCGAAACCAAGACAAGAGTCAATGAAGAAGCCTCCAAACCCAGTGAAGTCTTTAGAGAAATACAGTCTGAAGTAAGTCTGGTGACTGTATTTGCCAAGTACTAGAACATGCTTGAACGCAGATACTGGACAGTGACTTAAGGACAGCTCTGCAACAATTCACCAGTACAAATCATATAATCACATTCACCCACATAGTGTTCCATACTGTAACAACTGTACCTTACAACTATATTGGACTCTCCATTTATTATTCTTCCACTTTATTCTGGCTTCCAAAAGGTGAGACATTACAATAGTAGACTGCATCATGCAAACTGTCTGTTCAGACAGTGGGGTATAATTTGTCTGGTTAAAGTGTTTAAGATCATATCTTTCCTGATAGCACACAAAATCAAGAAGAAATTTATACCACAAAGGAAAATCAGAGTCCTGTAATTTCTGTAGGTGATGGTTCTGAAGAAGCCTCTACCACATCTTCAGTAAAATCTGCAATACATACTGGAGCCTAAGCCAGAGAGTGTAGAGCAATAAAATCCAAAAGATATTATATCTAAAGACTGGGATTTGTGCTCACAAGGTCACTAACACAACTGTTTCCTTGCTATCCCAGAATACATTCCCACTGACAAAGGTTAACAGTAAATAAATCCACTTTTACACTTTAAAATTACACATGAAGTGTAACAGTGTAGTAAACTTACCACCAACACAGCAGTGTTAGAGACCAGTTAGAAGAGAAGCCAAGAATTTACAGTATTTAGAAAACCAGAATACAGCAGAAATTTACTTGCAAATGCTCTACATTGTCATAATAGATAAAGTAATTGGTTACTACACCACAGTACCTGCCCTTATTTTTTTTCTATATGTTTTCTGACTAAGGATGTTATGAGGTAGAGAAGCATCAGAAGATTAAAGTTCACTTTTAAAAATAAAAGACTGTAGACAGGTTAAACATTCCTAAAACACAGAGACTTACTTGAAGAAAATGTTGCCCAGAACCTGACTTTACCTTGTCAATTGCCAACAAATTGCTTTTTCCAAAAGTAGATGAAGGTTTTGCCATTGGCAGTTTGCCAATTGCCTTTGTATTTGTTTCCTTAGTTTTCTGTTCCTCTGTCAGGGGCAAACTGGCATTTTTTGTAGGAGATACACAAATTTTAACAGGGCTTCTGTTAGGAGGAGCAGGAAGAGCATGTACTTTGCCATCTGACCCAAGTTCATGCGATGCCTTCTGAAAACAAGGTGGCAGCTGACATGCCAGGCTATCCTGCACACAGTATGTCTCCCGTTTAACAGCCCTGGGACTTAATTCTATATTTTTGTTTCTCAGTATCTTCAACTTTGAGTTTGAATCCTCCACAAATGTTTCTACAATCTTGTTTTCCTGTTCTTCTGATTGGCTTATTTTAGTCTCCTTGTTCTTGCTTCCAGTCTCTATTTGCAGTGCCAACAAATGAGCTTCTTTGAAAATTTCCACAAATTTCTCTCCTTGAAGTGGGCTCCACATGAGTTTATCATCAGAAGCAGACACACACTTTCTTGCTTCAATACTGGCAGCAATACATCTTTCTTTATGTCCCATAGGTCCAACAAAAACTTCATCTTCATTTCCACTACAAAGAAAAATAATTTAGCCCGGCACCTTACGTGTGTCCATTCTGGAGGGTCCACAGTACTTACATTACTTACCTTGTTGAAGAGAGTGAAAGGTCAAAATCAAACTTTTCATCAGTCAGAAGAGGAAAGTCTGAAACCATAACAAGGATTTTGTCACAACATGGATTTGCAATGAAAATTATTGCATTATGCTTTGACAATGTGGTGAGTGATGTCAGCTGGCAAAAAAAGCTTTAGCTACCAAGTTTAAAAAATTAAACTTAGAAAAACATGGTTTAGGTCCAAGAAATTTAAGGTACAATTGCAAATATGGTCATAATTGTGAGATGCCCAAATATTGTGACACAGCTCAATGGTGATTTCTAAGCAGCTGTAACAGGAACATTGAATGCAGCTTAGCAGCCTCCAATTAAAATAAGTGAGAACACGTAATCTAGAGCTATGTGACAATACATTTGTCCCATTCATCAGTTCTTTTCTTGTCCAGGCTACCACAGAACAGTACCAGGAGCCAGTGAGAAAGGTTACTTTTCTTATTAGTTAATATATACACTAAATAAATCAGCAGCTGATGGATAAGGAAAAGGGAGGAGCTCAGATTAGATATACAGAAGACAAGTTGATGACATCAGTTACTATTACACAAGCTTTAGCACTGTGCTCCACAAGCTCCTCAGGAGGCTTCTGAGACTGGCAACAGCAGCCCATCCAAGGAAATGAGTACACAGAACATGAGATAAGGCAGACAGAGGATGTCTACTGATCTGACCTGTCCTAACCTATAACAGAGGATATACCACGTAGAGAATAAGTCAACATGGTCTCCACCTACCATTGCTCATGCAAGTATCCAGTTTTTCTTCAGTCTCATGACTTGGGCTATGTGCTGACATTTCTTTTTTTTCCTCCATAGTACCTGGAAAATATAGAAGTAGACATGCAAAAGGTTTTAAAAAAACCCAAAACCAAACAACAACAGGCTCATGGACTTTGATGATACTGCTGAATTAGTGAGGAGGTACACATTCCCTTTGAAGACTCTCATATTTAGGGACTGCCACACAGAATAGCTAAGGTTGGAAGGGACCTCTGGAGGTCATCCAGTCCAATCACCTATCAAGGCAGGGTCACCTGGAGCAGGTTATACAGGAACGCACCCAGGTGGGGTGGGAATATCTCCAGAGAGAGACCTCATGACCTCCCTGGACAGCCTGTTCCAATACTCAGCCACCCTCGATGTAAAGAAGTTCCTATTCACGCTGAAATAAAAATTCTTGTGTTTTAGCTTAGTTCAGTTTATTAGCTTAATTTCGTATTACTATTCGTCCTGTCGCTGGGCACCACCGAAAAGGTGGTTTATGGGATGCCACACAGTTCACCACCCCGCCGACCGCCCCACCTCAGGCGAGCACGCACAGGTCCCTCCCTTCCCCAACGGCAACGGCGCCTCTACCGCCAGGAAACAGGGAAGGGCCTCCGGGCACGGCACGGCACGGCACGGCACGGCACGGCACGGCACGGCACGACCACCCCCGTCCCCCGCGCTCACCGCTCGCCCCTCACCGGCACCGCGCACGGGCCGCTCCGCGCACCCGCCCGGACTTGGAAAGCGCGCCCCGCTCACGTGACGCGCCCCACGCGCCCCCATTGGCTGGTTCGAAGGATACACGCGCCCTCCCGGTGCATTCTGGGGCTTGTAGTTAGCAGGGGGTCCCAACGGCCGCTCTGCTGGGCTGCGCGGGCCGCACCACCCCACTCGGCCCCGTTCTCGTCCCTGGTGCGGGCTCTGGCTGTGTTGCGTCACCCCCGCGGGTCGTCCTTGCACAGACCGGCTTGCCTGGCCGGCCTCGGCAGCCGTGGTGGCGGCAGCAGCTTCAGCAGGGTGTGGGCGTTGCTGAAGGTCTCACCTTGAGGCCGTGCCGGCGTGCGCGGTGACTCCAGGCAACGCCGCCGTGCTGGCTGCGGTGGGGCCTGCGCGCCGATTCTTTTGGTTTCCATGACACCGTTGCTGGACTTGGTTGTCCTAGTAACTTAACTTTAGAAGTGAGGCTAGACGGAGGCTCAGCTTGGGCATAAGAGGAATTTAATCACAGAAAGCGCGATTAGACGTTGGAATGGGCTGCCCAGGGAAGTGGTGGAGTCATCATCCTGGAGGTGTTCAAGGAAAGACTAGGTGCCATGGTCTGGTTGTCACGGTGGTGTTCAGTCAAAGGTTGGAATCAGAGGTCTTTTCCAGCCTAATGGATTCTGTGATTTTGTGAAGGGAATATATATTTAGTCCTAAAGTGGCATAAGGAATAGCAAGATGCCTGTCAGTCCTGGCTATGGACTATTATTATCAGTCTGACTGATAGGAGAGTTTTAAAAGTAGACCCGTGTTCATAAATAACACTAGGAAAACACCACTCTTCATGTTTTTTCTAATATTGAATGCAGGCTTAGGATTTTCTCTTAATGCGTGCATGGCATCAGAAATTGCATTCCAGCGATGTATTCTGTTCTAATTATTTCGGGATGACTAAATCACGCAGGTGGAATTTATCAGCTGAATAGGAATAGTTAATCATAACCTGCAGATTTTCATACAGATAAAATGCTCTCTAATCCTTTTTCCACTTGACCATTCATAATTTTGTACCTTTCATGGAGCCCCACAAGCAGTATATATGTAATGCGTATACAGCAAGTATCCTATGTATTGGCAAATATACACAGTAAATGGCTGGGACAAACAGGCTTCTGCGCTGAATATTAGCATGCTCACCTCACGCTCTTCCTCCCTTCAGATGGCACGAGGAGTCCCTCCTGGCTGGCAGTGGTCAGTTGCATGGGGAACTGTCAGGCTTAGTTGCCTGCAAAACCCACCAATCCTCATTGTTACAGTTTCTGTCTTCCAGCTCTTTACATCAGGATTTTCTACCTGTTCTCTTTGGTGTATTCCTCATTGGTTCTAGTGACACAGTTTTACTCACATGGGTGAACAAACTCAGTCTTAATTTTCTGGAGTGTGATTTTTCCACGATGTATTTGGAAAGATGATGCAAGAAAATGTTTTGGGAAAGAAGGGGTTTGGTTTCTCTTTATAAATTGTGAGTTTAAATGTGTTTGTTTACAAGCCCTGCAAATCATTACAGGGGCATTGAATTGATTAAACTAAACTCACCAGCTGATCATGCAACACCCAGCTTGGGAGAAATTCTGCATTGGCATAGCCTCTTGTTAATCAATGGCTCCAGGTGGTCAGGGAATAATAGGATGTATGTGACTTTGTTACTAACCCTAGATGTCTAAATGTGGTTTTTTGTGCTGATATATTACTTATTGACTGCTTATTGAATGTGATCATGTTATAAAAGTCAAAGGTTTATTAAAAAAGGCGCCGACTTTTTTCATAAAAAATATTTGAGTATTAGAGCACATGCAACTGATAGTGGCTTGAAATTTCACTCCAGGCAATTTAAACCAAATTGCATTTGTAGAAAGGAACTAAGTTTTACCCCAAAATAGCCTGTGATCTAATAGAAAGTAATTCTAAATTACAGCTCATGCTGCATTTTTCATCACCAGCACCCTCCCATCTGTGCATTACTTGTGTTGTTATGAATTTGGCAACATTTCAGCAGGGAGCTACTGTTTATAAGACAAGACCCAAGCAGCTTAAAGACGTCAGTCATTGGGATTACTCATTACTTGCCTTGTGAACTGCTCAAGGGAGTTTCTTGAAGAACTATGTCAAAATCAACTTCAAAAACCATTGATTTGAGAGCTTTCATTGGCACATAACAAGTGCTCCAAGATTATTGTTAGTCAAGTTGGTGGGCTTGAAAGGAAGATTCATTGGTTGGTAATGACAGAAAATTTCCTCATTTTGTGCAAGGAAGCGAGGATAAAAAAAGCTGTTTTCTGTCACGGTGGTTAAGTCCACACTGCACGCCCCCAGGTTGTTATAAACCCCATACTAGAAGGTTCTCCTTCCCTCAGCTCCCCACTGGCCCCTGGTCCTCTCTCCCCTCCCCTCCCATCTTCCACTGGCCTGGAAGTTATTGTCATTCAACCTTACCTCCCCCCCCGGCCCTCAGATTATTGGTTACTGATGCCCTGCCCCGCCCCATGGACCCCTCGGGGTAAAACTTCACGCACTCGATTGTTCGGGGTTCTTTGCCTCTGCCCTGCTTCAGAGCGGTTTGCCCACGGTCTGCGTGGACCCAGAATAAACGCCTCAGAATTGCATGCAGAGAATCCCTCCTGCCTCTTCGTCTCTGGACGCGCAGAACTGTGCGTGAGTGGCTGCTTGTGTCTGCCTGCAAGGGTGAGACTGGGTGCCTGCGTAGGTGCTAACGCAGCATCGCCACAGCGTCTCCACGAGGGACTCTTGGGGAGAAGCGCAGCACCAGTCCATTGACCCCACGCACCGCATTACTTGGCGCACCAAATTCGGACCTCAGCTGGAATCCCTAGGAACTGTCCCCGGCTAGTGGAAGCTGCGAGGATTAGCAATTCGGCATCGCTGAAATCCTGAACGGCCATCTAAGTTTTATTACACTAACTGGAATGACTGACACCCCCTTTCTGCGTGAAAGGAGCAGTCGAAAAAAATGGAGAATTAGTCACTGAAACTTCTGCCTTTACCCAGGAGCTAGGAGCCAAAAGTGGCTCAGCAGTTGGAGCCAGCGCAAGGGCTTGGGGAGCTGGCAGGAGGGCTCGTGGAGCCAGCACGAGGGCTCGGGGAGCCAGCACAGGTGCTCAGCAGATTAGCTTCACTGCCAGACGGAAGCCAGTGAAACTCATGGGTGAGTGAAGCTAAGGAAAAGTTCTTTCGGGCCCCTTTTACCTTTTCTTTTACTAGCCTTTTTCTCTTGGTGGCTGGGTGAGGTTTTTCTGGGGAAAGATGGGTGCTAGGTTTACCCTTCCCCAGAAAGAAGTCTTTCTACAAGTTAAGAATACCCTAAAAGCGAGGAAAATCTGGTTTTCTAAGAGACTCTTAGAACATTTTATGCGATGGATTTTCTTTTATTTCCCAAACGTTACTGTCGATTCAGTTAAAGATCTCACATTCTGGGATCAGGTTATTGAGAGACTAGTGTTCCTGAGACAAGGCAGGGATGAATCTGTCAAGAAATTTTTCCCTTTATCCACCTTAATTTATAAAGCAGTTTCAGAATCACAAAATGAAGTTACAATATCAGAAAATTCGGATTCCCAGAGAGAAGACTCCCCATCCCTCTCCTCTGCTCCCCTACCCACCCCCCACTGAGCTCACAAAACAGCAGCAGTAACTTAGCCTGCCCTGCCATCTTATCCTCCCCAGCTCCAAGTTTTTGCGCCCCTTCCCCAGACC
>VZTH01017684.1:238788-289725 GCA_013397815.1 Aleadryas rufinucha | reverse complement strand
CCCCCGCCGGGATGGGCCCCGGCGGCCCCCACCGATGGGCCCCAGTGGCCGCCTCACCACCCCTCGGAAGAAGAAGAGAGAGAACTTCCCGCAGTTTTTCCTTTCTTAAATATGTAATCACAGAGGTGTTACCAACTTGTCTAACTGGGCTAGTAACCTGCTATTGACAGAGACTTCAGCGATTGGCTTTGTGCTGGACATAGACGTTTTGAGCAGCTTTTCTCCCACCCCCACCAAAAACCAGGCTGTGTTAAACCAACACAATCCCCTAAAACACAAATGCATAGAATGAAACAGTTCTTAATCATAAATCCCACCATTAAAAAAACCCCAGCCAACCAAAATCTAACACACGTACACATACACACAGATTCTAAGTTATGTATTTGCCAGTACCTGGTACAAGGGACTAGGAATTTCAGATGAAGAATGAGATGGGCAGTCACTGTAATTTTCCAAGCAATTCTTTCTACAGAGAGCTATTGTAACAGACAGTAAATTAGACTGGTGACACAGACTTCTTTATAGCTGTTGCCACTTGATGCACACCCAACTGTAGAGCAGTAAATCTTGAAATAAAAGCTCTAGCAAGCAACCGATGTGCAGCAATGCAGGAACAGAGCACATGTTAACCCAGAAGACACAGTTTGAAGTTACTCAAGCCCCAGCAAACATTTCCGCCAGAGAAGTCTTCATTCTACCAGTGAGCAAACTTCAGTCCAATGAAGACATTAAGACTACAGCCTGCTGGTAGATACCAGTATAGGGCAACTGAGCCCTTTGTGGGCCAACTGATCTGTAGCCATGCAAGAACCTCCTATTCTGATTAAAAGCAAAACTGCTATTTTATGAAAGGGTAATGGCAATAGTTTAGGCTTATGAACTGGAATTAGCCTGTAAAGCAGCTAAGTCTGTGGGAAACTCGATTTCTTCCCCACTCCATTTGATAAAGACGAGTCACAAAACAAGCATTGAGCTAGAAATAAATCATTTATTTTAAAACAATACAGGTTAATAAATAGATTAGTTATCAGAAAACTTAATAAATAGCCTTTTATAATTTACACAAGGCAAATACAACATGCCTATAACTATTTTTTAAAAAGCAAAGAGAGTAAGCTTGACTTGTAAGCCATTAACAAATCTATATATACATTATTTGAAAGCTAATAAAATAAACCATTTTTATGTAATCTGTAGTAACAATATTGCAAGAGCATTGAAGCAACCAAACCTGACATATTTTTGTTGCCAACTACCTTTTCCCCATATCCCATTAGAACTACTTTTTACATACCAGGAAAAAAAAAAAAGAGAAAGTTCCACAGTTGAAAATAAAATTGACTTAAAAATACCCCTTTTGTGTAATATTTTCCACTCTATAGAGCAACTGTCTGGGGAGGGGTGTGGACATGGAAGGACCCAGCACAACCACAAAAAATAAAGAAACCCCAAACTTATTTGCAGCTTTTAAAAAAAAGATTTCTTAATCCGTAACATTTCAACACTGCTGTCTGATACACTTGGGCACTTGTAATGATAACTGTTGACAACACTGGTGCCTAACATAGTACACACTAAAATTTTGCATTCTGTAAGCCCACAGATAGCACCAAAGAATTATTACAAAGATAACAGGTAATAGATAAATATTTGATAACGCCTGATTTAACAGTAAAACTTCAGCAGTTACACCATCTCAAGACAACCAAGGAGTATCTATAGAATCCTTGATGTCTATTTATGAAACAAGAATGTGAGTGGCGTACAATGTGCAAACAACTTCCCATTTAAAGCACTCCCTATTTGTTAACCCCAAATTTCTTCAAATACAAACCCGGTATTTTTTTAAAATAAAATGAAAGCTAAACCTCACTTTCTAGTGTTTCAACATAATCCAGTGTTCCCATTTTTCAGTGCTAGTTACTTCAGAAAAATACATATGTTCCAATATAAATCAATATTATTAATAGGAAGCCTCACTTGTCAAACTATGATATGACAGGTTCTTATTAATGTTAGTTGCAGCTCACTAATAAATAGGCTCTATTTACACATACAGAGTCCTGGAAAGTCACTACAGCAGATAACTTGTTTAGATATTTTTCTTTTTTACAGAAGTATTTAAGGTGTAACAAATGTGGTTTTTTGGTTGTATCAAAAAGGTTTCTATTCTCCTACTGAACATTTGAGGGATTTTGTGTTTGACACCTAACAGAGATCGTGACTGACAAATGCAAATCCTCCATACACTGAAGGGATAATGATCAAAGAGCTATCCACAAGTGAGTACCAAGTAAATATGTTTGACAAGTATAATAGAAGTCAGACATATGGAGTAAAGCGCCTTTCATATGGATTTGAACATAATTCAAATGCATTCCCCACCACTGTAATGGGTCCACTTTTGGTATGTGTAGCCTCTCCCACTTCTACTTTGGAATCAGAACTGAAGTCATCTGGCTCGCAGCTAGGACAATAACAAATGTCAATGGACATAACACAAAGAGAACATGAAAAGGGCAGACCCATGAGGGACACCAGAGCTCAGGAGACAACTATGCACATTTGCTCCCTGAGATGATGGAACTTGGATATCTGTCTTACTCAAAGTGCTTACTTGTCAAAGGGATGAAAAAAAAAGGCGGAACAGCTAAAAATTCAACTTCAACAGTGCCTCCTTTTAAATCAGAAAAGCAATGGGACTAAAAAAGGTAGGACATCTAGAAAGAGGAG
The DNA here is from genome assembly GCA_013397815.1 of Aleadryas rufinucha. Classification (NCBI taxonomy): domain Eukaryota; kingdom Metazoa; phylum Chordata; class Aves; order Passeriformes; genus Aleadryas; species Aleadryas rufinucha. The sequence continues at coordinate 286,989 of VZTH01017684.1, read as the reverse complement.
GGCGTGGGATGGAGGGGGAATCATATCAACAGTGACAACAGAAAATGCTAATACATTTCTAAAGTTAGAACTGAACCAGATCCAGGTACAGCAGAACTTGAAAGAACACTGCTATACACTGAAGAAAGTAGCAAAAATAAAGCTTTCAATTACTTAGCATTCTAGAAGTAAAAGGCTGCAGATACAAATGATGTGCAAGGCCACGGGAATTTCTTTCACCTTATGTGCTGGCTTTTGACATCTGTTTTAAACATTAAGGTTAACTAGACATTTCTAGAAAGCTCATCACAGATGAGGAGCAGCTGGGGAGAAGAAAACTATGCTGACATTTGTCAGTGGTAATGATGGTCAGAGGACCACAGAACACAGTTGCTACTTTATTCTTCCTCTGCATAGTGAGCACTTACCAGTAAACTTCGTGTGGTGCAGAAAATGTCAAGGTTTAGACAGGGCAATCAAGTTACTTTGAATTCTAACATTTACTAATAATTTGCATATGCATCTAACATACTTGGACAGGCACTTTATAAATAATTAAGAGTTTTAAAACCAACCAAGACAAACAAATATGGCCAAAGGAGGAATAAGATGAGACCACAATAATTTCCATTCTGACCTAAAGATTTTCACAGAAGTCTTCATAGACTAAAGGCTAATACAAAATGAACATACAACTCATGAACTCTGAAGCGAAATTTTGAAAAGACAACTTGACTGCTTCGGAAAACAGATAACATTGTTTTAAAAAGTAGGTTACTACAGGTCTCGTAACTTATGTGCAATTCCAGGTTCAAGCAAAAAAAAGGAAATTAATATGACAAAATATAACTGTTTGCCAAGAACCAAGACACCATCTTTCAAACAATAATGGACAGAGGCTAGTTTAAACAGATTTCATAGCCCAATTACCCTCATCTACAATTCTCAAACTTTCTAAAAACCTTGCACAATATTTGAAAACCCATGAAGATGGTCTTTTCTCTGCTAGTGCTATTCTGTTTCATTAAGATACCCAGTTATTGTGTGCTGGCCTATAATAATGCACATTTCTGCCAACTCAGAGTCATTCCCCTGCAATATGGAGTTTTAAAATAAGCTTGCAAATAACATAGTAGGGCTCTTACTCCCTCAGAACAGTCCCTTCAGAATACTAAATCTTTTAGATTCACTTTCGTGATTATTGCTGCCATTAATAGGGCTTACAGCATTCATTTTAAATTAAAAGGGAGACTGAGTTTTAAGGAAACATCAATTCAGGTCAACAAAAAACACAATGAGAGCAGACAGTATTACTCCCCACTAATCAATGTCCATGTTCCTGTCAGGCAGCTACAAAGCTACATTCATGATTTCTTGATAAAGTGTTGTGAATTTTCTCAGCTACTGTCTTGTAATCACTTCGGGATTTTCTGTTTTTCTCAGGAGATGTTCTGATCTAGAGATGTTGAGTTCCACTGCACTCTTCCATTTTTGTACTTACACGGAAACAAACATTCACGGCTTCTCAAGCTTTCAATTTTTTGACTCATGATGTTTTAGCTACCAAACATAAGTAGAACATGAAATTAACTATTTCATTCTTTAATATATCAATATTCTCTAAATGATTTAAACTGAACTGTTCAGAGTCATCCCCATCATAGCTTAAGCTGTCTGTACTACTTGTCAAAATATTACAACTGAACCGTTCACACAGGTCTATGAATTACTGATCTGAATTTATGTCCCTGTCAGTTACCTAAAACTCAGCTCTCTGAATGCTTTAGTTTTTTCAGTCTTTAACCTCCTTTTCCCACGTTACAAGAGCATCAGACCATCTTTTTTGAGCTATGAGAAATCTCATGCTCTTCTCTCTCTTAAATTTTTTTTTGGTGGTCCCCATTTATTAGCTGTTTCACAAAATGGTCTCCTGCATTTAGTCACTAAACTAAAATAAAGGTATGCTTGACTGATTTCAACACTCCTCCTCTTCCCAGTAGGATTATGAGTTTTTCAGAAGCTGTCAAGGCATCCAGGGGTTTCAGTTCAGGTTTGTAAATTCTTCCAGAAACATATGGTCCTTCTAGATGCTTTATGTGTTTAGAATTTGAATATAGTTCAATATTGTAGACAGTGAAATTGAATTATTAAACTGGTATAGGCCATCTGAAACAAATACATTCACAATTATGCAGTATTTTTTGATTGCAAAGGCACTGAAAGTTCTGAGCTGCTTACAAATAAGCCACCATGTAGGCAATGAGTCTGTGCATCATTTCCACATCCTTCACAGTCTTTCTACCTGCTCTCAATTAAAAACTCTCTGATGAATGCAGTATGTCTTAACGTGTGTAAGTTACAAAGAAAAAAGCACACCTGGACACTACCATGAGCTGATAAGTAATTAGTGAAAGATATTTAAGGGTCCACTGCTCTGTATAAAGAATTCAATTTAAAACTCCCTTGTGTCTTCACCGCATGGCAGACAAAGTTGCCAAGACAGTCACCAAAAAGAACAAATCTGCAGTCCATGATCCAAGCAACATTTGTCTGAGAATTCACAGCCTTGACGGTGAAGACATTGCTATACTGAGATTCACAAATTGTTCCACTTACTTTCCCCTGCTTATTTTAAGGTATACATCACTTTTGATGAAAGGTATCAGATTGAGTGCATTAGAAACTGATGTCCTCTGCCCACAGAAATGGTACCTCAGAAGACACAATATAAGCTTTCACACAGGTCTGTCAGAATATTCACAGAGCTTTTCTGATGGACTACCTTTTACAGCGAGGAAATACATCGGTCTCTATGCTGACTCAATCAGTAGTTCCAATTAAAGTCATTTATTGTATTGACTGGGTTACATGGACAGCTGCTCCTTTGAAACTGGATGGAGGCCTCCAATTCATTTCACATAGGCCACCAAATTGTCAGAGGGTAGTTACCAACCTGAATCCTATTTGAAACAGTGACCTAGAAATGAACAGCTCTGCATCCTTCCCTGAGCCATCCAGTTTCCCCATAAAAATATTTTAATCTGTCTTCATGTTAGGTTTGTTTAAATCTCCAATATTGAAGTTGAATTCCTTGAAGACTTGTATAAGAACAATTCCAATAGATACTGTGGTGAATCCACAAGCCATTCCCAAAAAATCTACGACTCCTACATTACTCCATTCCCTGAAAAGGATGGCTGAAGCCAGAAGGACTAGGGTGGTAAACACAACGTAGTAGATGGCACCAAACACGGAGGAGTCAAAACACTCCAGTGCCTTATTGATGTATCTAAACTGAATGATAATGCTACATCCTAATACCGCCAGAAGTACCAGACAGAGGTACAGAGCCCTTTGACTTGACGGGTTATTGTGAAAGATATCTTGAGCAGCCAGCCCAATGCCTTTTGTGCTGGGAACAGTGAAACTGCCCAACAGAGAGCAAATACTGATGTAAACCATAATATTAGTAGGTCCATGAGCTGGAGCTATCCAGAAGATAAGCAGGAGAAGCATTAGCAGCACTATGCAGAGATAACCCACGAAAACTGGAAAACAAAAAGAAAACAAGAAAATACCAAGGTGAAAACTCTTGGTCTTCTAAAGATTTTAGCAGGCAAATCGTGTCCTAGCAGTGAACTTCAGGTATACATCACAATTAAGATTTGCTATGGAATATAGATCCAAATCACTGAGCTTCCAGAAATATTGGCATCCACGACTGATGATGTTGTCATGTTCTTTGGGAAAAACAAATAGTCATGTAGAAAATTACACACTGTTGCACATTTGAAATGGATTTCAGATGGCTTTTTAAAATCTTATTCTCTTTTCCAGCAGGACTAAACTCCTTTAAGTCTGCTATGACAGACAGAGGGATAACACCTCATTCGTAAACAGTTCATTAAGGCACAGTGTGTGGATCCAGCAAAGAGCTTAAACATAAAGTTAGATCGCACTAAGGTGAGTAAGATGAGTAGGGACAGAACAAACATGAGGCCACATCATTTACATTATACCATCAGTACACAGGTAAGATCAGTGAAAAACATTTCATGCTTTAGAGTTTTAAAGAAATATATAGCCAATTCACTTTGTTCAGATTTAAATAGTAAATTTAGACCAAGGTGTTTGTTTTCTTTTGTTTGCAGATTTTTTGAATAGCTGATATTATTAGGTTTGAGTTTCTCTCACTTAAAGCAAATACAAGAAAAACAATAGTTGGCAGTTAAGCTCTTAAGCAAGAAAAATAAAAATGGGCCTGGAACATATTAGCACCAGTATGTGTCCTTCAGCAGCTGGTGAGACAGAATAGGCATTTCAGCGTATGTCTCAACAGCCTATTTCTACATACCTTTATTGTGCAAAGAAATCTGGGAGCATAACTGGTATTTAGTATAAACTTTTAATTAAAAAAACATGGAGAAATAAAGGAGAGAAGAAAGTAAGTATTTTTTTGTTCTGTATAAAACAACTTAAATTGAGATCCTAGATTTATACTTCTCTTCTCTAAATAGCAAGATACACTTTTTCATAATGTTATAAAATTACAAGTTCAACTGGCCATTGTTCTGAGCTTGCTGAGCAGGATAATGTTTTCAAAAATATCCATGTTTTCCTTTCTGCACACACGTCCCAATAAATATGACAAGTTCTAAGTAGAGCAGTGCATAGTTTTCTTACACATAACCTGTACTGGTTTGCCTCTGTCACATCATGATTTCTTCAAAAGTCAATCTGCCTACCTGTTAGAAGTGGTAAGCCTCTTCCTCAAGCATGCTCTTGCTCAACCTCAGAAAATCATTATGAATTAATGAAAAAACAAACTACCTGGATTTGTAAGCTTCTCTTCAAGCTCAGCCTGAGTTGTTACACTCTCGGACTTCGGGGAATGGATAATGAGAACAACAGACCCAGCGCAGCTCAGCAAACATCCCAGCTTGCCAAGAATGTTCAGTTTCTCTTTCAGTAAGTAAGAAGCTAAGATGGACCTTTGACAAAGAGGAAGAAAAACAGAAGTTTGACTACATCCTGTTAATAATGTTCTAACAGTGCAGTGCCATATGAATTTCCCTTTTAAAGGAATGCTATCAAATGTTGATGAATTCTCAAAATGTATTTCTGCGTTATCTGAGGAAAGATTCACCCATTTGCAGTTTTACTCAATCCTTGACATCTCACCTCAGGAAAAAACCCCAAAACAACACAACAAAACAAGACACAAACCCCAACAAAACTCCTAGCCATAACATCCCAAAATCCAAAACCACATCACCCCCTCAAAACCACCCCCCAAAACAACCAAAACCCTCCAAACCAGACATCTGACCCCAAGGCAGACATCTACCCATCATAACCAAATTGGCGAGCTGTCACAAAGCCCCATTTTATAGGTGCTAAGCAGTCATGAGATAAAAGTGACCTTTGGTTACAAAGATTCCAGGACTTGGCTCAGCTGACCAAAGCAAGCAAAAATATGTGGCCTAGGATAAAATAACAGGTGGTACTTAGAGCACCATCAGTGTGTTTCATAGTGATAGAACTAAAGACAGACATGAAGCAATGCCATCTACATTCTGAAGCAGATGACCAGTGCAGTCACAATTCAGCAGGCAACAGAAGAATCTCGAGGCAACGCACAGCTTTGTTTTTAAAGAGTTGTGCTTTTTCACTGCAGTAGTTCCACAACTGTAGTTCCTCTATTCACAAAACATTAGTTGCATATTAAACTCCCTAAACCCTCTGCCTTGTCTGTGCCTCCCACAAACATAACTTCTAAGAAGCTGGGGGCATGCATACGCAAGGAACTCCCTTGCTTCGGAAAGAGGCCAAATCCAATGAAATAAAAATCAGCATCAATAAACACATGTGGGCTGTGAATAGCAGGGTAACGACTGTGAGACAAAAGGAAAGATCTACATAGTAAGGGAACTGTGAATAAGAGAATAGGCAGAAGAGTCCAGAACAAGCACAGAGAAGAGAGAAAAAAAAAAGTTTATCTGTTCCAAATCATAGTGGATAGCTAAAGCAGAAGATACTCAGGAAAACCCTTCTTCACCACTGCCTACTCCCAGCCCAGCTTTCCTAGGGAAAACAGGAATAGGTGACATTATAACACATCATGAACAGCCAGAAGCCTGACATTTCTCAGTGGACCTCCAGTGAGCACTGAGTCCATCTGACATTTTATTAAGTAGTAATGACATCCAGATAAGAACAAGAAAAGCAAACTCTTACCCAAATGGAACGCCAAGAGCTCCCAAGGGCGTCACTAGCACAGTTGGGACTGCAGTGTAGGCCAAGAAATTCCCTATTTGACCCAGTGCCACTGTTAAGAGAACCACAAATAAGCCTTTAAACCCCTTTATAAAAATAAGTAATCAAAACTTGCCCAATGCTGTCTGGGAAAGACTGACCTAACTGGAAAACAGATGTTACAATTTGCTCAGTTCTGTTAATTTTGCACTTAAAACAAAACAGCTGGAATTCTTCTATAGTTTTTTATTTTTTAACACAGGATTTATATTTGCCGGACAAGAGTATCCAAATGGGCACAGTAAATAATCTCATTTGTAACTTCTCTTAGTTACATATAAATACGAATATGAATTAGAAACACTCATGGATTATACTCAAATATCTCAGTATTACACTCAAATATTTGTATGAGGAGGGGTAAAAGTATATATAATCCATGGTTTCATCTTTAGAATGTGCATTCATGTAAAACAAATGAACTTGATTATAGTTCCTAACAGCATAGTTACTTTTTGGGGAGGAAATAAAGACAGTGCTGAGGAATCTTCTAATGAAATACTAAGCACATGCATAAGGGCTCTTCAACACACTACATCAAATTTTCACAACACTATGTAACATCTGACCAGCGTAAAAAGAAGCCACAGCCACAGTAACAGCCTCAACATTATTTTTCTTTCCTCCAGTAAAAGCAAATTCCAAGATATACCACAGTATTGCATATCACAGCTGTGATAACAGTTCATGTGTACAAGTTTTTGGTTAAAAAATAAAAGCTGGATGGTTTTGCAAGTGCTGGCAAGTTTATAATAGGTCAACATACTTGCATAGTTACAGGGTCTGTGGTAACTGGCAAGAGGCTTGAGATTGAGCACAAATTACATACAGCTCAAATTTCCAGTTGCTGTTAAAAGCCATTATCAGCATTTAAAAACATTTCAAGAATCCAAGATGTCTATGCTCAGGTTGGCACTGCCCTCAACTATCAAATATCGTTACTATCATCCAATTTTTTACATCTGCAAAGCACTGTGCAAACATTAATTAATTTACCAATTTAGCTCGCATTATCAGTAGAGCTGAAGACCTGTGTAACCTACAGGAAATATGAAGGAGACAAACAAACCTGCAAAACTGCAGAGCGTGGCAAAATTATACTAATTAAATTCACTGAGGCTTTCTCTATGTGCAGGAGTTAGCTGGAGAAGTTGATGAGCAGCATTTCCAAGGCACAAGAGACAGCAGTGGTCTCCCTGTCCCTGGGAACAGAGTAACTTGATTATCAGCCTCAGACTGTTTTGAAACATATGTGGCAACTCTTCAAGGCATCTGAAGGCATTGGGGCAGATTTTGGATGGAGAATGGTGCGCAGCTGGCATTCTGCATTTCTGCAGATTACATGCATTTCCAAATGACTCTGACAAAACGTAGCTTTTTTTGGAGGTCAGGTGTCTTAACTTTCTGTTGGAAGAACTCTTAACAGATGACACCAACATCAATCCATAAAGCAGGTCTCTTCAGTCAAATGGAACATATTGTAAGGCAACTAAACTTAATGGATGTTTTCCATACCACCATGGAATAACAGTAACAGTCCCTTACCACCACAAATGACAGACCAGGACTAGTTAACACCAATTAAAAAAAAGGATCTCAGTAATTGTTACTATCTACCTGATGTTGAGGATCTTTGCTGCCAACCTATCCAGTCCTCTCCGAACAGAAATTCCTCATCAGATACATCAATGTTGTACATCAAGACCTGACTTCAGTTTTTGAAGGCACACCAAGCTTTAAATTTGATAAACAAGTACCAGTACCCTCAAAGTTACTGCAACACAAAACTTGATGCACACTGGCATGTCTCCACTAGCAAGGAGACCAGGAGTAGACCTGTACAGCAAAAGGTATCTATTCTAGACATGTCAGGGAGTTTATTTCAGACTAATTCAGCCTGCTCCCGCTAACTTAAAGTCTATTTGCAGCTCACATACATTAAGTATGTTCCTAGAATTCATTTTCCAACCTACTTTCATTTTAAAGACCAGGCCAGGAGCTCCAGCTCTGCTATGAAATGTGAAATACAGTCCAATCTGTGGTGACAAACATATTAGCTTCACAAGTGTATTCCCCATCTGCAATAAAACACTAATGCAGATGCTTTCACTATAAGAACCAGATGCATCTATGCCGCTATCAAAACCTGCACTGAAACTAATTAATTAGCCAATTAATTAGTTTAATGCTCATTGAAATACCTGTACACATGCTGCAATCACTCTTTTGACTACAAAGGAAGGAAAAGTCCCTTAGCAGAACCTGCAGCCCTTCCTCTGAAGTCTTCAGTAATCCAGTGGGTCCCAGGGCCCCCAAACGGTTGGGCAGCATTATGCTGAGTCAGCATGCCAACACAGAAACACTTATTCGCCATCTGAACAAATACCATGAGAACAAGTTGATAGAGTTTATGTGGGTTTTGTTAGTTGTCCAAACTCCAAATTCTCTGCTTGAGAAAATTATGTCAGCTGTTATCATTTCACCCAGATAACCGGGGATATTGCTAATTCCACAAGTAAAACCTTTCCCCAAATAGCACCTTTCTCTGCATCCCATAGGTGCCTACCTGGCCCTTGCTATCGCTCTTTGTGACTGGGCTGCCATTCTGAGTCTATAATACCCACATGCAATTCTTCTTGTTCAGTTCCTCAGTAAAGCTACTGAGGTTTTGTTTTTAAATACCTGCATCTAGCTACTGGAAAAAAGCCAACTGATACCATTCCCTTCAGCTGTTTTGCCTTCATTCAATTCAGTCAGCTCTTTTAAGCATGAAATTGTTTTCTCTGATTCACCAAGATAAGTCCTGTAATAAAACCTCCCTTATTTTAACTCCTTCTGCTCAGAGATTACAGATGGGAGCCTCAGGAATGATAAACAACAGTGGCTGATGCATCGATTTATTTCTACTTAGGCAGTAGTGATCCTGTTGGGGAGGAAGCTGACAAAGGACTACCTAAACTCAGGTTAAATTAGCTGACAACTTTCTTCTGAAGTTCTGTCGGCTTCTACACTTCCTGTGAACTTTGTCCTTCAATGGGATCTATGAGTTTTCATTCCTTTTGCATAGCTTTAAGACAACAAAACCAAGAATCAGAGACTTACCTTGCTGCCACAAAACCAGGGGCACAAGTGGACTCGTATACTTCTCAGAAACAGCATCAGAACTTTCCAAATAATTCACAAAAGGCTGGATTAAAGTCTAAAAGTGGGGTATGATTCTAAGCTTGTGGGTAGAACTAGGGCTGATGTGTAAGAGGAGAAAGCTAGTTGCTCCCCATGCTCCAGATTCACATCAGAGAATGAACTTGGTGTTAGCAGAGTTTACAAAGATATTAAGGGTAAAATTACACTGATCTCATATCAGCACCACAGAAGGCTTCGCATTAATCTTGTAGATTAAAAGCAAAACTGAAACTGTATCTGTTGAACTAGAAACCAAAAGAGTTTTGGGGTTTTTTTTAATCGAGGTTGGTTAAATGCTTTCTGATCTAAAACATAACGTGCTCAATGAGCCCTTTTGTGCAGAGCAACAATTTTTAATTCAGCTTTGACTTTTATTAAAAAGTGAGCCGGCCAGTGCAATGCAGAGACACAAACCATGCAGGAACCCAGAGTCAGAGCAGTGTGTGGCTGCCAAGGGCTGCAAGTACCAAATGGTTTGGAAATATGGAAAGATGTCTGACTCATGTTTGTACCAGCTCTTTGCCTTTGCAAACACCACCAGGCATGGTAGCCACGGTGGAAGTTTACTAAATGTGCGATATTTCTAGGATGGAAATTTAATGACAAGTGAGTATGAGATTCAAGATGAAAACCCAGATTTCCTGATGTCTCGTATCACCATCTAAGCAAAGACCTCTTAAAAAAAAAAAAAATTCAAACCTTTTAAGATACTTACTTGCAATAGTGCCCGACCACCATACTATATCAGTTAAGTATGAAGTACCTGGAAGTATAGGAAAATGTATTAGAATACTGGAACTATGAAACAACAGTCTCAGTTATTAAGGACCTTCATCTTAGCCCTATTCTTAAAGGCAACCAAATGTGAGGTAAAAAAAAGAAAAAAAAGAGAGAGAAAAATTTTGGATTTGGCTTGTTTCCAAGTAAGACCTTCTTAAGACAATGTGTTAGTCAGAAGTTCTGGTTGCCAGTTTGAAGTACCTATGTGACACTAATACAGTATTGTGTAGAAAAGCATCTAAAATGTCACCAAATGCTTCTGAGGGTGACATTTAAACATAAAAGTTAGAACCTCTTCTAGGAGAACTGGAAACCTATGGAAACAGAACATGATTTGGCTCAGTTAGTCTGCTAATACAACCTTGGTGAAATTGTATTGGAAAAATTGCAGCCGAGAAATTGTTCTGGCACACAGGTTTGGCAGGACCATAGTGCTGCCTGATCCTCCTGCATTTAAGCACTGGAAAGTGCTACAGCTGAAGCCTCTGAATTCCTGGCGTAGAGGCCCATTTCAGAGAAGAGTAAAAACTCTGTAATTTCCTTAGTGCCTCCCAAGCTGGAGGATGATTATTTTCACTGTCAGATTATAAACTCTTGCCTTGGGATGTGCACAGGTGGAGCCTGTGCACCACATAAGTTCTGCTTCTGTAGAACATCAAGGCTCATGACCACTTCCTAAACTAAAGCACGGCCTTCTCTGAGCACAACCTTGGCATCAAGTTATGCTCCTATGTTTTGCTCCTCTTTCTAGCAATACAGCTCTGCATTCATTTGGGACAATGCCCTCTCAAAAGCCGCTGGAACAGTAGGCAATATTGTACCTACTCTGAAATCCCAAATGGAAGAAAAACACAGTCACCACTAACTCTGGAGACATATAAAGTATTAAGCGCTTGGAAATCACACAATACAATTGAAAAGAGATGAAAAATGACTAATGAAAATGGCCAGCTTTAGAGTGGGCGGAGTAATTTTTTAGACTTTTGTTATTGCATATAAAATAAAAACACTGTTGGGGGCAGAAATTATAGAAAATATTGACTCAAGTAAGGTAACTTTGCAAAATATTTGTCACCCACTGCTGTTTCTAACTAGACAAGGACTGCTAATTGCATCAATACTATATTATTGATTCAAGAGAGAAGACAGAAGAGACTTGAAGTGCCTCCTTGTTAATTATACAACACCTGCTGAAGACAATGGAAAAAAGACATCATCTGACACTGGCCATCTCGGACTCACAGCTCCAACTGCTAGATTCAACCCCATTGCTTCATAACACAAAATAGAGAGGACCTGGAGTATTTGCCTGGATGCCTCCTCAATGAGCATGCCAGTAGAAAGTACTATGAAATGCTCAGCAAGATGCACAAACACCAGTAATATCTTCAAAACAGGAAGTTTTACAGCTGCTAGCACTGAGAAAGCAGGCACACCCCCATCACTCACTTAACCCAGTGCTCCACTGAAAGCTCTTCAGGAGTAAGCAGACTCAAAATGGAAACTTCCTCCAGCTGCCTTGGGATGCAAAATTATTTCTTTCTCTTGTGTTTTCTCATTGTTTCCCTTACAAAAAAAAGATTTGTATTTATGATGCAAACATGATCTCTCTGTGGACAATCAAAATGGGTAACAGTCATCTTGGAGGGAAAGGGAAACTGCTTGCAAAACAAAAGTTTGTCTGATGCCCTTAACTGTAAGGTCATTGCAGAAAAAGTAAAACAAACTTTTTAGATCAGGCTGTCAGGTTGTAGTAACATAGTTCCAAGCTTGCTTTGCTCCACTGCATTCACCCTGAACATGCTAGATGCAGCAGGCATTGGAAATGCAAGTACAAGTATATATACATATATATAAAACATTTATTTGTATATTATTTGTATGTGTACATATATGTACATATTTACATACGTGCAAAGTATACAGAGAAAATACCTTGTCCTGGTCACTAAAAAGGATTTTTCATAAAAAAGAGTTCCTAGAACCTATGGACACGTGCTTATACAAAGACACCATCACCTACAAAAACAAATGGCTATTGACCACAGTAAGTCAATTCAAAGGCCTCATGCAACCTGCGTTTACAGTCTTCCCCTTACATAAAAGCATGATACTAAAAACAGATAGATTTTTAAAAGTTTTGTTTTCCTATATTCAAAGCATGAAGATGCAACTAGTAAATGCTGTTCAGCTGCATGCTTTGGGGAGTTCCAATTTCAAAATAAAATACAGATCCTCACATTTGTGAATTTACAGCTTTGTTTTGGCTAAACTGTCTAGATGGCACAGCCAGTTCCTGAATATGTTCACCGCAGGAAATAATGATGAGGCATGGGATTTCAGTATGAAAAATATAAGAAATAAATTATTTCATGTTACTGATCTGTCTCTTCTCAAAAAGCGGAAACCACTATGTGACTGATACAACTTGTGTGTCTGTGGAAGAGCTGGAATACACAAGCGACAAGATGTGCTGGTGCTGTTCATGGCAAGAAACTAGCTAAGCCACAGAAACTGGTAGTAGAGTCCCACAAGTACACGAAGAAGAGGAACCTGTGCATGGACAGGAGTGCATACAGCACACAAGTCCCCAGTGCTGTATTACAGCGTGACGGACGAGCGCGCTGCCCATACATCGGGAAGCTGTTGCTGATGCGCATGTTAACAACCCCTCGCTGCTCTCCGCCGCCAGTACATCCTGACTGCCGCCTCTCCGCTCGTTTATCACCTCCCTTGCGCCTCGACCCAGTCATGGACCTCTGATGTCAATCACGCTTAAGGTGACAAACTGAAGCCGGCTCCCCTAGTCCAGACACCGGGAAGGTGTCCCCCGCTGCAGGCGACACGGCCCCCCTCCCGACACAGGCTGTGACAGGAGCCGGGGGTGCCCGTCCTCCTTGCCGCGCAGGGCGGACCGGGTGCCTCGCCAGCCCCCCCCCAGCCTCCTGCCCCTCGCTCCGGGCCGGCCGCCGCCGCAGCGCGGGGAAGGGCTGCGGGGCGAGGGAGGGAGCGGCCCCGCGGCTGGCCGGGNGCAGCCGCGGCTCCTGGCGCCCGTCCCGCGCGGCGACGGCAGCAGGGTGACGTCATAGCAGTGGCATCTCCGCCCCGACGGCTGGTCTGACATCACGGAGCTGTGCCGCCCTTCTCCGCGCCGGCACCGCGGCGGGCGAGGCGCTGCCGCTGCTGTCGGGGGGCTCCGGCGTGCGGGGGTACCGAGCAGAAGCTCGGAGCTGCGAGCGTCCGTGGGCAGGGGGTGCGGGGCGACGCGCAGGGGGGATGCGGAGACCAGGGGGATGTGGAGAAATGTGCACAGGGATATGTAAGGAGAGGGGGATGACAGCAGGGCAAAAGGATGCGGAAAGACAGAGGGATGCGAGAAGACGTGCAGAGGGATATGGTCTACAGGACAGACGAGTCCCGCCGGGCCAGTGTTTCTGGTGCGGGAGCAGCTCTGCAGCGCTCTCGCTTTCCCGTGGGGTTTTTAAGATTCATGTCGGCTCCCCAGTCCGCCCGAAAACGTGGGGAGTTGCGACGGCAGAGCCAGGCGGGGGTCAAGGCTGCCATTACAGCCCCCACCGTGACCTGGAGCTGTGCTCTATCCACCCTGCCACCGTCCAGGTCAATGTGAGGGGCAGAGCTGGACAATCGGCAAGGCTCTGTGTGGCTACACACTGGGAAAGCTTGGCCTTTGCCAGGAGTCATGCATACTGCCTGAAAACTGTGGAATCCGTAATCACTCTTGCAGTAAATCCCAGAATCTACATTTATGTCCAGGAAGAAGTTCACTCTCTTCTAATGGCACAGGGCAAGGTCAGATGCTCAAATTTATGAACCTTGTCTCTCAGCTGTCATTCAGCATCTTCCAGGTTCTGGGAGTGCAGAACGTAAGCCATCCTGCCATTGCAGAGAAGGGCTGGAGATGCCTCTGGTAGCAATACAGCTGGGCCATCACAGGGCCACAGATCTCTCTTTGAGAAAACTCAGTCTCTCAAAGGTGAAGTGCTGAGCTGAAAGTAATCTTCCTTGCTCAGCAGAAGTATTTTGTAGCAGGTATCTCACTGCAGTTCTTACCATTTCCAGATATATGTTGAAATAAATCAATCCATAATGGATTACTGTGGCAACATCTGTCTAAGAAAATGAGTTATGGTATCTTGGCTTATAAATGAAAGTGGACATTTTTGTAATTTTTAACAATTGGGCATCGTTCTTAGCATATATTTTAGCATTCCCAGGAAATATGAGTTTAGAGAAGAGGCAAACTCCTGGAAATATTTCACTTGTCTGCATATTTCTTCGTTTGCCTACACTGGTTGAGGCAGCTGTCCTAGGAAGGCACAGGAACACTGTGAAATGATTTTTTAAGGTTTAATGGTGAGATATGTAACACTGCAGCAGTGCCCATATTTTCACCTAGGTTGTTTCATCAGGTCATTGTATCAATACTGAATGTGATGGAAGAGAGGATTCATCCTTGTGAGACTCACAAGACCTGCAAAATGAGTGCACAGGAGGTGGAAGAACAGTTATCCATAGCAACACTTGGAAACAAAGATAGAGGTGAAGACAAATACAGGATAATTATAAATACCTATTTCTGATCTATGTACAGCCTAGTAACATGTACAGAAAATTTTATTACAGGAAATAATTTATGCTTGCACAGTGGAAATATTATATATATTTAACAGCCTTTGCATCTAATTATCAGGCAAGTTTCTAAACACAGCTCAAACCTGGCCACTTTTTATACTCAAAATCTCTCTCTGGTGTGGTTGAACCAAGACAAAAACAGGTACCAGAGATCTCAAGAAAACAGTTTATTTCATTCCAGCCATGCCATTTTAATATCCTACTTACAAATCTTATATATGCTTTTCCAAAATATGTATTTGGCTAGGTAATTCTAAATATACTTAATCTGCCTTATTCAGTTAGTTACTCTTACACTTGCCATATAATAGGTGTAGTGTTCCTAAGGATTAGTCATAGACTAAAATAATAAGCAAGAGCTGATAAATATTAAATTTGCAAATATCTTGAAAAACAGAGCTTGAATTCACCTGATATTTGCATGATTAAGCTTACAAACAATTTCAACCAAGACATAAAGTACCTCAACAAAAACAACTGTTATCATTAGTTGAATGGAAATTAGGTTACCTTTTTTAAACTATTACATATATACCACATATAAACTCCTTACGTCCATCTGGTCTTCTAGGACTGAGTTTCACTGTAATAGCATCATTCCTCCTGCCCAAGCTGTGTCATCATATATTGCAAAACAACAGGCTTTGGGTTAGTTTGGCTTTGACCTTGCAAAGCTCAATATTACTGATGTTGTATCAGCCTGATATCTCATGAACATACGAATTGCATAGGAGGAACCTCAGATTTATGTGGCATTTCCTCCAAAAATCTCCGCTCCCCTCCGTTAGCATGGGTGTTTAGGGTCAGCCAAGAGGTAGGAGGAGTATTTATTAGACTTTTGTAGGTCTCCTGTCCAAAGGAAGGGATGAATGATTGAGGTAAGTTGGAGTTAGAAGTGAGTGAGCAAAGTTGGTAGAGGTTACACCATTTTTTTGCAGGGGCAATGGACCTTTTCTGATTAGGATGTTTTTTTCCTGATTTTAGGCAGAAGAAAAATGCTTGTGCCTGATCTAAAGGAATGTATTGCTTCCTCTGTTATGTTTGGTTTATGTACAAAATATATATATATTTTTTAAATTAAAGCAGTTGTTGGGCTGTTTTATCAAGGCTAGAGGAAAATCAGATCATTCTGTATCTGGCATAGAATGGAAATACAGTAACTGAGCCCAGAAGATAATCTGAAACTCCTTATAAAATAGCTGGGAGAGTAGGATGGAAGTTTACCAACAGCTCTATCAGACCCTTAAGCAACAGCAGTAAATCTCCTTGGCAGAAGCACTATAAAGATCCACTGTGCCAGCAACTGAAGAAGTAGGAACTGAGACTGCAAACTAAATAGCAAGAAGACAGCAGCAATCCTACTTTTCCAGCTCTTGAGAACCAAAGACCAAAGTTAGGGCAGTTATATGAGGACTTGTGTAATGGTCCACTGAACTTAGGCCTGAAAAAGATCTAAAAATCCTTTCTAGGGAGTCTCGATTAGTTGCTTGGAGTATAAAAGGTGGCTTTAGTATAAGTGGGATATCACTGGTATGGGTGGTCCTGCTTTGGAAAGGAAGGGACTTGAACCTTTGTTGTAGTCCAGCCCTTGACTTCCTATGGGCATCCCTATCTATTGACGGGAGAATGAATGGAAGCCTGCTGAAAGGTACTGCTCTGCAAAGATGGGTCCTGTCAGCTTTTTGGCTCGCTATTCCATTAACAAGAACTTTATTGAGTCTTTGGGCCCAGATGTGGGCTTTTAAATTATAGAGTGATCTTTGTGAAATGGAATTGTAGTGCTGAGTTCTACCGCACTGTTGACAATGGCCACAAGACTGGCTCCTCTGGAGGTGGAACTAAAAATTAAGCTCAGCCTTGATGTCTGAATTTGATTGTCCCGGACTGCAAGGAAATGCTGCCTTATATCCCATCTGCAATATTGAGCTCACACAAGCTTCTGTGGCATCTCTCCTGTGGGTTACAAGAAGAAAGGTAGCCCTTGGCATACACCAGCTCTCTTCAAGGACAGGACAATAGGCTGCAAATCAACACAACTCGGTGCAGAAAAGTGAGGGGTGGTTTCATTTTTCAAAGGGTCCAAGGTTGATGCAAGGAAGCTTGTTAGTGATGTGCAAATTCAGAAGTCTGGTCTGAATGAGTAATGAAGGCTTGCTGCCACTTTTGCCCACAGAAAACAACTTCTCTGCTAAATGACAGTGGTCACACATAATTCTGGGGGTTTGGAGAACTTCAGCATCCTGAAGAGGTGGTGCAAACTGATTTTAGGTTATTGACACAGGAAGTATGGCAAGATGACTGCAAACAGACTGTACCATTTCAGCTTTTCTGCAAGGAAAACAGATCTCTTCAGAGAGAACCTGTCCTTCGTGCAGCAGGCAGAAGCTAGACAGCTAGTTCTGATGTGTGTGCATGATCATGCTGCAGAGAATCCACATTAATTAAAGTCATGTCTACTCACATTTGCTCTGCAGAAACTTCTAGAATCCTCTGGGCCTAGGGAACACAGAAGAAAAGCAGAGATTTCCCAGTTAATCTTATAGCAGATGCTATAGTTTGCCTACATGAATTGCAAACTCTGACCAGGAGATTCTTTTCTATGCTGATTTCCCAAAGTTGAATACACAATCTTAATGTGATGAGTATAGTATATGTATTATATAGTAAGAGTATATGTATAGTATATAGTATTTCCTCCTGTATTGGGAATGTGGTAAAAGCCCAGCACAGTATTTTAGCATGAACCTTTAGAACTGGGCTTCCAAGGCATGGTCATCACAATCATCATTCTAAAGTCAGTCTGTCCTTTCTCCCCCTCTCCCCCCCACCCCCCCCGGCTTTATTGCAATCTTTCATGTGAAGAATTTGCCTGTCTTTACCATGCCTTGTCTGTTAAATAGACATATTAATCTTCTGTTTGAGCTAAAGGGAGTTCTGGCCCAGATTTCAGGCTTACAGATGTTGTCTGTATGTTATTATAAGCTTTGACATGGAGATCTTCGTTGCTTCATAAGCTGCATACCTAAATAATGTGTAGTAATCATTGGATCACCTGTGGTGGAAGTCTCTTCCTGTTAAGCTGGCCAGCTGCTGAATTTCATGAGTGAAGACTACATTTTTGGGTATACCTTGGAGTCTTGAAGAATTAAAATTCTCTCAAGTGAGGAACATTGGAGGCACTCCTATCAATCAAGTAAACTCACTCGTCAGACTTGCTGGGTAGTTCCAACAATACATGTATGGATTTTCTACTACATTGTTCTTCAGCAAAACATCTTTTGTAGCAAACACCTCAGAGAATATTGCAGTCAGCTGCCTGCTCAGAGATCAATCTTTGTACCCTTGAGTGCATCCTGTACTCCAAAGCTGGAATGTCATGATAAATTTCATTTTTATGTGGGTGCTTTTGAATGGGGTTTCAATGTTCAATATTGTTGGAAAACTGAAAATGCATTGCAATGTATCTGGAGGTTTTTTTTTTCTTCAAACCAAACAATAGGATACCATGAAAATGGCCCCTATTTAACTACTTTCCTCTTGAAGCTTCACTTTCAACTGACCATGCATTTACAAACTGTAAAGCCATTGCGCTCCTGGGACCCAGTTATTCAGTTCCAGGTGTTTACAGTATGCCACCATAGTAATATGTTCTATTTACTAAATATGTGCCTTCCTAGCAGCAAAGCTACATCTGCAGCCTCACTCACCATTGCATCTGAGAACACAAAGAAGCAGTCTGTCTGCTCTGGGAGAACAATGCTGGGATTCCCAGCTGATGGCCTTAAACAGAGTTCTAGCTGAAGAAATTATGATAGGCTGATGCAAACTGTTTCTAGGGAGAATCTACCAGACAGTGCATGATGGAAGGAGGCTTTCTACTTTCTGCTACAGATCAGGGCAGCTGCAGACACAGCTACTTCAGTATTTAATATTTGTTGTGGTTTAACCCCATCCAGCAACAAAGAACGACATAGCCAGGGTGGGAAAGAGAATCAGAAGAGCACAAGTGAGAAAACTCATGGGTTGAGATAAAAACAGTTTAATGGGACAGAAGAGGAAGAAAATGACGATGATGGTAATGATAATGATGGTGATGATGATGATGATAATAATATCTAGAAGAGGTGTTGCACAATGCAATTGCTCACCCCTCGCTGACCGATGTCCAGTCACTTCCCGAGCAGTGACCCTGGGCCAGCTCTCCCTAGCAGTTTTTATGGTGAGCATGTTGCCCTATGGTATGGGATACCACTCTGGCTAGTTTAGGCAGCTGTCCCAGCTGTATCCCTACACAACTTACTGTGCCACTCCAGCCTTCTTACTATCAGTGTATGCGATGCTGAAAATTCCTTGACTTAGTATCAACACTACTTAGCAAGAACTAAAAAACCTGTGTGTTATAAACATTATTCTCACACTAAATTCAAAATACAACACTGTACCAGCTACTTGAAAGACAATTAATTCTATCCCAGCAGAAACCAAGACAGTATTTAATATTTAAAACAGAGTTTAATATTTAAAACATCTGGTTTAAGAGTTGTAATGAAAGGCAGCTGTCGTAGATATTGACCTATGCTGGAAGGAAACCATTTGGCATGAGGTTAATCTCACTGTGCTCAGCAGATGTTCAGTGTTGTGGCACAATCATTGCATATGCTGCTCTGCACCTTTTAATAAGGCAAGGCGATATTTATTTGTATTAAATGTGACATTAAGATCTTAGGTAATGTCAGAATGGTATTGTCACCTTCTAGGGAAACTTATTTATCTTCTCTAAATCCTGTCAATGTCTATGCTGAAAAGTCATTTTTTGTAGTAGTTAAAGGACCTGTTATGTGATATGTCAATATTAATGCATTGTTGTACATTATGGATCCTAACATAAATAGGGTTTTAATGATGACTAAAATATTTGGGTTGAGTTTGGTCCAACTTCATGCAAAATGGCTGACAGGAATGCTGACTACTTAGGTGAAATTGGAAGTCATGTTTCTTGTCCTTAGCAGATGAGGTACAAGGCATGTGGGACAACTGAGTTACTGAGTTTCTTCTTATTTCAGCTATTCTACTTATGTATTTTAGGGTCTCTTTGACATACATCCATCTTAAGGATTCATTTGATGATGTTTTTTCCTCAAATACTCGCTCCAGAGGGTTTGGTCCCTCTCACAGTCCTACTGATAGTTGTCACGGTGTTCTGTTTATCCAAGATATATGGAGATTGTGATTACTGGCACCCTGACAGCAACTGACTTTTGCACAAAAGGTATTAGGTGCTAAACTGTCAGAATGAGCTTGAGAACAGGAATCCTTGTGCTTAGCTGTCACTAACTTTGAAGTGCCTAGAAATGTTTACTGGCTGTGAGATGTCCAGCAAATATTGCAGGCAGCATCAACCTTCAGGGCAAGTCTTCCTATGTATAGACTGCAGAGAGATAAAGTGGTCTTTGATGTACATCATACTGTCTCTAGTTTTACTGATAAAGAGTATTTTAATTATGATTTTAATGATAACCACTGCTGAAATGAGATCTTGTGGTAGAGAGTCATGGATGACTGTAACAAATAATAGTGTCTCAGGTTTAATGATCTAATCTTAAATTCAATGAAATGATGAAGTTCCTTTGTCAAATAAATGTCACTTAAAAAAGGAAACAGAAAAAACCAACACTTTGGTGTTGGAGAAAAGGAACCTATGAACAAAAGAGTATTTTTAAATCTTTTATTTCAGGACATCTTTCCTTCAAATAAGACTGCCTGCATAATAGCACTGTGAAAAGGAGATAAGATAATTGCTACTTCAGCAACAGAACAACAGGAGTGCCTGAAGCTCCTTCCTGTCTGTGATTTAGACAGTAGCTGAAACAGAATAATTCTCTACCTTAATGTTTCTTTTGGACTCTGTTTGGCTGACTTCAGTTTTGCCAACCCCCAAAATTAATATTTGGGAGACTTCCCTCTTTAGGACCTTAAATAAATCATGGTTTTGTCTATTTGTTTTGTTCTTCCCCTCCCCACCTTTTAACATCTTCTGTTAAACTCAGGGACGATGACAGGTGCAGAAACATCTGCCACGTTAGAGCAGGGAAGGCTTTTGGCCATGGCTCTTAGAATTTCCTCAAAAAGCCATCAAGGGATCTAAATGAGAAAAACAATAGTAGCAGAATCAAAGCCATAGCTTGCCTTGCTGCTGGAAAGTGGGCTACCACCACACAGTGGCTTGAGGAAATGAGCCCCATGCTGAAGTGCTGAGATAAAGTGGATGGAAATTTTTTTTTCTAGCAAGTAAGAAAACAGCCTGCTATTTGCAGTAGTGGTTAAAGCAAATGCATGTGAACACTTGCTGATCTGAACTGTGAAATGAATGCATTACAGTTAGGCTCTGAGATTCAGAACTGAGCTCTTCTCAGTATTTAAGTTTGGGCAAGTGGACCTACAAACAGCAGTGTGGTGAGAAGAAAGTGGCACACTTAAGTGCCACCTGAACGTCTGGATTGTGAACCTTCTTTTCCACTGGGTCACTAATGTTTGGGCATCTTTTTCCATGCACAGAGGATTGCAAGCTGGAGCATACAGGTTTTTGAGTACCCAGAAATTATTCCTTGGTGAATGCACACAGAAGGGAGCTAGGTCTAACCTAACCTAGGCCTGACATTCTGGCATGCAAGCCTCAGCACCCCAGGGCAACATGTTCTTCTTGGCCACACCATTGTCAGTCATGTGGGAAAACATCAGTCTTTGTTGCTCCTTGGAGCAGGATAATCCTCTGTCTTAATGAGCTGTCATCTTCTACCTGCCCTCTGAGGTTTTTCCCTCAGTTTTCTAACTTTCTCATCAGCGCTGTTCTCTTGAGGCCTTGAGTTAATAACGAATATGAGTCAACACTTTCACGTCTTTTTTTTTTTGGCGTGTGTTTTGTTTTGTTTTATGTGTGCTTTTCTTATCCTGCCTGGATTTCTCACTGCCTGGCAACAATTTTCTTTAGTAAAGCTGCACATCTTAATTAATTAATTGGATGCTGGGCTGTGGGCTACTGTTTATGATCTTTGAGAGGACATGGCATTTTAGCACAGCTATTCTCAAACTGATAATGGTTGCTTCATTAGGGATCTGGGGAATACAGCTCCTAGTGAGGGAAGATGGCCTGTCCCTGGGGAGCTGCTGAAGGATGAGCAAGGGAGGGAGGAAAGCAAGAAAATGGCCTAGGGGCAGAATGCTTAAAAGGTTCCCTCTAGGTGAGAGACAGGCTGCACCAAAAAGTGTGACTGAGGCAATCTGTAGATTTTGAAAGCTGCAGGGAAAAGCCTTCTTCTTCTATTGTCTCCTTGTCCTGCTCAGGGGTACTCGTTTTGCTCTATGGCTTGCAGCAGTTACAGCCTTCTCCTGAGTCCTTTCTCAGCCTGGCTGTCAGGAGCTTCTTTGTCCCCTTCTCCCTCTGCCCTCTGCTTGCCTTCTTCCTTGCTACACTCCAGCCAGCACTCACCCTGCATCCATCCAAACCAAAAGCAACTCTTACGTGGGAAGAGCATCCAAAATCCAGAATACACTTATGGTGAGGGGGATGAAGAAAAGCAATCTGAGGACTGTTGGCTCTGTGCGTCTTCTCCCACACTGCAGAGGAGGAAGTGGCACTTCTCTGCATTCCAAAATAGCATGACAACATTTGAATGCCCAAATGCCACTGTGTGCATATGTGACAGGGGTTCTCCTTTGTCACAGGAGATACCTCTATAGGGGCCAAGTGGTGCTAGTACCTGTCTGGCTCCCAGGGAAAAAGCTAGGGAACCTGGGAGGACAGATGTTCACTCAGAGGAAATTATAGGTATCATCCCCCCACTTTCTCTGTCCCCTTTCTGGCAATTGTCCAGCCTGTCAGACTTGCCTAGCAGTGACTTGGATGTAAATATTGCAGTGCACGGCTATTGTTAAGATCCCTGTCCTTTGGGGTGGTGCTCGGCGGTGCTTCTTCCAACAGAGGGAGCCTTAGGTCTATCTCCTGTCATCACATGACAAGAACTACGATCTGCATCATTCGTACAAAACCTAACAGCTGGGAAAACTGTAATTTTGGATGCTGGTCTTCAGTTGTTACTCACATTTTGACAGAATCCCTCTCCTTGTCTGAGCTTTCAGAGCTCCCTCTCTGCTGTTTTTTAAGTGGAATTTTTTCCTAGGATTATTTTTCAAACTTCAAACTCTTCTTCTGTTCTACTCCTCTAAGTATTTTTGGTTGCTTACCTGTGTTCCAATGACTAATGTTTTTGAAAGGGTGAAACTTTGTGCTTTCTATCTCCTTTGTAGTCAGACACTTAAATATTACTGCAATAGATTTCCTACAGTGAAATGTAGAGGAAATGGGAGATCAAGATAGATTATTGAACTTTTATGTAACAGTAATCATTGTATTTGAC
The DNA here is from genome assembly GCA_013397815.1 of Aleadryas rufinucha. Taxonomy (NCBI): domain Eukaryota; kingdom Metazoa; phylum Chordata; class Aves; order Passeriformes; genus Aleadryas; species Aleadryas rufinucha. The sequence goes on along the minus strand of VZTH01017684.1, from coordinate 263,665 downwards.
CCCATATCTATATGCTAGAATTAAATGAATAAAGTCCTTGCTGTGAAACTATTTTTCTTCAGTATAAGAAATACTTACAAAGTGAATCAGCAACTTAACAGTAGCATGTGTATTTTTATAGTCAGTTGGTTTGAAAGTCTGGACAGTTCAGATGGCCCATGTGGGTTAAACATAAATTATGTTTAAAATGGTGTTTCAGACAAGAAATTACCACATTTAGCCTTCCCATGCATTTTTAATTTGGCCCTCTAGTGAAACTATATGCTGATATAGCAATATTGCATCATAAACCTATGAATCACTGAACCTGTACAAGAAGGGAAGGAGTCAGGAAGGAGACTACTGTGAGGCAGAGATCTTCCCTCTCTTCGAGAGGTTGAAAGATGTCAGATGACTTAGGGGTCCAGATGGACGGGACTGTTATTTTCTTCACCAGCTGAATGCCATGTGGGACTGCTGGACTGTACTGTCCTGCTTTCAGGGCCATCAGGGCCCTGCAGGTACAGCTTTCCCTGACCAGCCCTGACAGGGACCCCCACCCACACTCTCTGCCCTCTGGTGCAGGAGCTCCCCTGTGTCTTGGGCCCGTGTATGAGCCATGCCATAGCAGTGTGCGCTCCCTGACATGCCTGAACTGTTTGCGTCTCCAAGACTGAGACCTGATTTGTCACCTTGTCTTTGCCAATCACCACTGTGCCCTGCTTGCCCAGCTCAGGGACTGTGCCCTGCTGGAGAAGGCACTGCCTGCACTGTGGTCACTCTCAGCTCCTGGCTTGCCTTGCCTTATAGAGCAGCTCTGCTGCTGCTGCTGCTCCTCCCTGGCAGTTACTGCAGGTCTTCCAGAGCCTGGAGTGGAGTGCCATGGAGCCTGCTCCCCAGGCTGGCTGTCCCCAACACCCTATCCCCTGGCTCCCAGGCTGTGTGTAGGGGCTTGCCCCCATGTTTCCCCCTCCTGCTCCTGGCTGACCTCCAAAGCCTGCAGGAAGCTGTGGTCAGTGTGCAGAGGCAGACAGCGCAGCCTGCCAGGTTACCTTTACATCCCCTGCACCCAAAGACATCTTTGTCCCCCAGCTCCTTGAACCCTTCAGCTGGAGTTGGCCCACGTGTAGAGGTACTGACCAGAAGACCACTGTACAGTGAGGAGTTAGTGATCCACGTAAGAGTGAACCTGAACAGGGCCAGGTCTGTGCTTTTCTGCATGTACAGGCTGGCATTCAGGCTTGTGCTGTGTGGCCCATACCCCCTGGCTCCTGGACTACCTTGGCCAGCTCCCTGCAACAACTCCCACTCAGTGCTGGTGATTACATCACCTGTATGTCCTTGCTCTTATCTACCAGTACAGCAAGAAGTTCTCATGTAAGCATCCTGTCTGTGTGACAGTAGAAACGATGAATACAGTTATTTTCTTATAAGGAAATCCCATAATAGGTTGAATGATAAAAATGGTGTAACCTTCTTCATGGACAGGGGCTGCACAGTGAGCTGTGTGTGGATCAGAGGCCTGCTTGATGCTGTATGACAGGATTTTCAGCATCTAAAGGGACATAACATTATCTATACTATTCTCTCTTTATTACAGTGTTAGATTTTATATGACACTTTGCAGAGTCTGAGTGGCTTTCTTACTGGTATCATCATGGACTGGCATCTCCTGGTGCAAAACCTCAGGATACAGGAACTTACTAGTCACATGCAGCTAATCTTTACTGCCTGCCCCGGGTCCCATCCAGCGGATACCAGTTGCTCAGCAGTGATGATTGCTGCACCAGAAAGCAACATTCCTGGAACCCTGGAGGATCTCTGCCGTGTCCTACCTTACTAATGCCCAAGAGGAGGAGTTCACAAAGGCAGGTGTCACCCAACTTCACTCTTCATCCCAGAGACAGGATGCAGATAGAAAGAAGGGGTGAGAAAGGCCACTGTGTTGGTGGAAACTCTACCAGTCCATTGCCCAGGGTGGAAAATATGGGGTCTCCATTCTTTTGTAGTTTGCTGATGGTCTATAGTACTCAGCTACTGAATAGCTGTGAAAGTCAACTGATCTGTGGGTAGCTTTAAAACTCTCATCCTTTAAGAGTTTTGGGAGAAAACATTGTATGAATTTCTGGTTTAAGCAGCCTAAGAGGCAAACCTTACTTGTAGAAGTTTTTTCTGTAGTTAAAACTTCATCTTATTTGTAAGATGCTGCCTCAGCATCTGTTTTTCATCATCTAAACGTGCAACGACAGGACAAGGAGATGGGCACAACCTGCAGTGTCAGAGTGGGAATGAGGGAGAGAGTTATTGCTTGCTAAATTTCAATGGAGAATAAACATGGAAGACTAAAGGGTGGTGAAAAAGATGATGTCTGACTTGCCAATAGTAAAGGAAGGAAAATAGTGTGAGCAGGAAAAAGGTTGTTAGATTGGCAGTTGCAAAGAAGCAAGACTCAAAACCAGCAAGAAGATGTGTAGGTCAGCAATGGCAGTGACAGGGAGATAATTCTGACAATAAAAATTGCATGCCACCTGGGGTGGGGGCAGAATTTGGCCTAATGAGAAAAAATTGTTACAGAGAATAGGATGATCACTGTGACTAACAGGGTAGAAGAATTTTTTTTTTAATTGAAGTTTTTGCCAGGTACAAAATTGGCACAACAAAATGTCACCCAATCATGGCATACAAACAAAATTTTATGGTACTAAGCAACTTCATTTTGAAAGGTCATGGCATTCTGATTCTCATATCCTGCATTTTAGATAACTAATAGGCATTACCTCCTTTATTAACTTCTCTTAAAAATAATAGAGGTAAGCATGCAGTTTAGATTTTAAAGTCTAAAATGGGTTGAGAAACTAAATAGGTATGGAAATTCTAATACATGCCCTTTCTAAGTAAATCATTGCCTCAGCAAGATGAACACATTTACTAACTTCAGATTTAGCTGTTTCTGGATGCTGATCCGTGCCTATGATTCCAAGACATCTAAACTTACCATTAGCTTAGCTGGGTCTGTATTTAAATAGTTGGTTGGACTTGGATGGCTCTCTATTTCCCCATTTCTGTGCTGCATCTAACATGCTTGGGAAGACTAGGATAAAACAATGTTGTTATCATAAGTCTACCCCCTTTGAAAAAAAGAAAGATTAGAGTTTTGCCTGACATTCTTACTGTGAAAAACTGATTAGTGAAATAGCAGAGTAAATTTTGTGTAATGCTTTCTCTTCTCAGCATCCCTCGTTTTTGTTGCTCCTGTGCACGATCCTCCCACAATGTGGAGCTCTCTCACAAGGGAAATAGGTGGATGGGTTGGTAAATCCTAACCTTGCACTGAAGAGCAGTCCTATGCTGAATTTTTGGGCAGTAGGGCACCATTTTGGAGGCAAAGATGGTTCTTAAATAGGAGAGCATCAGTGCTATATATAACAACTTGTTCTAATGCCTAAATAATTTTCTATACACTTAGGGAAGGAAATGTAGTGTTTAAGGTAAGCCATCTGTTGCAAGCCATCAGCCAAATACTTTCAGCTCCCAGGATCGCAGCCCTTGGTTCCCAGGGTCCTCTTCCCTTTCTTGCCCAGCACGAATCTGAATTTTTATAAATTATGGCTCACTCGAGGGCAAGATACTGGAAAGCTCAAATACACAGGCAGTTCTTGTGCAATAGGCAAAAAATAGATTCTTGAATGCATATATGAAAGGAGTACTTTATGTTCTTTTCAGAGAGATAATTCACTTAACTCTTCAGAACAAAGGCAAGAGCTGGCCTGAAACCCTGACAAATCTCATTTTAAGCCATTTCAGAATTGCTTCCTTAGGCCAGCAGCTGTACCTGTATCACATGGTTTGCTGTACCTGTAGAGACTGATTACACCAGGACGTAGGCTTCCTCCCATCCTTTATGGCAAGGGAGGGCAAAGGTGTCTGAAACATTTTTGATCATTGTACAGGTCTTGATATATTTTAATCTTGTGCTATGTGACTATGAAAATGGAGAATGCCACTACGAGTATGAAGTAGTATCCCCATGAAGGAATTATTTTTAACTTGCCTGTGCTTCAGTTTGGGAATATTGCATGTTATATACCTATGAGAAAGTCATGTCAGAGGGCATCAGGGAGAAAAGCTGCCTGCTTACCTTCTCCCCAGCTGCTGAGTTTTGATCATGCTTGTCCTTGGGGCAGAGAGGCAAAAGGGACCACGGCTCCTGTTCTGTACCAGCAGAATGAACTGGCAGGCAAAGTGGGCAGAAAGGGAGTCAAGGCTGAAGGAAGTATGGAGAGGGGCAAGAAACTCTGGTTGAAATGGGGAGTCTGTCTCCGCAGAAGGTAGTCCCATAAACATGCTTCAGAGGTCATGGAAGTGAGTTCCCATATACTCTTCTCTGGGTGCTCTTGCACTTGCTTAGGAAAAAATCTGACTGTGAGGTGCTCTTAGACTTCAGGGATATGGGAGAGACCCCACAGCTCAAAGGGCACATTTTCAAGTCTTTTTAACGTGGTTCACCTGGCAGATCTGAGGCTGGGTGATCATACAAGATTCACACAGAAGCCATTTAGCATGTTTACTCCAGGAATGCTCAGCCACTGGAATTGTAACCAGTGAAATCATAGTGTTGAAAACATCGTTGAAGTTCAGGTGGGATAAAGCCTTAGATGTATCCGTGAGAAGAGAAAGATCTGGAGAAGAACAAAGGATTTACTTGTTCCTCTACTGGAAGAGCTTCAGGGCTTTACAGTACTTGATGCCTCTGGGGCTTTTGCTCCGTTTCAAAGGATAGGCTGGGTAGGTTGTTGCCCTTAAATGGTAATTTTTGGTACTGTGTGTAAGTGCTCACTAATGTGCAAGATGTTTATGGTCTAGTCTGTGCTAAAAAAAAAATCAGCTATGCAATCTTTCATACAATTGCTTTTACTTTCTTGTAACTTTGAATGATGCACTTCAGCTGAAACTTCTCAGTCTCAACCCAAGGGGGACTGAGTTAAAATTAGAGGATGATATTTTTTGATAGTTTCCTGTACTGAGAATTTAACTGTATGCAATATTACTGTTATGCTATTTCTGCCTTAAAGGAAACTTAAGAGAAGACCTGTGTTGTTAACAAAGCTAAAGCTTAAAAAAGTGATGCATCAAACACAGAGACAGAATCAAAGATAGATGATTCCTTACAGTACTAACCTATGTGCAAATATATGCATAGCCTGTTATTCCTCAAGCCTAAGGGGAAAAGATATAAAGAAAGGAATTGTCAGCTGGGAATTTCCATTTGTCCAGGTTTTCTTCAGGCCCTTCCCTGAAGCCCTAAGCACAGGCAGCAGGAAGGAGATTGGAGGCTGAAGACAGGCAGGATTAAATGGCAAGTTAATCATCCCCTTGCAGCTCAAGGACCCTTTGCTGTCTGTAAATGTTGAAGCTAAATTCTCCTCTGGAGCACTCACTTGCCTTTTGAGGAGCAGGATTTGCAGGAGGTTTGCTTTTAGTAAATGAGTGGATGGCGCTGAGGAGAGCGGATGTGCCTTTGAGAGGCTGGGTCTATCCATAGCAGAAGCTAAGAACAGCACAGGCAGGTGAGTCCCTGGTAGCACAATGTGGGAGAACAACGGTGTCTGGAAGGGCAGCCAGGTATGGCCCTTGCTGCTTCTTACTTGTAGGTAGAGTAAACACATATCTCTAATAGCCTCTTCCTCCCCTGGAAAAATAAAGCTTGAGGAAAATTGCTATTAACATAGGCAAGCATCCTTCCCCTGTTCCTCACAAATAGTCTTTCCACCCCAAAATCCAGTTCCTGTGAAATTATTATATGAGTAAATGACATGGAAATGAGACCTATTTGGCTCTGAGTCATTAAGTAAAAAGGGAAAAATGCTTTTTCCTTTTGTAGAATTACTTTTTTCCCCCTTTCCCCCTCAAATTTCAAGTACAGACTGAAGTTGATTTTTTTCCCAACTAGAATAATTATCTCCTTTTTTGGACTAGAAAAGGACCTGGTTATCTCTGAGAGGATGGAGATAAAAAAATTAACTCACACAACAATTTTCGTAAGACCAATGCTGGCAGAGGCACTGAATCATTTGTTTTCTTGCTCATAGTGGTATCTTACATATAGATCAATAATTACATTTCTTGGCTCAGTCTTTACTGTGATGAAGCAGGAGCAATATCTGAGGCTGCTGAAAATGTGCTGCAGTACAGCAACAACTGTAGAGTGAAGGAGCAAGAACTGTGCCCGAGAGGTGCCCAGAGCAGCAGCCGGGCTGGGACTAATGCAGGCCATGTGCTGCTCTCTGCTCTGCCCCTTCATGAAAGGTGAGGATAAAGCACAGTAGCTTCCTCAAGTCAGAGAACAAGGTACCTTCCACCTGGCCCTTCTTCTGGGAGAAAAGTTGGCCAGTCAGCTCCAGACTGGTCTTGGGACAAATGTTTGCCACTGTTAGAGCCATCTCACACAGACAGCCTGCCAGAGCAACAGAAGGGAAGATCTTGATTTTCTTTGCCTTTCATGGCAAAAGTGGATCCAGCTATTTCCCAATTCAGGGACTCAAGATAATTTTGACAGTAATTAAGAATACTTCAACTACATAAACCATGATTTTTAGGCTGAGTCTAGCCTAAAATTTTAGGCTGAGGCTGCTAGGATAACGTTCAATGTGAATTTTCAAATTCTTTTTCGATTAACTCTTAAAGGCTGTTGCAGGAACAGCTGCAGTTACGAGACCAGTGAAAGATGAACAATAGCTAGATTTAAATTAAGAGAGCACTGAGCTCTCAAAACAGTCACAAACAAATACATATTTTTGAAAAGCATGATAGAGAAATAAAAGCAGGAGGAGAAGATGTGATATGACTTAAGTTCATTTCCTTAGAAAGACAGCTAGTACTGGCATCGATCCAGAAATGTAGCTTAAAGAGGCTGAAAGAAATATTAAGAAATAAACAGGTCTGAAGCATAATTGTGTGGGTGTTTTGATGAAGTGGAAGGGACTGTGGAAAGATGATGGTTGAGGGAAATAGGCTGAGCTTCTTTATTTTAAAGAAAAATTTAAACCTATTTTTCATTATGATTGAGACCAAAAATCTAAGCCATATTGGATATAGATAACTCTATTAGCCCTGTCTCTGCCTAGTAGGTAAGGTAACTTTCCTGCTATGCCATGGATGAGGGGCCAGTGCAGCAGCACCACTTCCATATTCTCTGGCACAAAGAAGAAGGAACTCCTAAGAGCTGGCCTGAGATCTCCTGTGTAGCACACTACACAAGCCAGCTATCCTTGTGTAAAAAGTTCATAATGTATGTAGGAAAGGGAGCACATACTCTGGCAGTCTTGTGCCTAGGGCTTTTGAAGACTTTGTGCCCAAGCCTTGTGATGTCAACCTGTTAATGACCTAGTTGTACCATGGTTATCTGAATTGTCTTACAGAATTCATAAGGTCAGCACTTTGGGGCTGCAGACTTAAATTCCAGTCTGTCACTCCCTAGAGCCTATGTGAGCAGTTCCATCCAACAGCTGTGTGTGTCCCAGTATGCTGGTTGCCCTCTCCAGTGCTCCTCTGACCTCATGGTATCATTAAAACCCCCATTCTTCTCTTTCAGAAGTCAAAAGATGTGGAATTAGGCTGTCTTCAGAATCACCTTTCCATGGATACTCTGGAATTAGCAGGTCTAAGTTAATTCTCACAAAGTTATTTGGGACAATCTCTGCATTGGTTATACAAATACATCTGGAAACACTTTGGAAATTATAGAAAGAATGGCGTGTTAATGTTTGTCTGGCCTTAGGACGTCTCATCTACTCTTTTTGGATAACTAGGTGTGTTGGATTTACATTGATGCTAGGCAAAATAACAGGGAAAAAACTACTATAGCGTTATTGTAGGTCTGATTGATTCAGTAAAGACTGGGAACATTCCAGATTCATGAATAGTGTGTTTTATTGAAGCACCAGGCAAGCAGGTTCAGGATTGTGGGTGATAAATGCACCAACTACAGAGTGTTAATATGTATTGCCATAGAAAGATTAGTAAGATCTAATAGTGCTATATATGTATAAATGAATATTCCCAGCTGTGCTCTGATGCAGTTGGAGATGCAAATTTCACATAAAGGCTTCCCTTCGGGCGGAGAGACACAGTCTGTTGACTGACCTTGAGCAGGCAGAGGTGTTTTTCCCCTTCAACCCTTTCTGCCCTAAAGCCCCCCTTTTATACTATAACTTTTTGGCCTGTCCCAGTAGGATAGAACAATCACATGTTATTTGGTCACAGATGCACTACACATCCCGTGTTCTCCTTCATCTGCATCCCAAGGAGTGTGTAAGTTAATACGTTAATGGAGCTTAATGAGTGTCTCAGTTACTTTTGGTCAAAATTTATAGTTGACAAAAGAGGTAGAATAAACACTTTGATCCACCTCTTGTGTACTGAGGCAGCAGTAGGGGCTCTCTGACCTTCACCAGAGTGTCCTTGTGTGCATCTTTATCCCCTCAACAAACCAGATTTATAACAAGGCTTGTTTTCCTAACCAGCCTCGTCAATTCTTCACCACCTAAAAGCAACACTGTTATTCTGACAATTTTCCACACGGAAGGACAGCACAAGTGCCCTGCTCTCATCGGGCAGAGAAACCCACACTGCCGCATAACTGAGTTTTCATCAAATTTGACATAAGAACAAAAAAGGCAAGGAAGGGGGTGGGAATGAGAAAGAAGAGGAAGGGTAAGTATTGTCAAAAGCATTTTGCTGTGAGTAGGGTGGGGCACCTTAGTGGACAAGCATCTGAATGTGCAATCTTGATAAGGCAGAGCAAAGAGGACTTACAGAAATGGGCAATGTGACAAGATCAGGATCTCTGTATGATGTGTTCTATATTACATACTGAAATAGGGAGTGCTGCTCTGCTCATAATGTTTTATAAGCATGTTGGAAAGCTAGTGATGCAGAGAAGGGCTTGAAAATTATTTGAGAGATAAAAGGAAATGTCTGAGAGTGCACAACTTCAAGAACTTGCTTTACATCCCAACAGGCAATCAAACAGCGATTTGATCAAAACATGTAATCCCTTCCTCACGGTGAGGGGGCATTGATGTTCTTCAGTTCAGAGGGAAAACCAGCAAGAATAAGTAGTTACTAGTTTAAAAAGATGTATTTTGTTGGGGTCCCGGCCGGTGTCCCCGACACCGGCCGGGCTGGCCCAACATTGCCCGGCGGTAAGAACGGAGAGGACTTCGTGCAGGTTCCAGGAGAGCTTCATTCCATCCGAGGGGCTGATGCGAAACAGAGCTGTGCTCGGGCAGATTTTGCTTTTCCCGGGACACCAGCAGAGAATTCTGGGCAGGGGGGCGGGACATAGGCGGGGCCCCAGAACGCAGGGGAGAGGGGGGCAGGGTATCCTACAGTATTTCTTTGATTTTGTTTAGCAGAGGTGATGACCTGCTGGAGCAAACTCCCAAGGGAAGTAATGGAAGGTCTGGTCCAACCACAAGCTGCCCAGCAAAGGAAGAAGAGAGAGAGGTGTGGCAGCAGGGCAGGTAGGGGCAGTGACCTCAGTGACAAGGGGTGAGGGTAACCAGGTGCATCCAACAGTCCAGATCACTGTACAAGACTGAAATGGTGAATCGAGTCTGAGATCAAGCCTGGAAATCAAGTCAGCAAGTCAAGGTCTGGGTCACTGGTACAAACTAGACATGGTAGAGCTGCCATATAGCTTAGGCAGAGACCAAGGACAAGAGTCTCATCTTGAAAGCATCTCTGGAGACAAGGTCCCTCTTACAGTTCTGGTTCAGAACCAGTCCTGGTTCCGGACAGCTGCAAAGCCTGGGGCCCAAGCAGTCGAACCCCTGGGAAATGGGGGAGGATATACTCAGCCCCTGATACACCTTTTCCTCTAGATGGCTTCATGTCTAGACTGGATACATATTTTATGCCAATTGTATTTGATCCCTAAAGCATAAATTTTTTACAGTTCATGCTCTACTGAAAAAAATTGAATGGATGATGTAATAATTCTGAAATTAAGTTCTACAGTTGTATGCATGATACACTTACAGAAGTTAGATTCATTTAAGATGTGGAAGGTAATAACATAACACTGTGCGAATTGATCAGAAAACATTTAGTGAAGAGGAACACTTGTATCTGGGCAGCTTTTTCTTGTTCAGCTCTGCAAATGGGTAGTTCAGTAATTACAGCCACAGTCTCCTTTTGGTCCTTAGCTGCACTGAAGTATTTTCTTCATATCCTTTTAGAATCTGCAACATTAGGCTTTTCTGCTTAGAACCTTTCTGGTTCAAAGGTCTGTAGCTCATTGCCATTCCTTGGTTCACGTTATTCCTTCCACTCCACTGTTTTCAGTAGCTTTGTTCTCATGAAGTGGAGCACCTGAGTCACTTGATCCCAGCTCCCATCATTCTGGCCTGAAATGCTGGCAAGTGTCTCCCTTCTGCCCCTGCTGCAGAGAAGCCCAGTGCCCCCCAAGCCTCTCCCGCTGTGTGAATGAACACTCAGCCCCTCAGGGTGTGTCTTCCAGGCTGCTTTCAGGTGACACTTATTCAGTGTGCTGGCCATGCTCCAGGCCACTGGGTCTTTGCTCTGGACACACTCAGATGCACCGTGTGACACAGTCTCTGAGCCAGAGCTTGGGCTAGTCCAGCCTCCCTTAAATTCTATAAACAGGCTTTGGACAGAGAGGCAAAAGTGGCCATACTTGAATTCCAGGAAATTTATGCTGTGACTCTTTCTAATAAAAATACACAAGGTGAGCACTTCAGCTGCTTTTTTCCTGGAGAGGCAGAAGGCCTCTTGTAAAGACAGACATTGAATTAACCACTTACATGGGGTTCTAGTTACCATACCTCTTACCTTCTTGAAGCTAAGGAAAGTAATTCCTCGGTAATTAAAAAAGGAATTTCCTTGTTTCATTCAAAGTATTCTAGAAATTAACAGGTGTTTTGTAATGTATATTTATTTAGTGCAATTTTTTAAAAACTGATGCAGTGTAATTCCACCTCTGAATATAAGGGTAGAGTACTGGTGATAAAAATCTGTTTATCTGTAAGGCATGCAGCCAGTGCTGCAGCTCCTAAAATGTTTCTTCTGTCCAATAATGGTAGGGCAGGTAAAAATCACCCTCTCCTGTCCTTGATCTCCACAATGTCACCATTGTGAAGAGGATGAGTTCTAAAATACGCAAAACTGTTAAACTTAATTGTTGTAGAGTTTCAAATGCAACGGCTGCATAAATATCTGGCTCTTCTCCCAGACATCGATTCTGTACTCCAAAAGACCTGTTCTAGAACCAAAGAGGAGGGGATTTTCAAGTTCATTGAGATAATCTGCGATTTTTCTTGCAATATTTTTACACACCGAGATTATAGGGTTTGCTTAAAAATTTTTAGCAGTCCAGAGGTGGTCTCAGCATCAGCCATTTGGTTGCTGCAACTCAGAAATTTTTGGTTGTTTTTTTGCAAAGTCCTCTGGAGGTCATTCACCTGCTTATGCAGTATATTGTAAATCTTGGTGAATATTTTTAGCAAAGTAAGTAATTTATGAGAAGTTCTAATCAAAAGATGCAACAATAAATTTTTCCAGATTTATCCATGACATAGCAGTACAGTAGGACAGAAAGTGTTTGCAGAGTTTGAATGATGTGACTTTTGAAGGCAGAGACTTTAACATCTCATCCAAGTACTTTCTCTTCTGTACAATCTCTTCTGTACTTAGCCTTGTTGGTGGTCTCTGATAATTGGCTTTTGAATATATTTCAAAATAGATTTTTACATTAAATTGGAGAACTCTGGGAATATAATATTAGTTCAGAATTGCACCAAATAAAAAAAAATCGAACAAAAATTGGTTGATATATTATTATTGAAGTCTATAACACATTACTATGCATTATAGTGATGAAAATAGAACTTGTGTGGTCTGTATGGCTTTCTAATAGTCTTGTGGAAAATCAGAACTGCTCAAGAGTTGTAATCTTTAGTTAGATGACAAATTTTGTTAAGTACTAAAGATGGCTCTGCAAGATGCTTTCATTACAAAAGGCACTGATCAGTGGAAAAAATGGATCGTTTGTTACTTTAGTTACCAGTTGTGTTATTAATGGAGACGAACTGTACACCATTTTTCATTTCTTCTCATGTCCGGGATGGATGTGTCAAGAAAATACATGGTATGCTTCTGAGAGCTAAATTTGAATGTAATATTTGCATAACAGGCAAAAATGTCTTGCAGTGCAAAATCATATTTACTCCGTATCACCAGCATAGTATTGAAACAAGACTCTGAAAGGCCAAACAGCAAAGATGAATTAATACATGCAAAGTAATTTTCATTTGCAGGGTTATTTATCTTGTATTTTCCCCATTATTATAATTCTTAATTTGTTGTAGTAATATTTTAGACTAGAATTACTAGAATTAGTTACATGTTACTTTTTATTGTCCATTTTGATGGACACTAATGCTTTAAGGTTCAAATTCTAATTTAATTTAGCTCAATAGCAGCTCTTTTCAGCTAAACTACTTTAACAAGACTGCCATGTAGATTTAATAGCAGGTACTACATACTAGTGAAGTAAGGCAAAGCATCAGAGTCAGTCTATCCAAATTGTCCATGTGATCTCTAATCTACATAACACCCAATTTACCAAGCAGCTGTAAAGGCACTGGGACTGAAATGATTTAGTTTTTGAATTAGAGTAATGAAATATTAAAGCTATATTGGATGCCCTCATTGCTACTGAAATGCCACTGGACTGGAGTCAGGAATCAGCAAGGCTTTGCTGTGTGCAGAGGAATTAGTGCTGTGTTAGCTACTGAAATGATAGCTGTTTGCATAAATGCAAAACTTCTGTCCATATGTAGTTTTGACCACACAAAGTATCATCCACAAAGCCACTTATGACAGTTATGTAAAGTAGTTGGAGGTCTGTTTGTTGCTGATCTTATAAAGAACCAAGGCGTTGGCTACTTTTGCCCCTGTTGGACTCTGTCAGGAAAGCTAATTTACAGCTAAGACAGTGTGAGATTCTTCCACAGAGCAGCAAAAGATGCTAAAATCAGATGTAACATATGTTTTGCAAAATGTTGAAGAGAATTAAAACTTACACTAATTTCTGAGTATACGAAAAATCTTCCAGAATGCATATAGCCATGTATGTGCAGCATCTCCTACATCACTGTACTTGCAGGCAGGGGATTGACATAGTGGTGAGGATGTTACCTCAGCATTGTCTCTAATACTCTGGACAACTGGTAAAAAGTGAAAAATTAGGGCATGAGTTGGTCGATGTGCAGTAATATTTGCACGGCAGGCCCTTTTAGCTCCTCCCTTTTGTTTCCAATTCAATTTGCTGTCACTCTATGACAGCAGAGTGTTCTCTCATCTACTCTGTGTTCTTGTGATATCACTGCATTAGATGCTGAAGGAACTCCCCAAACTTGTTTTGGACTGTGGTCTGAATAACTCTTGTATCTGGTACCCAAAAGGAAGGATAGAAGCAAATTACTATTAATTAACCAGATAATGAATAATGAAAATAGACAATACAGCCTAAATTACTATTCTAAAGTAATTTGTAAAACAGAGGTTTCTGGAGCTCCTCCTCAGGGCTGGAACATTAAAGAAAAATCTCACTGTAGAACAGTCTTCAATAAAAGGTATCTCCCAGTAAAACTCACGTTGGCTTGAAGGTCTGAGAAAAGAGATGATATTGGGGGCAGCAGAGGGGTGGGTGATGACCCCTCTCTGGTGACCAGTGACAGCACACAAGGAAATGGAATGAAGCACTGTCAGGGGAGGTTTAGATTGGACATCAGGAAAATGTTCTTCACTAGAGGTTCATCGTGGAGAGGGTGGTTGTTTACTGGAACAGGCTCCCCAGGGGAGTGGTGATGGCACCAAGCCTGTCAGAGTTCAAGAAGTGTCTGGACAATGCTCTTAGTCATGTCGCTTAGTTTTAGGTAATCCTGTGAGAAGTGGGGAGTTGGACTTGATTATGTTTATGAGTCCCTTCCAACTTTAGAATAAAATAGAATATCTTGATATTCTATGATTCCATAGGCTTAAAGGATATGTTTTTGCTTTACCAGGTTCCCAAGTAGATTCAGTAACTGTTTTGTTAAATATATTGTCATCTTATATTCTGGAATTAAACTATTTTCCTAATTTTTATGTACTCGTGAAATACATTATCATAGCTTGTTATTTTACTATTAAACAATGTAAAGTTAGTATGACAAGAAGCATTGTGTTTGTAATGATATTTCTGTTGAGGTGACTAAGGTTAATAAATTTTGTTTAAATTTGGGCACCATAATTCTCTGCCAAAAAAGTATTCTGATAGTGCAGGGAAGCTGTAATGACAATTCTGGACTAGCATTTTCTAAGCAGAGAACTTTACTGTCAACCCATCAATTGCTAACCAAAACTAGTAATTTCCTGGGAGTAAGCCAGCTGTAATGTAATGTAACAGGACTAACATAACTGGAGTGACTGCATTTAACTTATTATCATAATTGATTTTAGAAATGCGATGGGAGTTCTGTGACCTCTTTTCTTAATTAAAAAAAAAAAAGAAAAAAAGAAAAATATTGCATATTTTTCTTAAAGGTCACAGAAAGAACCAAGACAAGAGTTTTGTCTGTGTATGTCCATTCTTTCAGCCTTATAATCTTCATGTCTTTCTTTCTTGTGTAGTGAGTAGAAAGATGCCTGTACTTCTCAGTGCAATTCCTCCATCTCGCTTTGGGGTAGAATGAGTTGCATTTGATGTGTCTATCCCTTGTCACTGACACTAGAAGTAGTCCAAAGGACTATCTTAGAATGGATAATACTAGCTAAAATCAATCCTACTTGTATTTTACAACAGTGTAAGTGGGAGGAGAATTGATGGTCACTGATTAGCATAAAACTATATGTTTCTAGAGTATTTTATCTGATATTTTTGTATTTTATATACATAATCTTGGTGACATACCTCCAATTATATCTAGTTTATACCCCTGTAAATCAGTTCTATCTGATTTACCCTAGATCAAACTTTGTGTCTGCAGTTGTATTTCTCAGACAAGAAGTAAATACAACTGCATATTTCAAATGGGATTTCAGCTGTTTGTCCTCAAAACAGAAAGGAAGATGTTAACGATTTGAGTAACTCATAAAAGTAAAGGGATCTTTTTCCCTATGAAATATTTTTCATTAGTAACATATTAACAAACATCATTAATATCAGAATCAGAACTATTTCATTATAGATGTGACAGGCTGTAAAACAAGATTTACCTTTTGGCTCTGCTTTCAAATGCAGTGTGTTACCTTCAAAGCCAGTTTCGATTTTCTCAGGTTCTCTTGAGGCTGTGTTAATAAATAATAGTATCAAAGAGAAAAGCGAGTTATCAAGTGACTGAAAAGAATTTAAAATGCCATCAGTAACTGAGAGGGTTGATGGTATGACTGACAAAGGCTAAAACTAAAAATCACTTTTGTCTTTAATGGATTATGGTGAAAGATAGAGTCCATCTGGAAAGAAGTAGGAGAAGGAATCAGACTCTTCAAATGGTGGAAGATGAGTATTTGGTGTTTTGAAATGAATGTGTATACAGAGCCAGAAGTGCACACAATTACTAGGGGTCATTTGTACGAGTGGCAGGGGACCTGTAGAGAAAGGGCTCTGAGCTTTGTGATAAAGCAGGAGTCCTCCCACCACAGCGTGGATATCACAGCTTTCTATCACAGAGGAGCAGTCAGTCAACCTTATAGCAAAGGATTCATAAATGTTAGTTAAAATCTTCTTTACTGTCTGCAAATACAGCAGTAATTTGAAATTGATATGGATAAGAAGATTCATAGCAGCAGTTTCCCAGGCTCTAATTTTCTTCAAAGGAATATGAATAAGGCGGAAAGGATATTGGAGGTCTGATTTTTCAAAAATACTGGTAACTGGCATGTTGAGTCTGATTTTTCAACAACTGGCATGTTAAAATGATGTGTCATAGAGACAAATCTGTGATCTGGTTGAGAGGGGACACAAAACTACGTCTTTGAAGAAAGCATTAAATGATGGGCCTGGGTCTTGTGCAGTGTTTAGTGGTGCTAATACCCTCGTACTGAAAGCAGGGAAGACAACAGGTGCAAATGCCGTTGGTTGCAACAGTTCATTGTGCTTGCAGCCAACATAACACAAACCAACAGAAGACCTAGTGCTGGAACAAGCTGAAGCACACATTGTCCCGGTAGATTGTTTTCCTTCCTGTTTGAGCTCATTAATTTTAGATCACTAACATTGTTGGCGTCCCAACCCCAAACTTTAAGGGCACAATATACATTATTAGCATGTCTGAAATATCATGCGATTCCCCCTTGAGGATAAAACAAGTTCTTGAAATTGTAGTAAGTGGGGTGGGAGTTGGCAAAACAGAAGAGCTGCAAAAAACTCCCTTTATAAAAGGGCATGTTGGAGAAACCCAGCATAGAGTCTCCACAACAGTTTTTACACCTCTCTGTAAATGGAGCTGTGGACAGTTGCCCGATCCATTAAGACAAGTAGCCTGATGTTATTTTGGGCTGGGATTTATTTAAAATATTAAAGGACAGACCTAACAATTTGTCTTGATTCCCTTCCCTCCTCCCCCACCCTGGCCATTATACCTGGGATTGTGCTTTGATCCACCTGCCCTTGACCTTTCTATTCTGCTGCTAATGCTCCTCCCAACACCCCGTAGCCAGGACAAACCATGGCAAAAGATCAACTTGTCCTAACTTTTTTTTTGTTACAAAGTAAGTTTGTTTTTTTTTTCCTTATGAAGCATTTTTGCATGAAAGGATACCATATGGCTCTAGGTTAACAAATCCTTTGTAGAAATACTGCTTCCTTTCCTGCTTAAATGAATAAAGGTTCCCTATCAACATTCACAAAGGATTTCCCTATATATTGAGCAATGTATAAAAGCTAAAGTGGTCTTGGCCATCTTCCAGGCATTAGGAGAAATTCAACACTTGGTAGCTTCTAAATGGAAAGAATTAAAATTAGCATCCCACTTCCTTCTTACATATTGGGAGATTTTTCTTATGCACTGATTATTGGCTAAAGGTTACTGTTCTCACCTCTATCTAGTAAAGTTTCCTTCTACTGCATCCACCTACCCTAACTAAAGGGCATGAGACTTTTTTATTTCTAAGATCAAATGGATTTAATGCTTCTTCTCATTTTGCCAAATCACTTTCATTTTGGTTCTAAGTTTTCTATAATGACCTATGCTTTGCATAATATCTTAGGAAAAAGTTGCAACATTCTTGTTTAAACTCAAAATTTGAAATGGTCCTGCTGCTGAAAGCGCCTACTGAACAGCTCTCCATCGTTTTAAGTGATTGTGAAGAACTTGTGTTGCATTGTCCATTGAAGGGTTAATTTGCAAATTTGAATACTGATATTGGAATACTGATAATCTGTTTCCATGGTATTAGGACAACACAGAATCATTCTGCCCTCAATATATAGATTTGTATATCAATGATGATATATTTTAATTTCCAGTGTAATGCCATGTTGATTTTTACCACCCTTAGCATTTCCTTGATGTTTGGGTGGATTTTTAAATTACATCTAGATCACTTTGCAAATCTAATATTTGTAGGTGAACAGTTTTATGAGTACAGTTTAGCACTGTAATAAACCTTTAGATGGTATTATTAGCTAACCCTATACAGAATGTTCCTGTAATTGAAAAGGCCTTTTAAATGCAAGCATTTTCTTCTTGGCTCTCAGTTGAGAATTGTATTTAATTTGAAAATGATAGACAGCCTATGGAAGTTGCTATTTTCTAGTATATGGAGGATACTATTTTTTTGTATATGGAATATAGATGTATATGTTTTCCATCTGAATTGCTGACATATCCATTACTGTATGCCAAATGTTTTTAATTTCAAAAGGTCTGTAATGGATATCTGAATATCTGTGTGATGTATACTTCCAAAGTCTCATGAAGATCTGTCTAGTGGGCATACTCAAGCTGGCATTTCCAAAGCTACTTTGCAAGTCAGAGAAAAACATGCATCTCGAATATTTTATGAAGTGATTATTTTGAATTGATAATTTAAAGAAATAACACTAACAGCCACAGAGAATTCGTTACTGTTGATGAGTTTAGAGATGTAGGATGAAATCTGATCAGACTGGTTTGGGCTGTAAAGCAAGAGACTCCCGGGATAGAAACACTGGATCTGGCCTGGGGGAAGCAAAACAATCTTTCTTCTCTGTGATGGAAGATATAACCTGGAAAGCAAGCTTCTGGGCCTGTGTTTTTCTGCAAGACTAAAAACTAGCGTGGTTAGCATTGTGTGAGTAAGGATATATATATAAGTAAGGTTATATGAGGCTGAATTTCTGAGCTTAATGAAGTTGATGAAAATGTTACCGCTTGCTTTAACAAGGATGGGATTCACTCTAATATTAAAAATAATTAACTATGCAAAATGTAATTAACAATGAATTCTAATTAGCTACCTGTGGAAATTGTGCCTTTATTGTCACAGTTTTTTCTTTTTTTTTCTCACTCCTCTGTATTCTGAATTGCTTTTCCGACACCACCTCTGCAATTGAGCTGCGTCAGCTGTGAATATACTGTGATTCACAGAACACTGTTTTGGCAAAGAAAAATTGTCACAGGAGAAGAACTTGTTAAAATTTTGACTGTAAGCAATATTTGTCATTTTAAATCAGAATAATAAAAGACGGTGAGGGGTTAACCTAATTCTCTTTAATGGAGAAACAACACAGTTTCCACACTAGAATTTGGATGACTGCCCAGTAAAGGCAGGAGTGAAATCACGTTGGAAATGTGGATGAATGTGAAGGATATAGGTTGGAAGGGAGATCCATTAGAGAAATGGATGAGAAGTAGCAGGGCTGTTGCCACTGAAAATGAGAAAGGAGCAGAAGAAAATGAGAAAGGAGCATCTTCATGCACACAGATGGAAGATTTTGTTTCATTGTTCTGAGGAGCTGTGAGGGAAGACGGGATAGTGATTGCAAGAGGCTTGGGTTTCTGAACATGGAAGCTGCTTCCTTTGTTTGGTTAGTCTTCTCCTTCTGTAAATAATATTTATTCAGTAATGAAAATGGTTGGTAGAAAGTGCTGTTGTGACTATTTAGAAATACTAGTGAATATGGGAAAGGAGGAGAATCCTCTTGTGTCCTTA
Source organism: Aleadryas rufinucha (assembly GCA_013397815.1). Classification (NCBI taxonomy): domain Eukaryota; kingdom Metazoa; phylum Chordata; class Aves; order Passeriformes; genus Aleadryas; species Aleadryas rufinucha. The sequence goes on along the minus strand of VZTH01017684.1, from coordinate 244,486 downwards.
CTGTCCTGTTTTCCCCCTGCAGAAAGCACTGGTGTGGCACAATAATATGTATTGACCAATTGGAACTGATGGCATTCCTTGCAAATAACACAGTAAAGAAATAATGGGCCTTACCATGAGCTTTTAATTGTATAAAACTGAAATTTAGGCCAACAGTTCAGTTCAGAGAGTATTAAAAAATAAAGGCTAATTGTAGAAAATTCTCACTTTCTTTGGGAAGGCCTCCATCCATCAACAGTAAGCCAGGGAATTCTTTGAGACTTGTTTTAAGCCCGAAGTGGACTGGATTTTGCATTTTGTGTATAATAATACACAAAGGCTTCCAAACTCAGTGGGACAGCTCAACACAAATGGCTCTTGAAAAAAAGATTACAAACAAAACAGGCATTGTCTTGCAGTGAGCAGCTAGGCACTGCTCTTACAGAGATGGTTTTGTGTCCCATTCACACGCATAACACTTCTTGATATTCACTAATGAGAGAAAAAACGCCCCACATTCCACTGCTGGTATAACTAGAATGGATTCCTTAGAGTGCACACATTTAAAATAATTATTAATTAGTAAAGATTTCATGCTGACATCAAGAAGACCTGCAGGTAGGACTAGATACTATTTTTATGTAAACATATACTTGCTTATTTTTGTCCCTTTTTCATTAAAAAAAAATAAAAATTGTTCTCACTCTTTGTTCATTGGCTCTCAAGGTTTTGCATTAAGTTACTTGAGAATGCAATTGCCTCAATTTTTGAGATTGATCTTATCAATACTTATGAACCCATTTTCACAACTGAAACAGAAAGAAATATGGCACTGCCCAGATTGTCCAAATATACTTCTCTTTCTTCTGCCTGTTCTGCTTCAGATTCTTGAGATAGATTTACTTAATTCAATTAACATCTATCCCTCCCCACCTCCTCAGGCTGGCCTGACAGTGTTACAAATTGGAGGTGAGTGTACTAACTGCATGGAGGTGAGGGTACCATTCATGCTACCAACCCTACCTTCTTCAGCCTTCCGTGGTTTACACAGTTCCCACGTGCACCACCATCCATTTTTCCTCTACATCCTGCACCTCTACAGCACCTCGCCTCTCGTAGAAGCCGGTGTGGCTCCTCTACCACATTTACAACAAAAGAGACGTCTCCTGCCCACAGCCAAATATTTTTAAAGTACTCTGTATTGTTTGTAGGTGTTCTAAGAGGTCGACCAGTAAATGTGACCCCTTAGTTTTAGTGTGCCTTTCATTTTGATGAAAATTTACTTTTTTCTTTTATCTGTAATAAGAGTGAAGTGATCTAGAATATGCCTAGAAGTGGATACAAGTAAATGAGTGACTGTGTCTGACCATGGAAACTAGATTTTTCCATGTCCAACTATTTCTCTGGAGGAAGTAAGAAAGATGTGCACAGATTTTGATAGATTTGTAGTGAATGCAGAGAGCTGAGGTTCCTTCCACTTCACTAGCTCTCTGCCCTGCAGCTCCTGAGGATGTTGGTGTCTCTAAGGCAGGGCCATCATAGAATCACAGAATGGTTTGGGCTGGAGCAGATCTTAAAGGTCATGTCATTCTAAACCCTTTGTCATGGGCAGGGACACCTTCCACTAGACCAGGCTGCTCAGAGCCCCATCCAAACTGGCCTTGAACACTTCCAGGGATGGGGCATCCACAGCTGCTCTGGGCAACCTGTGCTAGTGCCTCAATACCCTCACAGGGAAGAATTTCTTCCTAATATCTAACTGGGGTGTGCATTTGAAAATCCATCAGATCCATTTAATGATTATCTTGGGTATGAAGTAGGTTACTTGAGCAAGCTGCAGCACAAAGGATGATGCCTGGAGAACTGATTCACAGGATCATATAACCCTGCTTTAAGATGGAAATATGCATCAGAAGAGTGGAACACAAGGCTTGGAGTGGAAACACTTCAACAGTTTCTCTTGAACTTGCCTTCTGAAGTCTGTCAGACCTTCATTACCTTGGACAGTCTGAAGTGATACAACTCACCATCGTTATGTAAATAACATCAGAATAACAGCTATTAGTGGATTTAATATTGCAAATGCTGTGTATAAAGACAAATTTCAGGTTCCTGAAACTTCAAATTTTATGATTACTTGAAAAATAAAATTATTTAAAATAATGCTATCAAATAAATTATTCATGTAATTATTCATTATTCATTCAGACATATTTTCTCTCTGGAAACTGTGGTGGGTACATATTTTTATAATAGAGAATGCCATTTAATATTGCCCCATGTTATGACAGTGCATTTCAAATGGAAAAAATAATACTTATCAGAAGTGAAATCTAAATCTGGAAATACAAAATAATCCATAAATTCTTCACAAGTATCTCTAGCTTTGAATTTCCATGGTTACTGCACCCAAATATGATTTTTGTTGAAGTGAGTGCGTACCTGCTAATTGGGCCAGTGATTCAAATCTAACAAGTTGGATAGTTGGGTACCTTTCAAATTCTTTACATCAGGAGTTCTACCAAAGGCTATTGCCATTTTTTATTTAATAAACGTAAGAAAACCTCTGGACATCAGTGTAGACTGTCTAAAGATGATCATCTTGAAAAGCCAAACCAGAACTAGCAGTGAATGTTGCATATGCAAATTATCTTATTTAGATATGACTTGCAAATCATTTAAACAAGCAGTAGGCACAACCAGTGGGCACCGTGGTTTCAAGCAAGTTTTCACAATTTCCTTTAGATTGGACTCCATACACAAAATATAGAATCATAAAATATCCTGAGTTGGAAGGGAGCCACATGCATCATTGAGTCCAACTCCTGGCCCTGTGCAGGACACCCCCAAGAGTCACACCATGTGCCTGAGAGTGTTGTCCAAATGCTTCTTGAACTCTGTCAGGCTTGGTGCTGTGACCACTTCCCTGGTGAGCCTGTTCCAGTGCCCAACCACCCTCTGAGTGAAAATCACTTTCTTAATATCCAACATAAACCTCCCCTGACAACTTCAGGCCATTCCCTTGGGTCCTGTCACTAGCCAACACAAAGAACAGTGTCTGCCCCTCCTCTTCCCCTCATGAGGAAGTTGTAACTGCAATGAGGTCTCCCCTCAGTCTCCTCTTCTCCAGGCTGAATAGACGAAGTGACCTCAGGCCCTACTCATATGGCTTCTCCTCAAGGCCCTTCACCATCATTGTGTCCTTCCTTTGGACACTCTCTAAGAGCTTTATATCTTTTCTATATTGCAGTGACCAAAACTGCACACAATATTCAAGGTGAGGCCGCCCCAGTGCAGAGCAGAGCAGGACAATCCCGTCCCTTGCCCAGCTGGCGATGCTGTGCCTGGTGCACCCCGGGGTAGAGTTGGCCTCCTGGATGCCAGGGCACTGCTGACTCATGTTCAACTTGCCATCGACCAGGAGCCCCAGATCTCCTGCTGCTCTCCAGCATCTCGTTCCCCAGTTGGTATGCACATCCAGAAATGCCCCATCTCAGGTATAAAATCCGGCACTTGTCCTTGATGAAATTCATTGCCCAGCCCTCTGATCTGTCAAGATCTCTCTGCAAGGTCTCTCTGTCTTTCGGGGAGTCAACAACTCCTTCCAATTTAGCACTGGAGAACTTACTTAGTATCCAAAGTCATTTATGAAGATATTGAAGAGCACTGGCCCTAAAATGGAGCCCTGCCAAACTCCACTAGTGACAGGTCACCAGCCTGATGTAACCTCACTTACTATAACCCTTTGTATCTGACCCATGAGCTCATTGCTCACCAACTGCATCTGTTATCCAGCTCAATGATGCACAGGCACAGCAACGAAACTGACAGGCATGTAGTTACCAGGGCCATCCCTCTTGCCCTTCTTGAAAATTGGGACAACGCTGATGGATGCCAGCACCTACAAAAGCATTTTCACAGGGCACCTTGCTAACTAGTTCCCTGAGCAGCCTGAAGTCTGCTCTCCTCATATCCAGAGGTGAAGTTTTGCTGGCACTTTTCCTCCTGCCAACAGAGAATTTAAACTGGATTGCTTTGGGATTGCTGTGGCTAAGACAGCCACCAATCAACACTTCACTTATGACACCCTCTCAATTACCAAACTAAAAAATCAAGGAGGGCACCTTTCCTAGTCAGCTCCCTTAACACCTGTATGAAGAAGTTATCATCTGTGTGTTTTAGGAATCTTCTGGATCAGCTGTGTACAGCTGTGTACAGCTGTGTACAGCTGTGTTTGTACCAGCTGTGTGGTATTCCCAGTTAACATCTGGCAAGTTGAAGTCCCCCATAAGGATGGGCCAAGGGTGGTTGATTTAGAGGTGTCCCTTAGTTTCTTAAAGAATAATTCATCAGTGTAGCCATCCTGGCTGGGTGGCCTATATTAGACTCCCATCAGGACATCCGCTTTATTTGTTTGTCCCTTAATCCTTAAATTTCAAAGCTGTTTTTATCCCTATCTGGATTATGTTAATATCACTACTTTCTTACATTTTCAGTCTGCCAGGTAAGACAAGAGTAAAGTACTTCCCATCCTGGTGCACTAGCTCTTGTCAGCTAGTCAGAATAGACACAATATGATATGCATGACAAAACTTCTAGTTCCCTCAATTTAAAGCTTATAACATGAAGGCATTTGGGAAGGTTTTTCAAAGGAAACGACTTTATTCCCTGTTTTATTACAATGCTTCTTACATAATAGCAAGTAAATGTTGTGTACCTTTGCCTAAATGCCAGCAAATGGTCTCAGTTCTGTTAGCATTTCATCGACATTCAGTCTGTGGCTTCATGTTGGCCAAAGCCAATAGTAGTCCCATCTGCCAAGTCTTGCTCCTACATTCCTAATTCCTTAGCTGCCAGGGAACAGGAGTCTTAAGTATTGTGAGAAACTTGACTTTTGGTTAATTTGAATTTCAAATTACTAATATACATCCTCAACAAACTTATGCTGCAAGATGATTATTTGCCTCAGAGCAGTTTCTCCCTTGAGCAATCAGTCAACAATTGCCTCCAGACTCCTGTCATTGCCTGCCATTAGCAAGTTCACACTTTATTCCCCAGCATCCTTATTCCTTCATGTATAGTGGCATCACTTTACTGTTCCCAGCCTCTGTTCATTCCCTGGTAACAGAAGATGCAGAGAAAGCAGAGTTACTGTTGTCTTCTTTTCATTGGTCTTTACTTACAAGACCAGCAATGGGCAGAAACTGATGCACAGGAAGGCCCACGTCAATATGAGTTCCTTTATTGCATGGATGACCTTGCACTGGAACAGATTGTGCAAAGGGGTTGTGGAGTCCCCCTAAATGGAGATATCCAGGAAGCATCTGGACACAGAATGAGAGTCACAGTATTATTAGGGTTGGAAGAGACTTTGGAGATCATCCAGTCCAACATCTCTGCCAAAGCAGGGACACCTAGAGCAGGTTACAGAGGAACGCAGTAAGGTGGGTTCTGAACGTCTCCAGAGACATGCAGTTCTGTGCCACGTGCTCTGGGATGACCCTGCTTGAGCAGGGAGGCTGGACCAGACGCCCCACTGTGGTCCCTTCCAACCTTACCCACTCTGTGATTCTGTTTGCCTCCGAGCCACTCGTTACTAACCTTTCTAGTCTGAAACATTTAAAAGCTACTTTTTTTTTAGAAATCAACAGTGTAGTTTGCAGATGGCCCCTCAATTACTTAAACATACCAATTTTTTTTTTTTTTAACCTCTGCATCC
>VZTH01017684.1:196953-226053 GCA_013397815.1 Aleadryas rufinucha | reverse complement strand
TTTGGTTTTGTTTTGTTGTTTTTTGTTTTTGTTTTTAATGTGGTCTACTGCACCACTTAGGTATGCAGAAAGTATTCTGTTTTTCAGTTTCATGTCCTGCCCTCCTCCCTTATGCTATACAGTTGTGAATTACAGCCTGGTTATTATGGAATTCACTTGGGATGTAGATACCTGTGTTGCAGTGTTTTATAAAGCAGAAAACAACATCAATAGAAGAGAAGTTATCCTAGTCATTAGGATTCTTCAAGGGAGATCCAAATTCCTAAATCATTAGGAGACTTGTGTTACAGCCAGTGCTTTTGTGAGTGGTTCCAGCTAGCAGAGTCTATATTCTGTTGCCAGTATTTGTCCTCTTGAACACAAAGTGTATTGGGAACTGACCTGGGCTAAGGCAGCCCTTTGCTCTTCCTTTGGGTGCCGCTGGTTGTAGGCTTGATCCATTCTATAATCTGCTTCTTCATAGGAGAGGAGGCATTGTAGCAGTTGGAAAGAAGAGGGAGGGTTGTGAGAGATGCTTTGCACAGCAGGACCAGATTGAACTGGCTGAACTCATTTACAAATCTGTGCCTTGATGTCATCATTCTGGTTAAGATGCCCAGCTCTTCAGTAGCTGCTTGGCGAGGGGACTTATGTTTCTCTGTCTTGAGATTTTATGCAGCTTGACTTTGTTTGAATAGCTTTTCCTGAAGGGAAAAAGGACACCCCAAACCCTCTCCCTGCCCCCCAGCCCCCAACTGATGCCATCTTGAATGGGTGGATAGTTCTGAGCTGACCAAATCCATGCCTTTGGTGAGAATTTGTCACCAAAGAAAAGTTCATTTTCCTGGACTTGAACCTATATAAAATTTACTGTTTTGCACTTTTAACTTGAAAATAGCATAGCTAGACAATCAGAGATTCTTAAGATCATTTAAATCCCTGTCATACACACACACACAATCTCATTTCCGATGAGATGGTACACATTGTTTTCTTTCTTCTGGGATGATGTATGAAATCAGATGTGTTTTAAATCTTAGCTTGAGCTGCCTTGAGAGAAAATTGTTGTGTGTAACTATATATGATGTCTTATTTTTAACAGCTTGCTTTTACACGAGATGGACTATGTGGCTTGTGGAATGAAATGGTAAAAGATGGAGAGATTGTATATCCTGGAACAGAATTAATACAGAGTAGTGAACTACCTCCAAAAAAAGGTATGGATTTCAAATTTCTTTTTATTAGTTCATTTTTTTCTTTCATTGTAATGATGAAAATGGACTTCAGCTTCCATACTGTCGCAAAACTTTGATTTATCATCACCTCTCTGTACAGTTTGCAGGTGTTAATGTTTTGAATTAAATACATTTGAAAATGATTTCTTTAAAGTGTACAGAAAGGTAATGTCTAAGCCTCCAAATGAAGGCTTAAATCTGTTCCAGTCTTGTGAAATTTAACTTCATAACTAGGCACGTTATTATGAGAGAGGCTTGGCCGTGTCTTTTTGTTTGGTATGCTTGGTGTGTTTACAGCTGAAGCCTTTGTTTAAAGGAAGTGGACTAAGGAATGGGGTAAAGCTGATACTGCTATTTCTGACTTTGTTTACAATCTTCAGAAAGTAGCTGAAAGGTCAGCTAAAAAACTGTCCAAAATCTGCCTAAGAATGTAGTGTGTGTGTTTTGTGGTTTTCCTTTTTTTTTTTTTAAGTTTTCCAGTGTACTTGAGAGCAGTTCAAACACTGCAAATGCTGCAAATGGCAGAGTAATATATCTGTTTAGAGTGATTACTTCAGTGGGGATGGATTTTGTTTTGTGATGAACAATGCTGGAATGGGGTGATTCTGCCTTTTTTTCCATCTTCACCACAGAAGTGGTGCTCCTTTGACTCCTTATGAACAGAAAATTAAACTGGTCAAAAAGGAAAATATTTGTTTCCTGATCTGTCTGAAATGGACTCGCCAAATGGTCAGATAAGTTTTGTCAGTAATTTTTAAGATTCCCAGATAAATGAGGAGATGGGTAGAAATACTGCCTTTGGTAACAGTGAACTATTATTTTAGCATCTGTTACTTCCTGAACTGTACTGTGGGATAGACATGGTGTTTCAAAGCAGTAGTGCTCAATTACTCGTGTAGCCATTTTTTTTGTACCTTTAGTATTCCTCCTTTAAAAATAGGAGGAATGGATGTGTTTTTGATAGAGGAGGTAATTTCTACAGGAAATAAGATACAATAAATAATTTATGAGAGGAGAATGAATTATACATTTACTTATCAAGAGTATAAGCTTTGTAGGATATGACTGGCTGCATGCTGTAGTAAAAACCAGGTTATGCTCCTAACTGTTTCAGAGTTAGAAAACTTTTGTCGTCCTTATGTTTCTGGTCCTTTGGAATATTGTGGTTGACAGTGGGTGAAAACACAGCTGCTCTTATCAGAAAGGCTGCTACAAAGCTGCTCATGAAATGAGTGGAGGTACAGTAATATTTTGTTGTTTGAATTGGCTAGTTCCATGTATATTAATAAAAGGTGTTGCAAACTTGATGCAATAAAGGGAAGGATTACCTCCTAAATGAATTGTAGGCAATGCTTTCCCCTTCACTGACAGCTCACGATAGAGGTGTTGTGGTGGTCATGGTACAACACACTATGCTTTCATGTAAAAGACAACAAACATCGGTAATACCGAAGGCTGTGTATTATAGTAATAAGGAAATACCTGGTTTGCAAATGAGATTGATGAATTGATCTTTTTGTGCCAGATACCCATTGTTTTTAGAGTTGTACTTGTACTAGTCTTTGACAGAAAACTGTTCTTCCAATATCTTTATAGCTAAATAGCTGCAGAGAATTGAGTTTTTTGTTAGTTACGGTGCTGAAGTGCTTTTAGTAAATCTGAGAAAGCTTATAGAGTGATGTCATAGGATAATTGTTTTTAATTTTCAGGGTAATCCTTGAAATATCAACTGGGAAAATGCAATCTGATGCAAAATATAGACAGCAGTATAAAGTAAAAATCCAGAAGTGCTAAGTCAATCATCTGTGACTTCACTTGTTTGTCCACACTTAGGATACTTATTCTGAACAATGATGAGAATTTTTGGTTTTAATGCTGGATGTATGTATGTATACATGTCTTAGAAGGTTCGAAAAGGTATGAAGACTGTAGGATACTGTTATTTAAAAATACAGAGTTTCTGTCACTTTACTGTATAAATAAGGCTTTTTTGTTACCCTAAAATGTCCAAGCTGTGATGAGGCTTTTGAAAGCTTTCTCATACCCGTAGTGGTAGTGGTGAAGGCAGACTGCCACTTGTTGCTTCCAGTACTGTATTGTGGTGGGTTGACCTTAGCCAGGTGCCAGCCCTTCCAGCTCCTTGCTTGCTGCCCCTCCTCAGTAGGACAGAGGGAGAAAATAAAATGGAAAAGCTTGGGGGTTGAGATAAAGCCAGGGAGATCACTTACCAGTTACTGTCATGGGCAAAATAGTCTTGGGGAAAATTGATTTAGTTTATTTTAGTGCCAGTTAAGATAGAATTAGATGGTGAGTAAGAAAGGTAAAAACTAAAACAGCACCTTCCACTTCTCTTTGCACCTGGAGGAGTTAAGTGTAGGATTACATAGCACAGATCACACATGTTCCTTTCCACAGCTGGAGGGTGTATCTTCTTCTGCACTTACAAAACATCTATTTCTTGAAACACCACAATAGTTTAGAAATTTAAATAACAGCTTATTCAGGCTCTTAACTCTTAGGATTAACATATGAACTGTGTTTCAGTGAAGATAGCCTTCAAAAATGCTATTGTGTTGGCCTACAGGATTCTAAAATACGACTGTCTTGTTTACCAGACTTGAGCTTTTAGAAGAAAAAGCTAATCAAGGCTATTTTTGGTCAGTGTCAGTCCGACTGTATTTTTGATTCTGTTAGGCAGTAGTGAATCATGGAACCAGAAAAATTGATGGTGAGTTTGCACCTCTGAACTTGCTGCTCAAGTTGTTTCATGAAATTAAAATCTAAAGTATTTACATCTGTTTATTAGTTGGTACTCACTTTTTTGCATAAATGATCTACAAATATAATTCAAGAGGAGGCGGAAAAGTACATACAAGTAATGAGATTTATATAAAACCTAGTAATTTTATGTGAAAAGCAATATAGATTAATGTCAATATTCAGAGTTTGCTGCTAAATTGACTAATCTGGAGATAAGCAAAAGAGGTTGCTGTACATGGTCCCTTTTATTCAGTCTGTTTTAAGAAGCTTTGATTTAAGCCCATCCATTATAAGTCTACACTAGTGCTGAAGGTCTCTGTTGATGCTGACAGGACTGTTCAGAAGAGGCACGTAATGAGGTTAGTGGATATTAGCAGTGGCAGTAGACTGGAAGAACATGCTATTGATAGCAAAAAACATTCTTTTCTCTCTAGGAAGAATATAGAAGTAGTGCATTTTTTTTCCTGTTAGCAAGAATGTTTCGTTAGGAATAAGCTCTCTGTTTTGAATTCATGGCACTTTCAGAAAAACAGGCTTGATGAATGTGTTCAACAGAATGTGTTTGCATGTTTCCAAGTACCATCTGAGGACACAGCTGTGACAGTAGTGATGTCCAAATACAGGTGCACTTGTAGCATTGCATGTACTTAAAAGAGAATCAGGCTGTCCTCAGAAAATTTGGATTAGATTAATACCTTTTATATGGGAAGCTATGTACTGAAAATAATAAAAAGTATTAAATAATATTATTACTAAATTTTCAAGTTAAGAGAACCATTACTGTAAAATTTTAAGACATACCAGTCAACTACACAGGTCTGTTTTGTGGGTTGGTATTTCTCATTTATTTTTGATTCCTCAAACTACACAGGTGGAAAGTCCTGTTTCAATTAGCTGTTTTAAGTTCCAGGACAAAAATATAAAATTGTCAGTTTCATACCTCTGTCCTGCCTTTGGTAAACACTGTGGGCTTCCACTTCTGTTCCCCCTTACCTGAAAGTTGGACTTTTCTCAGCCTGGTGTCACTGAATCCATAAACCTCATTCAGTGTTGCACCTGCAAGCAGGTTAAATAAAGTCCAAATGCCACAAGCAATTCCAGAGAGGCTGGCAGAAACGAAATATTTACGACAAGAATAACAGTATGTGGGAATTGGTTATGGTGGCTGCTGTTCAGACCACGTTATAAATCAAACTGTAGTAGTGTGCAGGCATGAAGGCTGGTTCCTGCTTTGAGCCTCCTTTTTTGTGTAAGGGAGGACTTGTTAAAAGTGAGAAGTGCCACTTTTCTGCTTCCCCTGACCCAGCTATGGGCTGTACCCAGTGGCTCAAGAATTCAGTGCTCAGCTGGGGATTATTATACTCTCTCTGCAGGATAGAGAAGTCTGTAGTCACCCTGTAGGACAGTTTGATTTCATAAATGTAAAATGCTCTATTGTAAATTCAAAATATAACTTAAAGAATGTATTTTTTTAAAAAAATAGTATACCAGGGAAGAAGAAAAACTTGATTTCTGGTTAGGGTTAGGAGATCTCAATTTATCATCTTGACTCAACCTAGAAGGCTGCGTAAATATGGTTTGCAAATGGTAAGGCATGTATCCTTCCGTCACACATAACTATCAGTTTTGTGTATGTATGTAATATATATATAATGTGTGTGTGTGTAAAAAGTAAAGGATTTTTGACAGAAAATACATTGCAGCTGAAATGTTTCCTGGATCTGGGACTGCCAAGTACTGGTTTAGGGTAGTAATAAAATACAGCCCTTGTCTAAAGCACACTGTGTGACTTTTTGCCCTGTCAGTGGCAACATCTGTAGGGAAACTGTTGCAGGCTTTCTCTCTGGACTGAGGGATTCCCAACTACATGAGTTCATTGGCATTTCAGAGCAGCACAAGACCATACTGTAACAGGTGGTGGAGGCGACTATGCAGTGTCAGGTTTTTTTCTTCATTGATTATGAAATGTAAGTTCCATTTTTAGTGCTTCCTTTTTATCCTCCATTTATAGCAGATTAGGCTATGGCTGTGCAAGATAGTGCACATATGGTGTGCTACTGTGCTTTGATTTGGGAGCTAATTTCTAGTTGAGAATGGTTACTTCAGTTGCTCAGTTTTGACTGGCTATGCCTACCTGCCTCAGCGCAGAGGCATAAGGCTGTAAACTAAAACAGAATGAAGAGAAAGTTCTTTCAGGGAGATGTTATGCCGTTGTTTCCCCACCACAATATTCACAAAATTAAGTTAAATCATGCTGACACACTGCACTGTATTTTTGCATGCATTGTTTTGAAAACTGTCTAACTACTTGTTACTTTGGCCTGTTCTGATTTCGCTCAAGATTTTTCTCCTCCCTGCCCCTCTTTCTGAAAAATCCTTGGGTCTCCCTGTTTAAAAATCTTTCATGAAGCATAGCAGAACTTCCATAATTATGATGTCTGTGTTGCTGGTTTCAGTCTAGACTGATACCAGCTTTGTCTGTTAAGTGGCAAGTGGTTTTTTTGCAAGTAAAGTGAACTGTCTTTGTGGAACAATTTGACATGGTCTTTTAATGTGATTTTTAGCTCATCTCTTTCCCACTTTTTCTCTCATTGTTCCTCTTTTCGGTTCATATAGATAATTAAAAAAAATCCTCCTGTGGATTTACATGTCAGGGTTGTTTTTATTCCATACAAAACTTGAGTTCCCACCTGGACTGGGATCTTCTCTATTTGCAGTGAGGAGTTTGACAGAATGACTGAGTTCGTAGCCCTTGGTTGTCATCCTTTGCCAAGGTTCTGTTAAAAAGCGTAACAAGTTCTCCTACAGCTGCCTGCGAAACAGTGTCTTGGCACAGCACCCTTCTACCCACTAACTAAAATTCCAGACCCTGCAAAGTGTGTCTCTAGACGTGTGGGTGAGTGCAGAAACAGTGAGATTATGGTGTTACTGTGAAAATATTCTGAACCACTGGGGCTGAACTGGGTCCTTGGTCTAGAATGGATTCTGTACTTTTAATGTTATTTGCATGTGCCTTTGAATAGAAACAGCTGGATTGAAGCACATTTTGGACTTTGTTATCAAACTGGTGACTCACAGGCTGTTCCTCAGTGTTTGAGGGACACAGTTATATTCTCTGATTGCCCCTTACAAGGGGTATATCCAAATTGCATTTTCCTGTTCTCAAGTGACTTTGCTCTCTCTTCCTTGGCCCACAGTCTCAGCTCCATCATGGATACTGCAATTATGTCTCCTCTTCTTTCCTTTTTTTCCTGCTCTTCAGTCTTCATCTTCCACCTCCTGAGCACTAGTATCAGTTATAGGTTAGGAAACAGTGGCTTTAATTTAAAATTTGTGTAATTAAGGCTCCCCCAAAAAGCTTTATTTTGGGAGGTGCTATTGTCTCCAGTTAAAAAAATTTTAACAAAGAGGTAATCACAGTTCCAGTTCCAACCAGATTAAGCATTAATTTTCTGTCATGCCAGATGGAAAGAACAGTTCAATGTTTTTGTACATTGTGATAGGTGTATTTTGTATGTTCTGAGGTAATGAGAGCCTTTCATCTCACTCTGTGAGTGTGAGGCAGGCTGCAGTCAGATGTTCTGTGTCTGGCTACTGATGCAAAATCTCTTGCTTATTATTTTCTTCTGATTTATGCTGGTACAAATGTGGGTTTTTTGGAGGGTGTGTGGGGTGAGAGAGAAAAAAAAAGACAAAATACTAGTGCTTGTCTGTCATGTTGTGGCCAGGACATTTAGGGAGGGAGTCTCTGGTCTAGACTGGCAGGTAGGAGTGAAGGATTGGTCAGTTTTAGGAGCCAGGTAAAAATGGCTGGAACTAAACTCTTCATGGATAAGTTTCAAATGCTGGACTTGAGAAATTTTGATTAGTATGGTTTGAAAAGAAGGTCAAGATGAGGAAAGTAGTTGGCCACGTATCCCTTGACTGCAAGGCAGTCTTATGCATTGAACTGACTGGGTGTATGGATATGGAAATCCATATTCCCAGTATAAATAAGGAGAAACTTCCAGCAGTCTAGTTCTGCTGTGTTGAGAAAATTGGGACTTTCATGCAGCCTTTGATTACAGAGATCAGTGACTAATGTCTGTGTTCTGTCTTTGTGAAAGTAGTCTCAAAAGGGTTGCACATGGTGTTTTGTTGCCTGGGCAGAAAATGGTGGTATTATTTTCATTACTTGCTAGTGATTACTAAGATGCTAGATATTTTACAGATGTTGACATACTGCTGCATAAAATTAGTGTAAATGCCAATATATAGCTCTCTTGATTTTGAAATTAGGGCTATTGCTGTCTTTTTTTATTCCATTGGAAATGGAATTTAAAACAAATTAAGTAGTACAGAAGTACGGATAGCTGGGAGCAAAATCTGACTTTAAGTGCCTCCTTTGCAGTACTATGTATTGCAAATCCTTTGCAAGTCTTACATGATGGTATCTATATTAAATGTTCATCATCTTGAGGAGGTTACAGAGGTGATTTCTGGATTATAAGGTCTTACGAAATGTAACATGAGACCCAGAACCTGTGACAGTTAACATGGTAAAATACTGCTTCCCCCCACCCTGTTCTCTTAATGATAGACAATATTTCTGTAAGCTTGAAGGCTGGGGATTGCATCTTTACATTTCTAATCTAGACCTGAATTCCATCCTGAATTGAAGGTAGTTTAACTGGTCTTTTTTTTCCCTCCCTTTTGTTTTCTTTAGATGATAGCACTGAATGCCAAACTGCATCAAAGAAAGAAGAGCAAAACGACAAAGAAAAGAAAGATGAAGAAGAGACTCCACTGCCCACTTACAGGGCCAAATCGATTGTTGAGAGTTGGGTGTGGGGTAAACAACCAGGTATTATAGCTGTTTTGGTCATTGTCACTGACATTAGATATTCTGTGTTGATCACCACTTTTGTAGCATCAGGAAGTATTTGTATCCAATGTACTTGGTGACCAATGCATCTCTTAGGTTAATGAAATAAGTTGGGTAAGTGGTTAACTGTGATTGAAATTAAACATTTCCTGTAATTAATTTCAGATTTGATTAGACTCTTGACTTGAAGAGTCAATTTGCCCCTTTCAGGCTGCTTGAAGGAATGACAGACTAACTTGGAATAAATGAAGTTACACAGTGAAAAGTTCCAATGTCTTCAGAATATTTCTTTTCAGTTGCAGACATTGTAAAGAAATTGCTTAGTTTCTGAAGCCTGAATTTTCTGCAGGCAATAATGGTTTAATAGGTGATTCTTCTCTTTGGTTTCATGGTGTGGTAGATAGGTTTGTGTGAATCATGGGAGGAAGGTTGAAATGGTTGGTTCAGTTAACTGTTTGTCCTGACCTTTGCTGACAGTTATTGCACCTGTGGTGGCAGTGGAAAGGCAGTTTGTGTGTTCACGTCTTCATATAGGGCTCTATAAAATACTACTTTTGATACTGAAGCCAGCTGAAGTTCCTGGCTGTTTGTTACTGTAGAGCAGCAGTTCATTGTCTGAAATTGTCCATATTTAAAAATAGCAGATCAGAAGAAGCCTCAGTTCAGTAGTTCATTTTACAGTTCCTGGTACATGGTGTTGCCTGATTCAGATGTTGGCATGTACAAACTTCGGAGACATCTGTTGTGTCACTTGTCCTTTCCCCTCACCCAGAAGCACTTGGAGATCCCTCGGAAAAGTATTATCTCTTCAGTGCCAGAATCTGCATCTGTGTAGCTGTGTTTGCTAGGGGAGATACTTGTTTCTGTTGAGCCACAGGTCAGCTGCCAGTGTGCTGTCCTCTGCTCTGTGCCAGCCTGCTTGCTCCCTTTCCTTAAGGACAGGAGGACAGATGGATTTGCTGTCACTCTGGTAGCGGGACAGAATCTTGCAGTGTAACAGGAATGACAAGAATTGCCGCTACAGTGGAAGAGGGAGTGAGAACTTAAATGTGTTGGAGAGATGTGAACTGAAGGTCACATTATTTATGTTTTATATTCTTATTTAATGTGTGTTGCTGAAAAGTAAAATAAAACTATTTTACAAAATGGTAATCTAAATGTCAAGTATCTTACCAAATTTCTTCCAGCTGACCAAAGTGTTTGAGACAAGACTTGGCCTTTAAGCTCACCCTCCAATTATTTTTTAAAAAATTGAAAAAAACGGTTTTTCAGAAAAAAAGGGATGTATGTGTGTTTGGAGTTTTCAGAAAGAAATAGCTTACTGTCTTGTAGTTACTTTTAGTGCTTCTATATAGTATGGTTTATTGCTGCATGCATGGGTTCTTATTCTAGAAATAACTTGTGAAGACTTTATCATTTGTAAGAAATAAATTGGTATTCCTTCGTCTCTGTTACCGTTTGTGTTTGTTTGTATCATCTGGTGCTGACAAAAATCCTTAAATGGTGGTACGAGCACACTTGCAGTTTATTTATACAATAAATAGATTTATTGTAGAAATAAACTGCAAGTGTGGCTTTTGTTCACGATTGTAGGTTACCTTGTTAAGTTTTGTTTTGCATTTGTCAGAAATACAGCTATCAGCTGCCTTTTGAGCCATCCTAGTTTTTGTGGCTTGGTAATTAATTTTGAAAAAATTATACAGAATCAGCTCCATTTTGATACTTTCTGTCAGTGTTTCATAAAATGAGAACTGTTTTAAGCATTTCTTCTGTTATCCTTCAAAAAGTAAACATTTCCTTGTCAAATCCATGAAGGAACTTTTAAAAAGGAGAATTGTTTCTTAAATATATCATTGTTGATCAAGTAAGAATTAAAGACTTACTATGTCTTTATTTATGGTTTATATTCCTTTACAAGTAAGGTATAATTTGGAGGTGGAGATTTGAAGTTATGTTACAAAACAAACTGAAGAGGCATTTAAAGTCAGTGTTTCAGGTCAATACACTGAAGTATTTCTACTGAGTTTGATGATTTACAGCCTTACATTATGAAAATAGTAACTAGATATTAGACACTGTATATCTGTGTTTTAGCAGTGCTGTAATACAATCTCATTTTGCCAAGTGTGGAGGATCTTGGTGTTGAACTTCAACAGGCTAATCTAGGTCAGTGGGCCTTGTGACACCCCTCCCCCAGGAGGGCTAAGAGTTTGTGAGAGCACAGAGAAAAACCTGTTCATTAAATGTGCTGAGAAACAGTACTTTATGTACCCCTCAGCTTCATGCTTGTTTTGTCATCCTGGCACAAGTTCAGAGAAGCAGAATGCTTTCTCTAGGTCTCACTTATGCTGAGATCAATGTGCTGTCAGAACAGGGCAAAGATGTAATAAATTTTTCTTTTTTTTTTTTTTTTTTTTGTAAGGGTCTTGCTATTCTGAGTACTGTAAGAATACATAATAAAATAATAAATACATGTGTAAGTCATTATTTGACTTTAGGGTGGTTTTTTTATTTCTCTTTTGCGTCTTAGTGTTCTTCCATTTCATATTCAGCTCTTTCATGATATCACTGCTGAACTATTCATTTTTGACATGGATGCTCCTTTAAAACATCTGCCAATTGTATTCATACCAGGTTGAGTACATTCATAAAGAAGTTCCTCTGATTCTTCCTAAAAATCCTGGTTTACTACCTTCGTCAGTTTTCTTTTCTGAAGATATTTAGGTTTTAACATGTTACATGATCTGAAGTCCAGGTGTTCAGCCCTAGGTATGGGGAAAAAAAAAGAGGAAACCCTTTGAAGTGGTTGTTCAAAGCCTACAGAAAATAGAGCAGTATTTCATCTTCTTGGGCTTCTTTTTCGTAGTTATAATATGCTTAAGGTTGGCTATATTGAATCAAACTGTTCACAGACAGTGTTGCATCTTATTTTTCTGATATTCTTAGTACAGCTGGTTGCACCAAATGCTTTATAGGCACTACTGAAGGGGCAAGGCTAAAATTAACCATGTGACTTCAGTGAGCTTGTTGAGATACTTGCCATTACCAAGTGCACTTGTATTCCTGCATTTGTGTTGTGAGAGAAGGAGACAGGCAGAACTTACATCCTGTAAGGGACTTTTAGTTACATGATTAAATCTAAATTTACATTGTGTACAGAAGTAATTAAAATGTAGTCATGGCATTGAAAAAACGTTTTAGCCTTCTTTATTGTGATATTTTTAGCTTTTATCAAATTTCTTGATTCATACTTTCAAGTTTGAATTTAGAAATGCTGGGTCAAAGGATGAAATCTGACCTCCCCGATTTACATTTCTCAGAGCTCCTTAATCCCTGTATTTTCTTTTACTTTTTGGTTTTGCATCATCATCCATCCTGTTCCCTCTACCCCAGCTTGAAACCCCTTTTCCAGCTCCAAGTATCTGGTTGCTGTTTATGCCCTTAAGGAGTGTATGTGTTGGTGTGTATTTTTACACACAGACAGGAATTTAAATTCTTGCTACTTTGTTTTGTCCATGCGTATTAGAACATCAATTTATACAAGTTGTGCTGATGATCTAAAAATTTGAAAATTACAGAGTCATAGAATAACCTGAGTTGGAAGGGACCCATGAGGATCCTCACGTCCAACTCTGGGCCCTGCCCAGGACACCCCAAGAATCACACCATATGCCCAAGAGCATTGTCCAAACACTTCTTGAAGTCTGTCAGGCTGGTGCTGTCACCACCTCCCTGGGGAGCCTGTTCCAGTGCCCAAGCACCCTCTGAGTGAAAAACTTTCTCCTGATATCCAACCTAAACCTCCCCTGACTCAGCTTTATGCTGTTTCCTTGAGTCCTGTCACTGGTCACAAGAGTGAAGGACTTGAACTTGCCCCTCCACTTCCCCTCACAAAGATTTTGAAGACAACGAGATCTCCTGTCAGTCTCCTCCAGGCTGAACAAACCACTGTCCTCAGCTGCTGCTCATAAGGCTTCCCCTCCAGATCCTTCACTGTCCTCCTGCACCCAGCCACAAAATGAAATGCATTCTGAATGCACATGCAGCTGATCAATATTTCTCCTGCTGAGTACTAATCAGGTGAAGTCTGATGTTGTTCATCTTTTGAACAGGGGAGCGGACAGCAGAAAGCTAAAAGCTAAATGCCCTTTAGGCATTATATTCTTTGTTGGTATAAAATAACTTTGAAAGCCTGTTTAGGTTTTGTTTCTGAAGGAAATGATGTGTATGTGATTGCATTTTTGTCCTTCCCTCTAACTTTTAAATTTGCTTATTCTAGAGGTTTGAAGGGTCATTAGAAGCCTATTAAGCCAAGCCAACTGCATCCTTTATCTCCTCTTTGACCAGTGGAAATAATGTGTAGTGGAACAGGAAAGAGAAGACAAAATATAAAATTCTCTAGGAAATTAGAGCACATTAGTTCTGCTGGTGACAGGAATGTGTACTCATTATAACAGTAGATTAGTGCCAAATTCTGCTTGAAATATGTTTCCAGGTCTGAAATCTCTCCACACTGTAAAATCTATATTTGCTGTTATAAAAGTTTGTGAGTCAACCTTGAAACATTTCAGTCTGGTATTGGCATTTTTAAGGTGCCTAATTTACCTTTCAGAAGCCTGTGGCATTCCCTAAAAGAGCTGATGAAATGAGTGTTAAGAAACCACAAAGCATGTTAAGTTATTTCTTTGTGCTGCTAAAACAGGAGCAAACATGCCTTTGGACATGCTACCTATCTTAGGCTCGTGTCAGGTTAGAGTTCTGGCTGTGGCTGAGATGGTTTGAGAAGCTGCTGTCTTCAGCTGTTTGTCTTGTCCCCTGTTTTGCTCGAATATCTAAATAACATGTCACTTCTTAATGCTGTTCTGTCCGGTAGGCTGGGTTAAACAATTGCAGTGTTTTTCCTTCTAATGCGGAGAACTTTGGGCAGGAGGAATTAAGAAGTGAAGATGTGTAGTTGTGTTGTTTGCCGAGGGGAGGGAGAGATGTGATAAATTTTAACAGAAGAGGGTAAAACCCCTTCTTACCTCTACTGCAGCCAGCAGCATACCTGACGGTAGCTGCCAGTTAACAAGTATTCTGCTAATGGTGGTCTGAGAATTTAAACTGGTATGGTATGACTCCAACTCCTGCAGTGCAGGTGCAGATTAGGTAAATAATGTCTCCATCCTTCACAGAATAACTGGCAAAGCACAGCATTGCAAAGGATGGTTAGCATCAAGTGACATATGAACAGTTTTGTTTAAAGAGTTCCCTGTAACCTTCTCAGATGAAATTTGAATCGTTACTATTAATAAGCTATTCTCTCATTAGACTGTTCAGTTCATCAGTAACAAGTGTTGTGCAGATTTGAGGGTTTATTGAAATGAGTTTCTCCACATTGATTCCCAGATGGATTTAAATCTTTTGAAAGATTAACTAAATTTTTTGTAAAGGTAAATTTACTTATGGAATAAGAGAAGATTTAAAGTGAGGAAGTGTATAGATATATCTCACTTAAAAATAGTGTTACTTTTAATAAAACAAGACAGTCCTTCGTTCAGTTTTTAGATGTCTGAGTTACAAGGATACTATAACCTGTTCCAGCCTTTACTACACTGTGTATGAACTTTGTTTTTCATTGTTGAAATACTAAGGAAGTTTGTATAAAATATTAATGAGCAGAATTATTTAATTTCCTAAAATTGTAGCCATTTGTGATTATGAAGGCACATCCTTCTCCCCCAGCTTTCTTAACCTCCCCCCAGGTCTGAGATCATTGAAACGTGCCAAACCCTAAACCTTAACAAGGCAATTCTGCTGACAAGAAATTTAATCTTTCTTAGTTTATGTAACACCTGGATGTCACTGTGGCTGATTGAAAGTGATTTGAAAGGAATGTAGTTGCAGGCTTTCAGGGAAAGTTCCTCGTAAAGTAATTGCTAGAGGATTGGTGGATAGGTGGTCTCTGCTTGTCCTAAGCTTTTCTTTCTCGTAGTCCCCATGATGGATGTTTCATAAGTGTGGTGTTTTGAAATGAAGGACTTTTTCACCTAAGTCTTTAACTCTCAGAAGCAATTTTAGAGGGTTTCCACAATTAGGTAACTTGCCAGGCGGGAATGAAGGATGAATGCTGTAGCTCTGTATTACTTGACAGACTGCTGAGTCTATCATCCAGTACTTGTTTTCTATAGCACCAAACATAGACTCTCTTCCCCAAACATAAGTGTTAAAGTGCCTTCTTTTTTCTTCATTGACTATTTCTTTACTTTTCCTATGAATGAGACCATAATTTGGGAAATGAATCTGTAGGATAAAATTAGTAGTCAAAACCAACAGTGTTAAGCAAAGTCTCTTTGTGAAGAAGAGAGCATGGTCATTTTGTATTTTGGTGTTGTAGCCTGGTGGTATGTAGAGGTTGATAGGACTTTAGTGTTCAGGAAGGGAGGAAAAAAGTCCTGATTTTTGTGTCTTTAGATGGTTTGCTTAGAGGGGTTGTGAAACTGGGATGTCAGTATTGACTGTGTTCTATTGTGGTACTGTGAAGTATGCACTGTGAGATTTTTTTGTGTGTGTGTGTTTTTGCTCGGTGCTACAGAGTTCTTTGGGAAATTTTGTAGAGCTAAAATTAAGGATGGTGTGGCTTTTTGTCAAATGTCTTGTTGGTTTTGCTAGATTTCTTGTTGTTTGAGTCAGCATGTATAGTTGCTGCTATTGCTTTCATCTGAGAGATCTAAACTGCAAGGAACACTTTTTAATCTATTCTTTCTTGTTGAAAAAATAAGTCCCTCATAGTCAGGTAGAAAGATGTGAATTGCCTCAGAGAAAGGAATGTAACACATTATGAAATGGTGAAATGTGAGTAGCAATGTTGAAAACAGGCTGGGGTGATGGCTGACGGCAAACCATAAGTGACTGTGCAACGTGATCCAGTGGCAGAGAGGGCAGCTTGAATTCTTTCCTGGGTAGACAAAGATGTGTTGTAAAGTGGGGACAAAACTTTGAAATACTTTTTATAGTTGCAGTTGCGAAAAAGTTATGCCTCCTTAGAGGCTCACCATAGAGACTGCCATAAATGTGTCTAAATTTCTATAGTTTGGAGGCACTTGTTCCAAAAAATATGTTGGTTTTGTATGGTTTTAGGTTGTTGTTTTTTTTTTTCTGAAGTGTGTCCATCTTCTCACAAGCTGTTCTTACATATATGCAGACATATGGTTTTTTTCATACCCCTTAGTCAGGTGTCATTTAAAACAAAGGTACTTCTGTGTAGCTGCCAGGCAACAAATGTGGTTGGCTTAGGGACAAGTATAGTAATGCAGTGCAAAGCAGAGTGGGGTGGCTCGGTGATCAGACTGTTAATGAAGGGACAGAAAAGAACCCCTTTAGGAATGTACTTTGTTGATATTTGTCCAAGGAATTAAAGCTACAGAGTATGTAAAAATACAGTTTCCAAATTTTTGTTTTAGAGTGGTTTTTTGTTGTTGTTTTTAACACTGTACTTGTTACCATCTGTTATTAAATAACTAGGAGTTTGGGCTGGTGCGTACTTACTCTGGTGAAAGAAAGGAAGAATTAATATTGTAGCATTGGTACATAAGTCAGATCTTTCATTTGCTAATAGTACTTGAAAGCATCTTAAATTTCTGACATTGTTTGTTTCAGAAGTGTAGCAGCTCTTGGCAGTGATCCTAGAGCTTCTGAGAGTAATTTTATAACTTCTGAGAAACTTAAGATAATGTGTATTGGGTGCAAAATGAAAGCATATTCTTGTGGGGACTTGCAAGGGACTTGCCTGCACTTAAGAGAAGTCTGACTCGGAGGTTGGATGATGATAAGAGTTTGCTGTCTAACTTGTTTTTTTGTAGTGCATAAATATTTCCTGTGATGTTTTAATTTCAGACATGAAATATGAAGGTTTAGTTATGTTTAGACAAAAGCAGTTTTGATGAACACCTGTTTAAGTATGATTGTATTTCTGTCATACTGTGTGCATTAAATATAGAAACAGGGAGTTTCACAGGGGGTTCAGACTTCTGGTCAATTTATGGTTTTCAAGTTGTCTTTATTTTTCTGGATACTGTATATAACAAAAATGAATGCCCGTAAAATGGTATCTCTCTCTGATTCTCAGACGTGAATGAATTGAAGGAGTGCCTTCATGTGCTAGTGAAGGAACAGCAAGCTCTGGCCACACAAACTGCAACAACAGCTCTCTCAGCTATGAGGCTAAAGCAGAGGCTGGTTATCCTGGAACGATATTTCATTGCTTTGAACAGAGCAGTTCTTCAGGAGAACGTCAAAGTAAAGTGGAAAAGCAGCAGTGTTCCTCTGCCTGCTGTGGATAAGAAAAGGTACTAACACTTGCATGAACAATTTAATCCATTAGAAAAGTCATAGAAAGGTTATCAACCTGTCTGTGAGAGTTTAATGTGATTTATTCCTCCTTGTGAAACATTAACGGTAAAGAAACTTCTTATTTCTTAAGATGGCTTTACCATATTAAGTGGTGTTTTCTGCCATCAGTCCTCCTTCTTGCCTGGTGCTTTCTTATCGTGTCTCTGTTTGTACTAGTAGGTTTTTATTGTAATACATTACTGTAGATATTAAACTTTGAGCTATAAGTATACATTTTTTGAAGTATTTCTTTTGTTCTACTCAGCTAGAAAGTATGGAGAAGCCTATTTCAGAAATGGTGCTAATGGAAATTACATCATTTCAATAACATTAATATATTTTTGTCAATAGTTGCTCAGTTAAAGCACATAAATTAAAAAATACAAATACATAAAAGCAGAACATAGAACCTTGGCTTGGATGCAAAATGATGTAATTGTGCATTTTATATGCAACTATTTCAAGAGAAGAAATTGAACAAGGAATCATCTGATTACTTTTCATGTCTGGATAGCTATCTAGAGCTAAAAACAGAAACATCTATCAGATAAGGCATTAAAGAAAGGGTTCAGTAGCTGTCTGACAGAACAAGCAATTTTGCTAGGGAAATTTTTGTTAGATTGTCTCTAGCTTCAGATATGAAAGGATAATGTAAGTAGATATCCCAACTAGTTGTTATGGAATTGGAGTTCTGACGAGGTTCTCTTTCTCTGAATAGACTGTTCTCTTGAAATTTATTTTCAGCTCTGATTAAAAAGAGCCCTGATATGTTGTAAGTTATCAGATTGCTAAAAATGCAAGTATAATTTCTTGAAAAAGTCCTAAGCAGTTCACTTGCTTTATAATCTCACAACATAATAAAATAGACTTGGTGGTTCAGTGTTGGAAGCAGTAGGGAATCTCCTGTTGCTGACTACAAAGGGGAGCTTACTTAAATTAGTGTGATTGTCTCCATGAAAAGAGAAGTTAACAGAAATGAATGTGAGTCCAGTGGATATTACCAAAAGTTGAAGCTATCTCTCTTCCATAAACACACAAGTACAGAAACTGCAAAGAGAGATTTGTAACATTGGCACTTGAATAGAAAGGTAGAAATGGCAAAATGGGTGGAATTAATTATCAATAATTGAAGATTAATTTTAAAAAGTCTGTAAGCTTAGTTTATGCAGTCCAAACTAACTAAAAATATAGACTTCCCGAGTAAATAATTAGTGCATGAATTACCTTATGTTTGTGTATTTTTAGTAAAGCATCATAATTTCACTCTGAGTAACTATGGGCATTTTTTTGGTGGCAGTCCATTAGGCCAGTCTGGTTTATATTTTTCTCCGTGAAGCTTTTTGATATTGGAAGTTGAATTGGTTCTTTGAAGTGGTTGAAGTTGAATTTTGGTTGCTGACATTTTGATGTTGTTCACCTTGTTTCTCAAGACACAGTTATGCTTCTTTACAGAGAAAAATTGTGTAATTGTATATACATGCATATGGCTGAATTATAAAATCTTTGAATATATGTTATACAAAGTAATTGTAACATAAGTATATATTATAATTATATAAATGTATTGAAACTATTCATACATAATTTTATTTAGCTCAAGACCTGTAGGCAAAGGAGTAGAAGGACTTGCACGCGTTGGATCCCGAGCAGCGCTTTCATTTGCATTTGCTTTCCTTCGTAGAGCCTGGAGGTCAGGTAGGTCTGCTCCTGAGCATATTGCATGTATATTTCATTTGAAGCCAGGTGACTCCTTCAAGTGTGTGTGTGTGTGTGTGTGTGAAATATTTGCATAGAACTATAAATTTATAAATGATAGATTTGCATAATTGCATTCATGTGATACTATGCCCAACAATGTTGTTGCTGATCAAGGCCACCCAAGCCAGTATCAATGTTGTGTTTTTCTGGGATATTTTATGCTTAGGAAGGTAAGTTGGGATTTCATGAAAAGCATGTATTTTTAATGCTAGATTTCAGAAAAGTTAGATTTATTCTTCAGACAAGGTCAAGCCACTGTATTATTCCATGATAGTAGCAGCTTAGAAAAAGTTTTGAGTGTGAAGCTCGTGTTTAGTTTGTGTACTTGTCAGGAATTGTCAAATTGCAGACACTGGCAGAATTGTCACCAGTGCCACTAAACCTGCCTGTCTCAGTCTATGCTGTTTGGTCAGATGGCAGGTGTGGGCTTGCTCTGTCCAGCCAGCCCTAGTTCTCCTCTTTTCTCAGAGGCTGCATAGTGGAATGAGCTGGTTTGGGTTTTCACCTTTCTGAATTTTTTTTTTTGGTGGAGATTTCTTCAGAATGTTGCAGTCAAATAGTCATGTAAAATTTGAGACCTTTGTCTGTAGGAAGTAACTTGTACCTTGTGTTGAAAAAAAGCTCCACAAAATGTTGTGTACAACAATTTCTGTAACTTCTGTAAAGGTGGGAATGTAACTGCTCTTGCTGTGTTCCTTAGGTGAAGATGCAGACTTATGCAGTGAATTGTTACAGGAATCACTTGATGCACTGCGGGCTCTACCAGAGGCGTCCCTTTTTGATGAAGGGACTGTATCTTCTGTGTGGCTAGAAGTGGTAGAAAGAGCTACTAAATTCCTAAGGTCTGTTGTGACTGGGTAAGTTTCTTTTTCTGAGCTGTTAAATGGCAAGCTTGCGTCTCTCAGAAGCTGGTAATATAAACATAATGATTTATAGAGGATTGGAAAGATTTCCTTCCTTTTCTAATGTTGTTATACAAGCAAGCAAAAAATTTTAATGAACTATTGAAATGATGCTCTTTAAATATGATTTAATGATTTTAGCTGCTTAAGAAAAATCTGAATTGGAATATCCTGAATCACTGCATGAAGACTTACCCAAAAATTGTGTTTTACTAATGTAAACATACCTGCAGAAGAATGCTTTGATAATACTATATATGTGCACTCATAATTGTGCCCTTCAAGTATAGTAAAATAATATAGATTTCTGTGCATGAGGGAAAATACACTCATTTTGGACTTGGAAGAGTCCTCTGCTCTTCCCTGCTATTTAAGTAGACTTCAAGTTACCTTTTTACAGTAGTTACTAGAAATTCTTTTCAATACTGGAACTGTGTCCTTAAGGTGAATATCATAAAACATATTTGAATTTCACCTTTGAAAAATTTTTTTCATATTCTTATCATGTTTAATAGAACTGTAGATAGATAGTGAAGCTTGGGGCATTTTTAAAGCCTAGCTGTCACTCTAAAACTTGATCTAGTTTGGAATGTGTGGGCTTTTGTTCTCCTGCTTTCATCACCACCTGGATATTTTTCTGTAAGTTGAGTGGTTCTTCCGGTGCTGTAGATACTTTTGGTAAGCAATTATATATTATTTCCTATTAGATAATGTATATTGTTTGACTTTTAAATAGAGATGTGCATGGAGCTCCCAGTACCAAAGGGCCAGGAAACATTCCTTTGCAAGACCAGCACTTGGCACTTGCCATATTGCTTGAACTGGCTGTGCAGAGAGGTACACTAAGGTGAGAAGCACGAGCACTGATTTTTAACCATCACTGTCTGTTGGAATGGGCTGACAGTCTTCAGTTTTCATGAGTTTGGGTTTAATGTAATAATTGTGGTTCAAAGCATATTCACCTTTTCACTAAGGCAGTGGTGCTTGAGATCTAATACTCAGATATTAGCAAAATAAATTTTTTATATTTTGATAATCTGTTTAAAACAGAAAGCCCTGACATCTGATTTTGCTAAACTTCTAAATGTAGAAAGTGAATTGTATGGATAACCTATCCCAGTGTTTTTAGGGATGCTTATTAATAGATGTTGATTCCTTCTTTCAGCCAAATGTTGTCTGCAGTTATGTTGCTGCTTCAACTTTGGGATAACGGAACGAGGGAAACGGACAATGAGCGATCTGCACAGGGAACAAGTGCACCCCTTCTACCTTTGCTACAAAGATTTCAGAGTATAATATGTAATAAAGACATGCCCAATACTGAGGAAGAGATTCAGGTACTTATTCTTGGATTATTTGAAAGGGGCATTATGTTGGAATCAAATTTCATTTGCCTAGCTAAAATAATCATAAAATTATCCAAACAAAATTGGGAGTGGTGTTTTCCATGTAAGATCCATATACACCACAGTAGTTTGGTTTTCATGTGAACATTGAGTTTCTTGAGGTAGGGGAAAGAATGTCACAGCATGGTTAGAGGTAAGCATTGTGTTTCATAGTTATTGCTGTTGGGATAATGAAGTTAGATATGGCTAAGTAAGTTTTCTGCATATTTGGATTGTTTTTATTCTCTGTTTAAAATTAATTGAAGTATGACTCATAGTGAATATTACTGAGGTTGATAAAACAAAAAATCAATTTTATTGTGCTTGTAACTTTCTATTACATACACAATCTATTTTCTCAACATGCATGTTTCAAATTTTTCTCTAATGTAAAAAAAGGATGTGCAGAGTTAATTCATTTTCTCTTGTGCAGATAGTCATCTTGTCTAAACTTCATTGTGTATCTGTATGTGTAGTCTCATAGATATACCTTGAATGTTCTTCTGACTGCTCTTTTCTCTTTTCCAGCTCCTGACTTACCCTCTAAGTCCAAATGAAAGTTTTCTGAGGTATCTGACTTTGCCACAGGACAATGAGCTGGCAATTGATCTGAGACAAACAGCTGTGGTGATCATGGCCCATTTAGACCGCCTTGCCACCCCATGTATGCCACCACAGTGTAGCTCTCCTACGTCTCATAAGGTAATTGTTTGCAATACCAAATACAGTAAGATGTTTTCTAAAAGCATAACTGAATTTCAGAATGCAAGGGAAAGAGCTCCTAAGATTCTTCAAATTCCTTTCTGATTTTCACAACATAACCTTGAGCTCCAAAATTTGTCTTACTTGGGTAACTTTTATTACATCATCCCTTTTTCAATCAGCCTTGGAATGCAATTTTATGATTTATGAACCATCGTGTCTTACCAAACTTTGGCTAACTCTGCCGTATTTTGAGCTGTTCCTTGTGTTTCTCGGAGTAAATTCTCAAGACCAGACTTTATAAACATTGGGGGTCTGATGTACTAAAAAAATAAAAGAAAGAAAAAAGTAAATGCCAAACTTTCCAACTTGAAAAATCTCTGAATCTGTTACAGTAGATATTTATAGCTCATTTAGTACTAGACTGAACTCAATATGATGCATGCAAGTCTTTATTTTTAGTATCTTCTAATTAGGTAGGTTTTATTGACTATTGGTAGGAATGACGGTCTCAGATTTGAATATATTTGGCATAAAAAGATTTAAAAAATAATTTGCTCTGTGGATTTTATTAAGTTGTGTATTTCAAAATTTAGTACTTACAGAATTTCTTATTTCCTAGGGATCACTGCAAGAGGTCATTGCTTGGGGATTAATAGGTTGGAAGTATTACGCTAATGTGAGCGGTCCAATTCAATGTGAAGGACTGGCCAACCTTGGTGTTGTACAGGTTGCTTGTGCAGAGAAACGTTTTCTGATATTGTCTAGAAATGGAAGAGTTTATACACAAGCATATAACAGCGATACTCTGGTGAGAGTTTTTTGTGTTTTTAAAAATTTGTTCTGTATTACTTCGTAAGTCTGCTCTTCTAAATATTTGCAATTCCTTAGGAGAGTAGTTGGAGACATGCTGATTTTTGTGAGCTTTCTGTACTGTTGTATTTGAACTTTCAGAAATAGTGGGTTTTGTCTCTTGTGTTGATCTGATGAAATGCATATGGATTCTGTAATTTCTATCAGGCTAGAGGTTATGGATACGATGATAATTGCTTTTTTTGGTATGCTGGCCTTGGTAGCTTCCAAAATTGGCATATATGAAATGGATTTTACTTTAGTGATTTAACTGTGTCCAAGCTGTGTAGTTTCTCAAACAGAAATACACTGTAATAGGAGCCTTTGTCACTAAGCCTGTAATGTTAAGATAAACGCGATTTTCGTATGTACTGAAGACCTATAAGGACAGGAACAAATAACTTCAAAGCATTGCTTTTGTCATATTTGACCATTTTTTTGTTCATGCCTTTCACCTCATTAATTTGAGAGCAAAGTTTTGATAAAACTGGAAATAAGAAAACTGTACCTAGTTATGTGATGGAAAATATCAGCAGTTTTTGTAAGCATATTGCTTTTGCTTGGTTTGCAGGGACCACAGCTGGTGCAGAGTCTAGCTTCTAGAAATATTGTGAAGATAGCAGCACATTCAGATGGGCATCACTACCTGGCTTTGTCAGCAAATGGTGAAGTTTTCTCTTGGGGATGTGGAGATGGTGGAAGACTAGGTCATGGGGATACAGTGTATGTATTAAAAATAGTCATAACATTTATTTGCAAGTGTTCTGAATTCATAGTAAAACTTACTTTGTTGTGTATATAAGCAATGTTCAGCATTTGACATTTGGCTCTGTTACTGAACAGAAGTTCCATTCTCCCTGTGTGTTTTCTCTGTCTGGAATATTCCCAGCTCTGTTAATGCTACTTTCTGAAATACTTGTAGGTAGAGGGTGTAGTAGTGAACACTGTTATTAGGCCTTTTATTAATGGTTTATGAATCCAGAGCACATTTTCTCTGAAACATTGACTCACGTGTTGGAGCGGGATCATCATTTTTTATGCAGTCGTGTTGTACATTATTCCATTTTTCCTGGACATTACTGTCCTGCTTTTGTGTAGAAGCAGTCTTCTACAACAGTATTGTATAGTGGATGTACATCAATACTTTTTAGAGATTTTAAGTGTCTTCCCTCAGTACAGAATTCCGTCTGAAATGAGAGAGAGTCTACACAAGGGTTATCAGTGTCATGAAATTAATTGTTCAGATAAAGTAATTAAAGGTAATATTTTTAACAGTAGACAAATATTTTTTAAAAACATTGCGTGAACTCAGTTGGAGACAGAAGTTGCAGTTGTTAGATATTCCTTCAGTGGTTTGTATATTGTTGAACAATTTGAACTTAATTTTGGCTTGTAGCTCTATTTTTATTTTGTTACTTCAGACTAATAATAAGGCTTGCAGGTAGAACTGCAGCAATTCTAATGAGTATGTCACACCTTTTATTAACTACTCATCAAATCACCTTTTGTGAAATGTCACCTTCTCTTTATGTAGGCCTCTGGAGGAACCTAAGATGATATCTGCTTTATCTGGGAAGCAAGCTGGGAAACATGTTGTTCATATTGCATGTGGAAGCACGTACAGTGCAGCCATTACTGCTGAGGGAGAGCTGTATACATGGGGACGAGGAAACTATGGCAGGCTTGGTCATGGTGAGTTAGTTGATATCTTCAAATAAGTTGTTAAAAAATTGTTTAGTGCCTCTTGCAAATGATCTTTCATCCCACCTAAAACTGATTTGAGAACCTTACGTGGCTTCACGTGAATTGAAATAATTATGCGAGGGATTGTCTCAAACCCACTAAATTCCTATGAGTTATCTGGAAATAAACAATTGGTTGGAGAAGAAAAATCTGCGGTGTTCTCTGTTCCTTTCCTCGTGAAGCTGAGACTATTTCATGGGTGAAATCCTTGTTGGATGTATCGGAAACCGTACAGGAGCTTAGTCATGACACTCAAATCTAAAAACAAAACTAAACAACACTGCCCTACACCCACATAACAAAACGTCCAAAAGCAAACAAGCAAAAAAAAAACCCAAACAAAAGAACTTGTCAGGCCTTCTGGGTTTTTCTTCTCACAGAACTACTTTGTTTTGAAGGTTCCAGTGAAGATCAGACCATCCCAATGCTGGTCACAGGGCTGAAAGGACTCAAAGTTATTGATGTGTCGTGTGGGAGTGGAGATGCTCAGACTCTTGCCGTTACTGACAATGGTTAGTAGTAAACAAAACTGAAAGTTTTAAGTAAGCTTACCTTTCCTTCGTTTTACTCTGAAGACGTTTATACTGCAGATATGCTTATTTCTAGTGGCTTGAATTCTGTAAGAATTTGAAGCTAAAATTCCTTCTGGGAAAATAAATATGTACATTTATACATTTTGCATATAATGTTGCAGAGATATTTCCATGCATAGATATGCAGTATGTTCCTTATGAATATGCAAATATACTGATTTATGGTGTATTTATATTTCATGTAAATGTATAATAGACACACAAAATAATACATATATGTACATGTGTCTAAATTTTATTCATTAGTATATAAGTGCAAATATCTCATGTTGTCACAAGAGCCAGAATTCAGAGCAGGAGAGCTGTCTCTGTTAACCCTTTGGAACTGTCAAAGAGAAGTTACATGCAAGTTCATCTTTCCAACATCCCTGACCAAGGTACCCAGGATGAGACAGATTCAAAACCTGCATTTCATTGTTTGAGGTTAAGCCCCAAAGTCATCTCTTAGAAAGCAGATAGTTCTTGGAAGCTAGTTGTTCCTTTGAAATATAGCTGGTCAATACAATGTGTATTATTTAAAAACTGAAATGTTTGCTCATACAGGAAATGGAAACCCAGATTTTATCTATTTTTTTTTCTCTTGATCTCTGCCTTGCATGCTTCCATTTCTTACCAGAGTACCTTAGAGACTAGCTGATGCAAGTAGGGAACACAAATGCATCAGAATGGAAAACGAGACTTTCTGTTTGGACACGCATGGGTTTACCATTCTTGAACCATAATTTATTTACTGCACATGCAGAATGACTTGACTGTTTCTAAATTCCTACGTCAGGACTTAGATTTAGTAGTATATTTCAAAAGAACATGATAGACATGGCCATTTCATTTCATTTTGAGAAATGCTTGAATTATATAAACTGAAAATTGAAATAGGCTTCACAGACATATTGGCCATTTGATGTGGAAAACATTTTGTAAGTTCTTATAAATAATAAAAGAAAGCCGTTTTTAATTTGCTTGATTTACAGTAAATCTAATGCTTCATATATTTTTAAGAAGGACTTTCCATACACTAATAGATTTTCAGTGCGTGTTCTGTGTTGCACTTTTTATGTTCAGTTTTGTCAGCATGAAAACTTTTCAAATATTACTCTTTCTTACTGTCACAAACAATTAGAAATTAATTTGGAGCTGCTTTTCTTAAAATACAATTTAAAATTTGTGCTTGTTTTAGAATCTTGGGTTTTAAAGAACTTAAGTGTTAAAACAGATGAGTTAATTACATGAAAAAGCAGTGCAATTATTTTTTGTTTTCTTTCTCTTGATTTAAAGGTCAGGTGTGGTCTTGGGGTGATGGAGACTATGGAAAACTGGGAAGAGGAGGCAGTGATGGTTGCAAAACTCCCAAGTTGATAGAAAAACTTCAAGATCTGGACATTGTGAAAGTACGCTGTGGGAGTCAGTTTTCTATTGCTTTAACCAAAGATGGCCAGGTCTACACCTGGGGAAAAGGCGACAATCAGAGACTTGGGCATGGGACGGAAGAGCATGTTCGATATCCCAAACTGCTGGAAGGCTTGAAAGGTAATTAGCAGAGCTGGAAATATTCCAGAGTTCCTTTTACTGCTGTTGGAGTTGTTTACGGGACACAAATGAACTCAGCTTTAAGAGTGATGATACCATGTACTGTGTCATATTTTATGCTGATAGCACTGAAAAAGGTAATAATGTGCATTTCCCATCATTTCTGCGTTTACACCTACAAGATTTTAGCAGACTTAAAGACACTATGTTATGACTGCTTTAAAGGCTGCATGTCTTGTGTTTTCTTTATTCTTATCAGTTTTCTTTTATTAGGTTCACAGAAATGCTTATTTAAAGCATGTATGTTTGTATTGTCATGCAAATAAATATTAGATTAAGGCAGGTGAATGGAATAAGTGAAAATAACAGACAACAAATAATTTAATTAAAGTTGTGTTTGACTTTTGACTGGTTTGTAACAGAGTGAAAATTACTTCTTTCATTTGACAAACCTGAGGTTCTGTAGGAGAAGATGAGGAAGAAACCTTTTTTATTGCTCTTTCCTTTAAATTGTTATTCATATACATTGAATGATCTAAATGAGAATAACTTCTGAACTAATGACTGCGAATAATGTTAAAGTCTCTCATCATAGATGGGGAGATATTTTAAAAAATCTTTCCCAAAAAAGTGTCTAAGTAGAAGGGACACAAAGCAGAAGATTTTTTTCAACTTGTAAACTTTTGTACTTAATCTCTCTCTTGGTTTATGCTTTGCTGTACTCTTCCAAGCCAGTACTGAGGCAAAAGTGAGACTCTTGACATCCATAATATATTCCTAGTTAAGCATGGTTGTAATTAGCATAGTTTTCCTTACCTCTACTATTTTTCTGTCAATGATTGTAATATCTAAGTTATGTTTTCAATATCTAACTTTGCTATCAGGAAAGAAAGTGATAGATGTGGCAGCTGGATCTACCCATTGTTTAGCACTGACTGAAGATAGTGAAGTGCACAGCTGGGGAAGCAATGATCAGTGTCAGCATTTTGATACTTTGCGTATCACTAAACCAGAGCCCGCAGCTCTCCCGGGGTTAGACACAAAGCATATTGTTGGAATTGCTTGTGGACCTGCTCAGGTAGGTTTTATTTTTGAATGATTTGGTTTTACTGAGGTTAGTTCTGTATTCTGATTCTGGTCCTTCTTTCTGTGCTTGCATGACTTTTTGTATTCTTATTTCTTATTCTGAGTAAATGAAGGCTTTGGAATAAAAGAACCTTGTGCAGTTGTTCTGCCGACAAGGGGTGATTGGCTTTCCCTCTGTTGGGTATTCTGAGAAGTAGCTATTTACCTGATCTGTTTTGTGTGGTACAGCAATTGAGGAGTTGTCAGCATAATATTTCCTGGGGCACAAATAGTGAGGTGTCTGGACTGGTATGACAACACATTGGAAAATGTGATGAGAGAGTTCTGGATCAGTCGGGTTTTATGTATGTTTACAAGGATGCAAGTAGAGCATTCTCTTCAACAGTTGTGCAGGTATTATTTCCACATGAACTGTTACTGTTTGAAGGCAGATTTAGCTTTACACTCCTATCTGTAATCAGTGTCATATTTAGAAAATAACTGACTGTGGAACTTTGTGTATTGTTTCCATTTCTAGAGTTTTGCTTGGTCGTCGTGTTCAGAATGGTCAATAGGCTTGCGAGTACCTTTTGTGGTGGATGTTTGCCCCATGACATTTGAGCAGCTGGATCTGTTACTGAGACAAGTGACTGAGGGAATGGATGGATCCTCTGACTGGCCCCCTCCTCAGGAAAAGGAGTGTATGGCTGTGGCAACATTGAACCTTTTAAGACTTCAGGTACCTTCAATTTCTAACACTGTAGCAGTGATTGAGGTGAATGTTTTCACTGAATTGCTTGTATGGAAACAGTGACTTTTAATGTGCCATAAAACACTTTTATTGACTTTAGAAAGTGAAATAAATACACTATCATTTTATAATTTGGCATCTAGTGTTTTTTTTTTTTTCTTCTTGACAGCTTCTGGGTTTCATTAAGAATGAACTATAAAAACAATACCTAAATGGATTAAGCCTTGTATACTCACTCAGAGATTTTGAGCATTTTTATGGATTTTAAGTGGCATTTTTTAAAGTGAATGACGTCTTTAACTGGTCACTGAAAATGTGCCGTTTTTTCTAGTGTAATGTAGTGAGGCAGAAACAATTTAGGTTATTTAGGTTTACTTCAGAACTTTGGGGCTTATAGCTACCATTCGTAATCTTTGAGTATTGGTTTAAATTTAGTATGTCGGCAAGCCAGCATTTCCCTTTAATTTTACAGATTTGCAGGTGAGAATTTCTGTCTTGGTCACTGAACTTACTCACTTGCTCCAGGATTGACTTGCCCCCATCCCCACCAAGTTCTTATCACTTGTTAATTAAAATTTGCATGCCCCCCCCCCCCCCCTGTTTTCCTCTTTCCT
>VZTH01017684.1:164760-196800 GCA_013397815.1 Aleadryas rufinucha | reverse complement strand
CCCCCCCCTTTTTTTCAGCTTCATGCTGCCATTAGTCATCAGGTGGATCCAGAATGCCTTGGCTTAGGTTTGGGCAGTATCCTGCTCAACAGCCTGAAGCAGACAGTGGTAACATTGGCAAGCAACGCTGGGGTTCTTAACACGGTGCAGTCGGCGGCCCAAGCGGTGCTGCAGAGCGGCTGGTCTGTGCTGCTGCCGACGGCGGAGGAGCGCGCCAGGGCGCTCTCAGCGCTCCTGCCCAGTGCAGGTTGGTCCTCAAATTGAAGCCTCTTTGTTTAAGCCTCACTTTTTGACTTCATTAATAGCTTCTTCCATTCTTAGTTTCAGGAAATGAAATGAATGTAAGCCCAGGACGCAGATTTATGATTGACCTCTTGGTGGGCAGCTTGATGGCTGATGGAGGCTTAGAGTCTGCGCTGAACGCTGCTATTACTGCAGAAATTCAGGTATGGTTCGTCTGCTTTGCAGTTCAGGTTCTTCTGCAGGGCACTGGATTTGTTCCTTTTATAAACACAGAATAAACATGCCTTCAGCTGTAAACTGTGCAGTAGCTACTGGCATGTGTCCACCATGACTTTGTGGAGCTTCTCTGCTCTTTTTTACCTTCACCACCCTCATCCCTCTCTTCTTTCTTTTCATACTATAATTGTTATTAAAAAAGTGTGCCCATGTGGTTGTTACAGAGCATACAATATACATTTTGTCTGGTAGGAATTGTTTCATTTTTGCCATAGGTAAAATTAACTTGATCTTGTTAGCAAAAGGTTTCATAATCACAGTGGAGGTTTGTGTGTTTTCTTTAACTTCATTTACTTTTTTAGGATATTGAAGCAAAAAAAGAAGCACAGAAGGAAAAAGAAATCGATGAACAAGAAGCAAATG
Organism: Aleadryas rufinucha; assembly: GCA_013397815.1. Lineage (NCBI taxonomy): Eukaryota > Metazoa > Chordata > Aves > Passeriformes > Aleadryas > Aleadryas rufinucha. Next base: position 195,918 of record VZTH01017684.1, on the reverse strand, counting down.
CATCAACACTTCATAGGAGCAGAACTCCATTGGACAAAGACCTTATTAACACTGGAATCTATGAATCTGCAGGAAAACAGAGTTTACCATTAGTTCAGTTAATTCAGCAGTTACTAAGGTAATTGCTTTGAATTTGTCTTTTACTTTTGTACAGAAGATGTATTGAGATGTTCTATGGACTAGTTAGCTAAAGGATGGTAATTTTGGTTAGCAAGTAAAGTAATCTTCTAGCATTTTTAGCTCCTGAGAATTAAAAATATTGAACATTGTCCTATCTTATCTGTGCTTATGCTATGTTATGTTTGCTAAGGAGCAATGTTCTATACTTAATTACCCAATTTTAGAAAGACTGCCTTGCTTTTATGGATTTTGATACTTCTTCGCTGGAAGAAGTATCCGAAAGTTTTTGTACCAAATATAGGACAAATATTTAAAAGATTGTCCTTACAAAGTGTGAGAATCACCACAAATTTGTTCAGAACTGGTTATTTTGTCCTATTTGTTTAGAACTGCCTCATGGAGACTGTAAGCGGGAAAGAAATCTGAATTTTAAGACCATGACCAATTAGGGTGCTGAGAACAAAGCTGCTTTATATCAGCCAGAGGAGCTACAGGAGTACTTAACATATAGCATGTATAGCAGGAAGTAATGATGAGTTTACCAAGAATTTTACTGCAGTTTTTCACTAAATTGTGATGGCAACCATGTAATTTAATCAATACTGAGACTCTTTTGAGCTATGTAGTGTCATGACTTTCACTGCAGCCTCTCAGTGAAGATTGTCAGATTGTGTTTTGTAGTGAGTGATGACAAAAACCACAAACTTGAGGTATTTTACAAATCCTGTTAACCAAAATTTATCCACAAAACCACTGCCTTTTTGAGTACTACGGTGCAAAGGAGTGAAAGTTCTGCATAGAAACTTTGTATAGGTTTCTCATATATTTATGAAAAATTTTGCAAAATCTTAACCCATGGACTGTGGACTGTCTTCACTCTGAGCTCCCCTTAAGTACTTTGTGGTACTTTTATACCACTTAGGAACATCGCTTCACAGACGATAGCCAAACTAAAAGATGTTGCTCGTCGCATTTCTTCCTGCATGGACCAAGAACTTTATAGCAAGGAGAGATCTGCTTCTCTGGACCTGTTGCTCCGTTTTCAGCGTCTGCTTGTTAGCAAACTTTACCCAGCAGATTGTGTTGGCCAGGTCCCTAATACATACAGTAAGTTGTGGTTTTAAAAATAAAAGCAAACGACTTCTGACCCCTCCCCAAGTATTTCTGTAATAAATTTTACAGGATAGCAGTTTTTTATTTTAATTTATCTTCTTGTCTCATTTATCAGCCTAGTTGCTGGTCTGTCTGAACAGTGTTTGAAAGTAGTTTATTTACATTGTTTTCTTTAAGTGGAGTTTTTTTTTTGGTTAGGTAATAGGATCTGGAGAGTAAACTTTTTATAAGTTTTTAAAAAGGTGTGATTTCTTAAATTAGTGCTAATATTGAGTGGCATAATTTCAGAAGAGTTTGTCAGCTTTTCAAGTCTGTTTCTTAAATATGACTATGTGGTGGTTTTCTGTGCTCTTCCTCTATTTTTATACAGGTCCTGACCTCCTAGGTGTTGGTTCTTTACTGAAGAAATACACTGCTCTTCTGTGCACACACATTGGTGATATACTTCCTGTGGCAACCAGCATTGCTTGTACTAGTCATAGGCATTTTGCAGAAGTATCTCGTGTCGTGGATGGAGATTTAACAGGTACGCTTTTACTTGTTGTCTTCCTTTCTTCCCCTTCCATGGAATTTTAAGACATTCTTGAAAGTTCTAAATGGCTAAGAAGGAGTCAGTTTAAACTCCTTCTCTCCCATTAACCAAAAAATTAATTTTTTTGATTAATGGGAGGAAGGCAAGAACTTTGTACTCAACACTAGTCGAAGGCAGAATATATTAATGGTGATTTACTTCTGCAATGCAGTGAACGTAGAACTTGAACTAAATGTGAGTATCTTCTGTGTTTTTTGTTTCAGGCATTCTTCTTCCAGAACTGGTGGTTTCTATAGTGCTACTCCTCAGTAAAAACGCTGGATTAATGCAGGAAGCTGGTGCTATCCCTCTGTTGGCTGGCTTGCTGGAGCATCTAGACAGATTTAACCACTTAGCCCCTGGAAAGGAAAGGGATGACAATGAAGATTTAGCATGGCCAGGAATAATGGGTATGTACTTAATAGCATCTGGACTGCTACTAAGTATTTGTATTTATTATATTTGTATTTAATATATGGCAGTATTTTTTTCTATCAGTACATTCTTAAGGAAGTTACATATAGAAGTAGGATTAAGCAGAGTATAGATGCAGCTTTTTCAAGAAGTAGTTCACATCATTTTGCATTTTGACTGTGAAAAGTTGCAGTGAAAACCTGAGTAGTACATCTAGGCATTTTTTTACTAAAATCTGTCTGTAACACAAAGGATGAGTAATGTGAAAGCTTTGAAATAAGGAATTTTTATTTTCTCAGGGCACTTTGTTATATGAGCTGTGTCTGTGGTCAAAAGAGAAGCATCTTTTATATTAAAAAAATCTGAATTTAGGCTGAAATGAAATGTACAGCAAATTCCTTGCAGGCAAGTGACTAATAAAACCAAAGTAATTTGGAGGAAGCAGCGATTAGAGCAGTGATTTGCCAGAAAACTGATTGTTCTGCTCCACCTCTACACAAAACAGCCATATAGCTGGACAATGCTAGGTGACATTAGAGATTAGTGCATGAAAGAACACGGAATACAGACTATTTAACTGCGTAATATGAAGACAGGAACATATTAATAGCCATTTTTACTTTTGAGAATATAAAAAAATAAGCAGCCTTTGAACAGAAGTGAAGAATTGGATTAGTCAACTATTAATGTTCAGAAAAAACCCCTTACTTTCTGATTTTCTGTTGATAAATTCTCTTTTCTGTTTTATATGGATAGGTTCATTTTTTACTGGCCAGAGTTGCAGAAATAATGAGGAGGTGACACTTATACGTAAGGCTGATCTAGAGAACCACAACAAAGACGGAGGATTTTGGACAGTGATCGATGGGAAAGTGTATGATATAAAGGACTTCCAAACCCAGTCTTTAACTGGCAGTAGCATACTTGGTGAGAATTTTCATCTGACTTACAGACATAAACTACTTTTGTTTCAAAACTAGGTGGAATTTCCATATTTTTAGATACTATTATTGACTGCCTCATTCTTTCATTAGCTCAGTTTGCTGGTGAGGACCCAGTTGTTGCTTTGGAAGCTGCTTTGCAATTTGAGGACACACGGGAATCAATGCATGCCTTCTGTGTTGGCCAGTATATAGAGGTAAAAATATTACTAATGGGCAAATGCTTTCTAAAGTAAAGCATTACTTAGCTGTCAGAATTCTTGTTGCAGCTCAGTTCTAGCTTACAATTGCTGTTTGTTTTGTGCAGCCTGACCAAGAAGTGATTACAACGCCAGATCTCAGTACTTTGTCATCACCCCTGATAGACACAGAACGGAATTTGGGTCTTCTCCTTGGACTGCATGCTTCCTACCTCGCTATGAGCACACCACTTTCTCCTGTGGAAATTGAATGTGCCAGTAAGCAGGATGCCATTTTGAGCTTTAAAAAGTGATAAATACTTGTCCAGGCATGCAAGAAAAAGACAAAGGATGAATAAATTTACTGAAAATTTAGCACTTCGTTAGTCTTGGTATCTTCTGCAGGAGTTCTTTATTCTTAACATTAACCATCACACTCATCAAGATCCCAATAATTTAGCAAGATTTATATAGGGATTAGATAATTTTGAGCAGTTGAATTCAGAATTTTGTGATATGCTACATAAAATAGAAGAGAAAATGATGCTACACAGTCTCCCATCTCACCAATTTCTTGTCAGTTAAGAGTGCCTTGATCTTGTTATATTGGAAGTTTTCTTACTGGGTGTGTTGGTTTGGTGAATAGAAGGTATCATTCAATACTAATAGCAGAAAAATTGCTAAGGCCCTGTATCTCTAAAGAGATGACTGCCCTGTAACTTAATTTTCTCAGTTGCAGAACCCTTTTTTTTTCCTGTGAAAAAGTTTCAGCAAATGAAAGATTTGCTCAATCTTGTTGAAGCTGTGAATGCATTTTATTACAGGAAATTGAGTCTTGGTACCTTAGTCTTTGATCAGAATATTCGCTCATGTTTTCTTTATTTTAGAATGGTTGAAGTCATCAATCTTTTCTGGAGGCTTGCAAACTAGTCAGATTCACTACAGTTACAATGAAGAAAAAGATGAAGACCATTGCAGTTCACCTGGTAACACTACCCCAAATAAATCAAAACTATATGCACATCGATTAACTTTGAGTGACCACTCACAACCCTTTCTCCAAGCTATTGCGGATAATAATATTCAGGATCACACTGTGAAGGTAGGCCCTCAGTAGTTCTGTGCACAAAAACTCTTTCTGAAGGGTGATAGTGGTGGTGAAAATTCTCCAAAAGTTATAGTGAAACAACTGAAAAAGTTATTTCAGAATTACTTTTTGTGAAAGGAATGGTTGAGTACTACTGATGGATAAAATGTGTGTATTTCACTTAATAGCACAACAGTACATTTTTTTTCTTTAGAATTTTTGAGTGGGATAACTAAAAATTTGAATATTGTTACAAAAAAATTAGTAATGCATTACTTCTCAAGTTTCAGTAGCATTGAGAGATCCTGCTCACCTCCAATTGAACTAAGAGTTTTTTCTGTCAAGCTGCAAATGTATTTTATGTTTCAGATTCACGTATGCTTTTGTCTTAACATTCTTTTGGGGCTTGAGGTTCAGGTTTCAGGTGGTTAGAATTGTGGATATTATGAAAAACCCTATGGTTTACACTGATCACTATCCTCTGTAATATCTTCAGATTTTCTAACCCTCTGAGTTCAGTTCCTTTATGAAAAAAAACCCAAATAAGACTTTGGGAATAGCGATAATGATGAATAATGATTAATCAGAAGACAATTGAAAATTGTGTTAGGTGACCTGACTATCTCATGAAAAGATTAAAGCAGTAGTAGCTTTGTTCCTTGAGCCATGTTGCTTTTCATACAGGAAGAAGGCTGTAGGGCATTTGTAGTATTGGGTTGTAGTTGCTGTGTATTAAATTGCACATACTGCGTGTTGTATCTCAGGAATATTAGTTCAGATTGTGGAGATTACTCAGTGTTATTTAAATGCTGCCTGTAGTATTTTGAGTCCTTTCACTGTATTTTAAAACTGGAGTTAAACAGAAGCTGTTGTGTGTTTTCTTAGGACTTCTTGTGTCAAATAGAGAGATACTGTAAACAGTGTCACTTAACAACACCAATCACCTTCCCTCCTGAGCATCCTGTGGAAGAAGTAGGACGTCTGTTACTGTGCTGTCTTCTGAAGCATGAAGATTTGGGTAGGTAGGCTTGTGGTGTTTTTGTTTGGACCAGTTTAAACTCTGCTATGGATGATTTTGGAAATGCATATTCAAAGATTGTCTTTTCCCGTTAAGGTCATGTAGCACTGTCTCTTGTTCATCCTGGTACCCTTGGAGTTGACCAGGTAAAGCACAAAACCTTACCAAAATCTGTAGTGGATGTGTGTCGTGTTGTCTACCAAGCAAAATGCTCACTGATTAAGGTAAGCCTCTTAGCTGCTGATGTTAAGATTAATTTTTATTTGAAGTGTTTTATTAAAAAGTTATGTATTGTTCATTTTATTGTGTATTATACAATAATTTAATCTTTCAATGTCTTTTCTAGACCCATCAGGAACAAGGACGTTCTTATAAGGAAGTTTGTGCTCCTGTCATTGAGCGTTTGAGGTTCTTGTTCAATGAACTGCGTCCTGCGGTTTGCAATGATCTCTCTATAATGTCCAAATTCAAACTTCTTAGTTCCTTGCCCCGATGGCGAAGGGTAGCTCAGAAAATCATTAGAGAAAAAAGGAAAAAAAGAGGTAAGGCAGCATTAATGTTATATTCTCTTTGAAACAATGAAAATCTATCTTATTTCAAGGTTTACTGCTATTTGGGACTCTCCTTAGATAAAGCATCAAAGCCATTTGCTTTCTGCTGCGTTTTCGTGAAGTTTTCTAAACCAGTGGTTGCATGTCAGATCCTACAGTAAGAACTGGAAAACAAGAGCGTCAAGTTTAGTTGAGGCATGTTTCTTCATGTTCCAGTGAATTAAAAATGATCCTTCAATATCAGACTCTCTGAATTTGTTTTAGTAACACTTCACTGGAAGTGACATCTTTTTAGAAATCATGTTTTATTAAAGTGTAATCAAAGAATGGTTTAACTGGAAATAAATTAATGTGGTGAATAGACACCAAAGTGCTTTTCAAGTTTGTCTTTAAAGACAAAAGCATATTGCAGGCATTACCAGAGTTAATTTGGTAATAGTTGGACATAGAGTTCACCAAGAATACATTTCCATTTTATTATGGACAGTTCTTAAGCATTCTGTGTGCTTGGGTTATCATGCAGACCTAAAACTGTCATGCTGTAAAATCTAATCAGACTGCATGAAAGAATAATACTTTTTTGTTTATAGTGCCAAAAAAATCTGAATCTGCTGATGTAGAGGAATCCAAAATTGGGAATGAAGAGAGTGATTTAGAAGAATCTTGTGTGGTACCTCACAGTCCTGTCCCTATAGATAAAAAGCCCATACCAATCAAATCACCCAAGGTAGGAGATCAGATTTTGAATCACCCTTGTGAATAAAAATAACAAGAGAAAAAAGTATGAGCTAAAGCATAATTGCAATAACTTGACATTTAATGTTCTGATAATGGTGTTTGGGATGTGTAAGTGTGACATGTTGTTTCAGTGAAGCCTGGAATAATTTTTAAAAATAAACTTGTACTATGTATTTAGCGTATGTAAAGATACCTTCTCTAATTTTTAAATTATTGATAATCTTAGATGAAGCTTCATTTCAAAGTAAAATGTGATGGGTTGCTTCCTCTTTTTTTGAACATTAATGCATTTGAAATTTTATGTAGCAATAGTAAAAAAGATAATGAGTTAAAATAATATTAAGCTCTTTCCTGACTTTGAAAAAGTTTTTATTTCCACCCCCCCAGTATTTTAAATTTGGAACTTGTTTTGCATGAAATAACTTATATTTTCAGTAATTTAAAGTTGTTTAAAAACTTTTAACATGCTACCTTTTTCTTTTGCAGGATAAGTGGCAGCCAATTTTGAGTACAGTTACAGGTGTCCACAAATACAAATGGCTGAAGCAAAATGTTCAGGGCTTGTATCCACAGTCTGCCCTCCTTAACACCATTGTTGAATTTGCACTTAAAGAAGAGCCAGTGGATGTAGAAAAAATGAGAAAATGTTTATTAAAACAGGTAAAATGAATGAAAATGGGCCATTTACGTAATTATTACAATTAGAGCAGTTTACATAAGTATGACAGTTTGTTTTTTCTCTTTGACAGCTGGAAAGAGCAGAAGTTCGTCTGGAGGGAATAGACACTATTTTGAAATTATCAGCTAAAAATTTTTTGCTCCCATCTGTGCAGTATGCTATGTTCTGCGGGTGGCAGAGGCTTATTCCAGAAGGAGCCAATATAGGGTAAAACTTCGTGTTGCTTTTGCTTGCACAATTCTTCAATAAGAAAACAATACTTACTTTTGTTGTTGTTGTTTTTCTCTGCAGGGAGCCTCTCACCGACTGCTTGAAGGATGTTGATCTGATCCCGCCGTTTAACAGAATGCTGCTGGAAGTAACTTTCGGGAAGTTGTACGCGTGGGCTATTCAGAATGTCCGGAACATCTTGCTAGATGCTAATGCAAAGTTTAAAGAACTAGGTGAATCTCATCTTGTTGCTGTTGTGTGGGGAGAAAACTGTTTTACATTAATATTGTTGCTTTTTTTTGAAAGTTCCCAGTAATTGGGATGTTGAAATCGGTTCCCTTGATTTGTATTGAGAATTACTTTGACTTTGTGTGTCATTCCAACCTTCCCACCTTGACCCCCTGTTAACTCACTTCTCAGTGTTTGAGTACGTTGCTGATTTCCCAGCAACAGGTGATTGATTACTTTGTAACATTTTAGCATTAAAATACGAAGTGTAATCAGTTTCTTGGAACTTCAGCTTATAAATTCTCAAGGCTGAGCAGGGAATAAAAATTATTTTAAACCATCAATCGAACAAATCTGTAACCTATTCTATTGTAGCTCCCAAAAGTCATCTGACTTTGTTATTTATATTACTTTTCAACTAGGTCTGCAGCCTGTTCCTCTTCAAACAATTACTAATGAGAATCCAGCAGGACCAAGTCTTGGAACTATTCCACAAGCACGTTTTCTGCTGGTCATGCTGAACATGTTGACGCTGCAGCACGGTGCGAATACCTTGAGCCTGCTCCTCAATTCTGGCATGCTGGCCTTGACACAAACCACACTGAGGCTGATAGGTACAGTTCTTCTTTCTTACTTGGAAGAAAGCATTTGCTTTACAAATCTCCTGTATGTGTTACCTCGTGGTGTACACAAATTACAGAACTACTTTGCTGCTTAAAGATAGTGCTTAATGCTGTTTTAGCCTGATACAAAAGCCACATCTGTAAGCATGGCTGAGGAGGAGGTTAATTTGATTGCAGCCTTTATTCAGTCATGATATTTTTCTTTTAAGTGTTTGCTTTGGCCATCCTTTGCTAAAATTTCAGTTAATGTGTAGTTTTGGTGGAACGGTTACAAATAAATTTAAAATGAATACAGTAAAAACTGCCTACTCTCTAATCTCCACTTCATTTGTTCTATGTATTAAAAATGTTCCCAGTCTGCTTATTTAAGCTTGAAGCTTTCTTTGTTCTGTTATAGGAAGTTCTCTGGTCTGTTTTGCTATGATTCAAATTGGCATGTTTTTCTCTCTTGGTTTTCTTAGATAATAGCAAACATTTGTTCCTGTAACTTGTGTTTAACTGGAGTGCACAAAGAAAGTTTTTCAAAAAAATACTGTTTGTAGAACCATTTAGCCAATTGAGTCATCATTATTAATGTCTCTTACTTGTCATTTGGTTTTTTTGTTCAAAATTAAGTATTTCAATTCCTGTGCATTCAAAACCATTACATCCTAGTTTTCTTAAAGGTCATTTGACTTACCACCTGTTCAGTCAGCTTTCCTGTTTGTTACTACTTCTATATTACAAAGTTTGTGCCTGAAAGTTTATGTGTGACAAAGGTACGTATAAAAAACTTGTAGCTGGATTTAATTTTTTTCATGTTTTTTCCTTGTTAGGACCAAGTTCTGATAATATTGAAGAAGATATGATTGCATCTTCTCATGGGGCTTCTGCCACAGTCCTGGAAGAGTCAAGAAAGGAAACTACACCTGTTCAGCTCCCTGTTTCTGGACCAGAGCTGGCAGCCATGATGAAAATTGGTACCAGAGTGGTGAGAGGGGTAGACTGGAAATGGGGTGATCAGGTACAACTTCTTTCATACAGGTTTTGGGTGTGTTACTATCTGAAATCTCTATTCAGTGGACTGTCTGTAAAGTTTCTGGTGAATCAAACTTAGGGGCATTTTACATTCCAAAAATGTTGAATTAAGGATATGGGGAATTAAACAGAAGATAAACCTTTTGTCAGAATTTATAGTTGACAAAAGAGGTAGAATAAACACTTTGGTCCTCCTCCATGTACTGAGGCAGCAGTAGGGGCTCTCTGAGCTTCATCAGAGGGTCTTTGTGTGTGTCCTTGTCTCCTGAATGAACTGGATTTATAACAAGGCTTGTTTCTCACGGAGAAGGGAGTGTGGCTGTTGGTTCACACAGAGGCCCAGGTGCCCTTCTGTGCCTCACTGAAACAACAGCGGTGCATGAGAGCTCCACTTCACTCCAGACATCACTGAGTTGTTAGGCCTTGCTGGAACAAGGTACAAGATAAGCAAGAGGCCCAGCTTGTGTTTTTCACAACCAGCTTAATTAATCCTTCACCATCTTACAGCAATGCTGTGCAGTTCTGACCATTTACCACAAAAGACTCAGAGAATTAACATAAAATATGTTCTTATTTGTTTAGCTTCATTTTTGAAGCTATTTAAAATTCTCTTTTAGTGAGACTGTGCTAATTTACCATTTAACAGGAAATTGAATAATTTGTTTGCTACAATATTATACATTTCCAACTATGTAGGACATAACTTCTATTTATGTAAGACATAGTAAAAGAGCTCTAACCACGAGTATCCAAATATGCAGCTTACTGGGGTGATTCTTTGGAAAATTGTGAAATGCTTTCTAACTTTATGCTTGATTTTTGAAACACTGTTGAATGTTTACTACCTAATCATTAGGTTAGCAGCAACAAAGAGCAATTGCATCATTATTTTATGAACTTTGGGTACGAATTAGTGTTGATTGTGTAACTTGAACCTTTCTCTTCTGTCAGGATGGACCCACACCAGGTTTGGGTCGTGTGATTGGAGAACTAGGAGAAGATGGCTGGATTAGAGTGCAGTGGGACACTGGAAGTACAAATTCTTACAGAATGGGAAAGGAGGGAAAATACGATCTCAAACTAGCTGAGCCACCACCTGCAACACAGCCCACAACAGAGGATTCAGACACTGAGGATGATTCTGGTAAAAGAAAAAAAAATTTTTTTTTAAAAGTGGAGGCACAATTTTAGTTGAATTTTAAAATTGGTATCTTGTAATATAAAACAGTTTCTTTCACATGAGCAAATGCTTCCTCAAAGAAGATTCATTTAATAGGTGTACACTTCTGACCAGAATCTTTCTTAATGTAAGAGAAAGGAAGATAGGAAGATAGACAAGATAGTGTCACATTTGTTGCATATTCATGGTTAGAGAAACAATATTATTCAGTTGAAATAGTTTCAGTTACAGATACCAGGAGGTATACATTTTAGCATATGTTAATATAATTCTGAAGTGGGATTTTTATATGGCCTAATTATACATTTAGTCCCAGTGTTTCCCTATTTTTGGCACTCACTTTGGAATTCCTTTCAACTGTGTACTGCTAGAGAAAAGCTTGAAAATATATGTGCAAAATACCTGATTTATATTTTGCTCTTGGAGTTGGAAATAAGGAATCTTCTTAATGTCAGATTATCTCAGCGAAAATATTTTTAACAAATCGTTCACATCATGTTTGTCTCAGAACCTCTGTGAAATAAAATAACTTGGTATTAATCTATTCCTTTGCCTTTTGTGTCTCCCTTCAGAAGGAGAACAAGTTGAAAGGAATCTCCACCCTACTTCCATGATGCTGACAAGTACTGTGAACCTGTTGCAGACTCTGTGTCTCTCTGCTGGTGTCCATGCTGAAGTCATGCAAAGTGATGCTACTCGGACTTTGTGTGGTCTACTCCGTATGCTTGTGGAGAGTGGAACAATAGATAAATCAGGTATATTACATAGGAGCAGTCTGACTGAGCTGGGTGCTTCTGTTTTGTGCTTTGTTGTCTTGTGAGTTTGTAAATCTTTTGTTACTAGTTTTTAATCCTTTTAAGGCCAAAGGCTAGAATATGCATTTTCAGGGCTTTTAAAATCTTGATTTTTAAAGGCAATGTAAGTGATCCTGTGCATTCTTAGAACATAAAAAGTAAAAGCAGAAGAAATGCATGAGATGTGAATTGTTGACTTAGACAATTAATTTATTAGCAGCTGTTTTGTGTTTGGCAACAACAGTATGACTGAGTGTGTCATACTCCTTTTTGTAGCTTCTTTGTAATTTCAGAAGTAATGCTATTAACTACTTTGAAATGAGGAAACTGTAATGATGAGAATTGTTTTAAAGGCATATTTAATAAAATTAATTACAAGCTCTAAAATTGAAACTAATAGTTCATGTAAAGATAGTGAAATAGCTCAGTGTTCTGATTTGTCCAAAACAGTCCCATGTAGTATATAGACAACTACATAGCTGGTGGAAAAGTCAACTGTTACATCTATACATCTTTTTGTTTTTAGCTTCCTTGCCAAATAAATTAGTTTATAAAGAACAGCATAGGAGTTGGTGCACGTTGGGATTCATTCGAAGCATAGCACTCATGCCTCAGATGTGCAGCACTCTTAGTACATCTCAGTGGATAACTTTGCTAATGAAAATTGTTGAGGGGCATGAATCTTTCACTGCTGCTTCACTACAGAGACAGGTAATGTGTGTATTTCCAAATTACTTCAATAGGTAATAAAATTAGTAGACTTCAGTTGTCTTAAAAAAAAAAGGTGTATTTTACAAAACAGCTGGGAAATGTCCATAAATCAGTTTTTAGTTAGTTGGAAAAAAGATAACATTTTCTTTATATTTAAGATTTACTGTTTTAGATATGCATCTCTTGAATTTTGGACCTTCAGGGTACTATGGACTCCCTTGTTCTGTTGAAAGAAAGGTCAAAATAACGTTCCAAAAATGTGCTCCAGAAACACCCATATAATGTTTCCTATAAGTTGAATAAATGAAAGAATAACAAGTATATGGTTAGGAAAAAGTCAAATTTCATTTAAAGTTACCAAATTATGTATTGTCTACTGTCCCTCCTTCCATAGGAAACTGTTATTATTATTTTAATTACAGTCTCTCTCAAGAAGCTACATCTTTGCATCTTATTTTGGTATTGTATTTCCCTTGTAATCTTTACCCTTTTCTTATTTCTTCTTTTCTTTTAATTTTTTCTCTTCTTTTTTTCTCTTTTTTCATGCCTTAGCATCTTGTTAGTGCCATTTTCATGAGACTGAAAAGCAACTTTATTCTAGAATAACTCTGCCAAATTTTAAGGCTTGGGGATCAAAAGATCATCTTATTCTTTTACTTGATAAGCCATCAGCATTTTTTAACTAAAGCCTTTTATCATAAAGGCCTGTTCATTTTTGTGTGATCTTCCACTAAGTTCTTGTCAGTATTTTTAATATCCTGAGACTTCTGTCATCATCCAGGATTTAGTGCAGTAGGGTCATCTGTGCTGTTCAGGGAACACTCGAGAGAAATGACCATTCCTCATGTTCCAGCACCTAACTTAACAACAACAGAAAGATGAGACCTTGAAGTTCTATAAAGACATGTTATTGACAGAAGTTTGCAAGAGGAGAGTTTTCTTTGCTGTCAGTCACTTGTATTGGTCTTCTGGGTAGAAGATGAGGAAGCTCAAAACCTGAAATGCTCCTACTCAAAATATGCACCCCCCTCTGCTCTTTGATACTGCAGGGCTGCACCTTCCCCTGTTCCTTGTCAGTCCTGCACTGAGTGTCTGGGTTCAGAGATGCCAGCCTGTTCCTTCTGTGCTATGTTGGAGGCCTTGGTTTCACAGTGGCTACTTTTAAGTGACACTGTGGCTGCTGTTGCCTGCCTTCCACCATTCAGCTTTATATCCCATGAATTTTAACCGTTATAGCTTCTTTGCAGAATGCTTGGAAACTTTTATTCTGAAATACATCTTACTACTAATTTCTGAGTCTGCAAGCTGAGCAAACTTTCCCATTCTGTATTCCCATTTTTCCTATTTATTTTAGTCATTTGCATTGTTTCTCAGTGTGTGTGTCTCGTGTCCTAAGTATTGAAGAGATTGGGTTCATTAATAAAATGTGCCAGTAAAATTGTTACTGACTCTGAACTGTCACAACTTCTTTTAAAATATCCCTTAGCAAACTGAAGATCAGTAGCTCTGTAATTTCCACAGCCAGAAAGAAAGCAGCATTGTAGAAAGAGCTACAAAGGAAATCTAACTTTAAAAATGTCATTCTTCTGTACTAAATATGTTAGAGAGTTTCTTTAGTATTTGGTGACATAGACTAGAATAACACTAATTCTGTTCTCTTTTTAGATCCTTGCTGTACATTTATTGAAAGCAGTACTTCCGTCCTGGGATAAAAATGAACGGTCAAGAGACATGAAATTTCTTGTGGAAAAACTGTTTGGATTTTTAGGGAGCCTGCTTAGTACTTGTTCTTCAGATATCCCACTACTCAGAGGTAGAGGAATTTTCCCTCAGTGGCTGATTTTTATGGTACGGGAGATGTGTGCATTAAACTCACAGCTGTTGTGCCACTGCTTTGTCTTTCCAGAATCTACTCTGAGGAGGAGAAAGGCCAGGCCCCAAGCATCTCTAACTGCCACTCATAGTAGTACTTTAGCAGAAGAGATAGTGGCACTGCTGAGGACGCTGCATTCGCTCAGCCAGTGGAATGGACTCATAAACAAGTACATCAACTCTCAGCTAACCTCCATCACCCACATCTTTGCAGGAAAACAGTCAGAAGGGGTAGTTTCCACGTTTTAAAATAAGCTCATTTTTATAGCAATATTTATTTTGAAATTATAAATGCTAAATCTTTGTAAACAATATTAAGCTTAATATTGAAACCATTTCTCTATTTTTATATATATATTTGTGTTGTAATTTTTAAGTTGAACTGTGTGTGATTAACTTCGTATTTTAAAGCAGATAGAAGTGTATGTTTTCTCCCTACAGTTAAATTTTATTGTTGTTTGTTAGGCTGTGTTGGATGACTACTTCCCTGACACTGAGAATCCAGAGGTGGGAGCTCTGATGGCAGTCTTGGCTGTGATTGGTGGCATAGACAGTCGCTTGAGACTGGGTGGACAAGTAGTTCACGATGAATTTGGAGAAGGCACAGTGACACGCATCACCCCAAAAGGGAAAATCACTGTGCAGTTCTATGACATGAGGACATGTAGGGTGTGCCCTCTGAATCAACTGAAACCAGTAAGTTTGGTTTATTAAGGCTTTAATATTGGGAAGGTTTAAAACTCTAGTATGGGCCAAAGAAAATACTTGCTCTTCCTTGGCTAAATACATTGACATTCAACACATAAAATGCTCTGAATACACATCTAAGATGGTCCTCATGCCAACCTTTGTAGGACCTTTAAATCCCATCCTTGTTTACAGAGGAGGTGAAAGGAAGAGGGACTTAAGCTGAAGTTGAGGCAAAATTCCAAGTCATTGTAATGTGATTTATAGCTCTTAGATGAGAGGAGCTTTCTGTTTAACTTGATTTGCTAACTAATGTAGAAAGTTGTGGGTATTTTCAGCTGAATCTTGATTTGTTTGATGCAACTTTAGTGAAAGCACCGGCCAAGTGCTTGAGCTGCTTCAGAGCCTGGAGTTCTTTCTTCTTCTGACTGTTCTGCTTTTTCACCAAGTAGACCTGCAATTGTGTGGTACAAATACAGGCTTAGGAGCTGTGTAGGGAATAGAAATCCTCTCTAGTTGTTCCTGGTCAAGAGCAGTAAGACGAATGCTATTTTTCCTCTTCTGCAGTTAAGAGCCATTGAAACTTTTTAATGATTTTATGAGATTTAGGAAAATGCTTACCTTTTTTTTGTTTGTTTTTGTCTGGTTCTTCCCCCACTGTCTAGCTTCCAGTTGTGGCTTTTAATGTGAACAACTTGCCTTTCACTGAACCTATGCTATCCATTTGGGCTCAACTAGTAAACCTGGCTGGAAGTAAAATAGAAAAACAAAGAATGAAGTCTCCCAATCAAGGTCTTTCAGGTGCAGTTGGGGGCTTTCTGCTGTTTGTTTTCTTTGGAAGTAGATGGATATGCTCTGGGAAAAAATACTGGTAAAAGCAAACATACGTAAAGGAAAAGTGTCTCCACAACCTTACATGTTTTCTTATTCGGCATTGAATAATAGGCACTTAAGAGACAAGTTTAGCTAGGAGCGGAATTGCTCTGCACTGTAAGTGAAATATCTGTAAATGTGATGGGAAAATGTAAATAAGGTTTGGGGCTGATCTTACTGTATTGAGTTGTTTAAAATACTGGATCCAAGTAACATCTTAACTGCACTTACTGTGTTATAAATCAGGTCTATGGTTGTCCAGGGTGTGAAAAGTAGGAAGGCAGTATTTTTAATACCATGGGTCATAGAGTATATGTAGACTTTTGATCCATATGCTGTTTAAACTGACTCATAGGAGCAGTACACAATGAATTAAGATGTAAACTGATGTTTGGGCTGAGGTTGTATGAATGATAATCTTTCTTCTCTAATACAAGAGATTTCTAGCACTAATGGCTGCTTAATATTTCTGATAGGTCAAGTCGATCTGGATCTACTGCGGTGCCAGCAGTTAAAGCTGTACATACTAAAAGCAGGACGAGCTCTGCTTTCTCACCAGGATACTTTAAGGCAGATCTTATCTCAGCCAGCTGTTCAGGAGTGTGCATTAAATCCTGCAGGTATTCTGAAATGCAAGCTGACTGTGCTGCTGTTTGTTTAGATGGTAGATAGAGTATGTGACTGTAACCCTTGCTAGTGGCAGTTGGACAGTAGAAATTCAGTTTGCCCTCTGAAGACTAAAAATTAAAATTCATGCATGTTTTAAGCTTCTGTGTTAAAAGGATTTTGACTTTTTAACTTAAGTTTTGAAAACTAAGTACCTCAAGTGTTTGAAGCTCAAAATACTGGAGTTAGCTAAATTTGTAGGTCTTCTATAGTTAGTAAGCTTTTTAAGTAATTTTAAAATACTTAATAGTTTTTGCAGTGGTTTCATTTTTCTGCTTCAAGTTGAAATTGGCTATTGATTTTGCTTCAAATGTCTTGCATTTTCCAGTGAAACAAGTATAGAAATACAATTCTTAAGCATAATATTAAAGGAGTTTAAGGAGTTGTAGTTCTAATAATTTGAATTATTTGTTCTACATGCATTCTGCATATAAATACAATAGCTGTGTCAGCTTTCAGGATAGCTGTCAATGCCTTTGGAGTATGCATTAATTCCTTGGGTATTTGTGAAGCATGCAATATCTTTAAATATAATAATATATGTCTTATATGGATATTTCTGTGGGATTTTTTGTCAATTGCCAGATTTTAAGTCAACAGAATCTACAGAGCTTTTTAAGGAATGGAACATCGTTCTACTCCTTACCATCATTTTTAAAGGGAAAAAAAACCCCAAACTTTTTTTTTTAACCAGAACACCATGTGTATGTGAGGAGTATTAGCTATTTTATTATTGTTTAAATCTTTCTGTGACTACCACACATTTTCATTTAGTAGTCACAGTAAAGATTTAGGAAACATGAATGTTTATGCCAACAGGAATACAAAATTAAACATGAAGGGTGCAGAATTGTGAGCAAGTTGATTCAATGAAAGTATCCTGTTTTGAAGGGACAACGAATACCTATAGGAAGCCCTTCCCAAGAGGTGTATTATAGGGGAAATGACTCAATCCAGAAAGCATGCACCATGGTTTTGGTATCACTGAAACTGCTGGTTGTCTATATCAAGTAGTTTATCCTGGAAGTACCTCTTACTAATAGTCTTATTGCAAAAAAGGTGGACTCAAGACACTTGTGCAAATTCACTGTCCACTGAGTAATTTCTGTTAGACATGTCTTAGGTGTATTTTAGTAAATTTATTGTTTACCTGCAAATTTCTTACTTGCTTTTTTATACAGAGGTTGTGGTGCATACGGCTTAATCTTAAATGCATTTTATCTCTAGCAAAGAAATATGTGAAAAATAACATGTTTGATCAACCAATAAGCCCTAGAATAAGTCTCCTGATTGACTTGTGCTACATGGTTTTGGTTAAAATAATGTTTTTGCTTTAAGAGGATGGAGCAGTTGCCTCTCCTGACATAGGAGATATGTCTCCTGAAGGACCTCAGCCTCCCATGATCCTTTTGCAGCAACTTTTGTCAGCTGCTACGCAACCATCACCTGTGAAAGCCATATTTGACAAACAGGAGCTTGAGGTAGAGTCTGTGTTTTCTGCTAAGTAACCTAAGAAATAACTCCTTGTAATTCACGTTCCAGTTGAAACTTACTAAACTGTAGGTTTAAAAAAGAAGTGACCCTGAACCCTTTTTGGTAAATAATGTTTAATTTCAGGCATGCATGTACACACACACAAACATACTAAATATGCTTGTTTTGCTTGGACTGATTGTTTTGCTCTCCTTTAGGCTGCGGCTTTGGCAGTGTGCCAGTATCTGGCTGTGGAGTCTACACATCCTTCAACTCCACTGTTTGAAGACTGCAGCTCTAGTGAAGCTACAACACCCATCACAGTGCAACATATCCGACCCACAAAAGTGAAGAAGCGCAAGCAATCTCCAATTCCGCCCCTCCCCATTGTAGTTCAACTTATGGAAATGGGATTTCCTAGGAAAAACATAGAATTTGCACTAAAATCTCTGTCAGGAACCTCTGGAAGTGCTTCCGGATTACCAGGTATTTTATTTAGTAAAATTAATGATGTTAGAAGGAGAATAAAAGTTGCAAGCTGATTAAAACAGTACTTATGAGGGAGCACTTGTTACCCTCTTTTTGGATACAATCTTAAGAATGCCAGGGAATCTCTTGGAGACAAACTGAGTTTGTTTTGTGTGTTAGGAGTGGAAGCCTTAGTTGGCTGGTTGTTGGATCACCCTGATGTTCAAATTACGGATCTCTCTGATGCTGATACTATTTCCGATGAATATTCAGATGAGGAAATAGCAGAAGAAGTGGAAGAAGCTGAAGCTGCTTGTCCTGTTGTAAGTATTAACTTAGTAAACCTAAGTTATGCTGGCTAGCTGCAAATCTTGTAGTTCTTCCCATTTTGGGAAAATGGCGAGAGTACAAGGACAATCTGCTGTCCCAAGCTTTAAAAATAGTAATGAGGATTGTGTTTGCCTTGTGCTTTTAAGACACGACATAAAACAACTGAGAATAGTCCATAAATACTTCATGTATGACTTAGCACAGGGAAGAGTAGAATGCAGGTAGATGTTTCATTGGTGGTAGCTCAAAGTATCCCTGATAGATGCTCTTGGTTTCTTCAAAAATAGTTGATGTTACAGTGTAATATTGGTAAAGGAGTTTCCCCTTCTCCTTTCCCTTGGTCTGAAAAACAGACATATGTTACCTACAAGGAAGGACTTAAGAACTAGTGAATAAATGGCAAAGAAGTCTGTTATACAGCTTAGCCTTTTCCTTATAAAAACTTTTTCCACTTACTGGTGATAAAATTACCGTTATAGTGCCTATTGAATGTGATAGCTTTAATGTGAATTTATATTAGGTGTCTGTTGACTTTCAAGAACTATTTCATAAAGGACTTGTCAATAAAATTAAATGGGTTTCATATTTCTGTTTATTCTTGAAGGACTTAACCTTGAGTTTTCTTGCACATGTAGGATTTTGTAATTGAAATTAATGCATTATATTTTGAAGGAAATGAACTTGACAGCTTTTGGTATCTTTATCAGTATTGCAGTGAGAAACTGCTATAGATTGCCTTTAGTGAAAAAAATGTTAAATACTCAGAACAGAACAAAGTTTTCTGAAAATTCTCCTTGCAAGTGGAATGCAGTAGTTATCTTAAAAGAAATTAACCTAATCAAATCTTGAAAGGAATGTTTTTCAGTAACTATGATTTTATTTTTAGCTTGTTTTTTCTAAAGGAGTACTTTAAATCTCATTGTGCTATATAAAAAAAAGTTAGTATGGTTTAGGTTAGAGATTACCATTCATCACTGGGTTTAAATTATTTTTTTCCTCTCCCAAAAAATGTTCTAAGAAGTGGAACCTGAGTGTGTGTCTGCAAGGCACAGAGTACTGGCAAATCTTCTCTGGCAAATCTTCTCTGTTCTGATTTTCCTTGGCAATCAGGTTTCATAAAGGCAACTTGCAGCTTCTTTCAAACATTTTGAAAATTTGCATCTACATTCTTTGATAAGTAATTTTGGAAAGTCAATTTTAATTTAAAATCAAGTAGATCATAAATGTTATCCTTATAGTGAGTTGAACCTGTTGAAGTTCTTTCCTATTTTGGCATGCAGCTGGGATATTATATGGGTTTATTTTTTTGGGGTTATCTTCAGCCTTTGCCAACAATTTTATTTATCTGAATTGAAAATGAATTTTGTAATTGTTTCATATTTATTTTGGACTTTTTTCCAGTCAAGTGGTGCTGTTGTAACAGAAAGCCAGACCTATAAGAAACGAGCTGATTTCTTAAGCAATGATGACTATGCTGTGTATGTTAGGGAGAATATTCAGGTAAGTATGATGATCAAAAGCTACATAAAAACTGCTTTCCTTTTGGTACTAAAGCCTTTACAGAGGTATTGTATTCTATTGTCCTTTTTTCCCTAGGTGGGGATGATGGTTAGGTGCTGCAGAACCTATGAGGAGGTTTGTGAAGGAGATGTAGGCAAAGTTATTAAACTGGATCGAGATGGATTGCATGACCTGAACGTGCAGTGTGATTGGCAACAAAAGGGTGGTACTTACTGGGTCAGATATATCCATGTTGAGCTTTTAGGTGAGTTCACTTCTGACTGCTTTTTGACTAAAAAAGTGAATGGTAGACTAAGGGAGATTTATTTTGGAGGGGGAAACCCCGCTCACTCTATGTTTATTCTTGCATCTGCTAGGATTCCCACCACAGAGTTCTGCCTCTCATATCAAGATAGGTGACAAAGTGCGTGTGAAAAGCTCTGTCACCACACCCAAGTACAAATGGGGATCAGTTACTCACCGAAGCGTGGGCATAGTCAAAGGTAATTTATATTCAAAATGGGGGCATGGGGAGGTAATAAAACTCAAAACCACACAGACTTTCTTCTAGACACACTTAAAAATCACCCTGTTTTGTGGAGTAGTTTATGATGATAGGGAATATAGAATGCATTCGAAGTCTGTGGCGAATTTATAGACATGTACTCTGTGGCAGCCCATTTTGTTAGCATGTCCATCTGCTTTTGAGCCACTTCATTCGCATACAGTAAGAGTCTTTGAGCATCTGTGCAGCTTCCTGTTGTAGTTCTCTTTTACACTTTGGATGAACCAGAAATGGTTTTCCTTTAACAAGTAATTCTAATTTGAAGGCTTCATAAGGAAGTGAGGAGAAAGTGGGATGTACTAGTGTCAGGCTGTAAGGGATGTTATTGAAGAAATCTGTGGAACACAGGTTCTTCAAAGAGGTACAGATTTTGGTCATACTATAATTGTGCTTAGAAGTATGTGCTTGCTTGGAACCATTTCTAAAAAAAATAAATAAAAAATCAGACTAGAGGAATTCAAGTGGAATACTACTCTAAGCACTTTTGGCTTCATTTTATAGACATTTGAAACACTTTGTATTTTCTCCATGTTCTTGTCACAGCATTTAGTGCCAATGGAAAAGATGTTATTGTAGACTTTCCTCAACAGTCACATTGGACTGGCTTGTTGTCAGAAATGGAATTGGTCCCCAGCATTCATCCTGGAGTCACGTAAGTGATGATTTACTTTTTCCTTAGTGTATATGTGTTATCCTTTATCTTACTGTCTTGATTCTGTTACCTTGTCTTGTATTACAATTAACTTGTACCATACATATATTGATTTGTTCTTCTCTTGTCAAATCAGGTGTGATGGCTGTCAGATGTTTCCTATTAATGGACCTAGATTCAAATGCAGAAACTGTGATGATTTTGACTTTTGTGAAACGTGTTTTAAAACCAGGAAGCATAACACCCGACATACTTTTGGCAGAATAAATGAACCAGGTGAGTTTTGCAGTCCGAAGTGTTTCTTAGATTAATTTAAAATGCATTTAAGTTGTTTTTAAAAAAACAGTTTTAAATTTCAGCTCCTTAACATGATGAAATTAGTGTTCAGACTGACCCCTTAGACAACAAAACACTCATAGCACAGCTACAATAGTATGTGATGGACTACAACAAAACATTAACCCCTAACCCTTTTTTATAGTGTTAAAAAGCTTAAAAAATATTTGTGACCATAACTCTACATGTCAGAATGGCATTTTTACCTACACCAAGAGTAAAATGTGTAATTTTTAATCTTCCTGCCTTTTGCTGTCAGCCTATATGTCGATGAATGGAATTCTCATGGTGCCAGGGCAGTTGGAAATTCCTAAGATGCCTTTTTATGCCTCAGTCGCTCTTTTTGCCTGTCAGCGTGTGGTGGCTGGCACCTCATTTCCTCTGTGATGTGGAGGCTCCAGAGGAGTATGGTGGGAAGGGGAAGCCTTTTAAAAGACTCATAATCAGACTTTTTTTTTTTTTTTCCAAGGGCAAGAGCAGGTACAGCCATTTTAGCTCCAAAAGCTTTGGGCTTTGCATTACCATGCAAAACATACCTGACATTTCCTTTTATTTCTTTTCCATCCACCTGCCTAAAAATTAATCTTATCCCTTGTATTTGCAAGGTGATGCTGACTTCTGGACTAAATTTCTTTGTATTTACACGTTACCAGTCTAATTGTTTTGGAAAATGAATAAAACTGATTTCCCCTAGAGATCGTGAACGTGGATTGCGTGTGTGTGGTGGTTTGTCTGAAGGGCAAGAAAGACATTCTTTAATAAGTCAGTTGATATGGTTGTGCAGCTAGTATGGTGTGAATCTGTAATCCTTCCCTTTGCCCTGTATAGGGCAGAGGAGTTAAAACATTCTTTTAGTCAAGATTTCTAGATGCTACAAAATCAGAGAAGGGAAGTGGAAGTGAGGTTTCTGCAGGGGGGAAATCTCCATCTCACTAAACCATCTCCTTCTGGAAGAAGATTTAAATTTTCCAGTGTTCTAGGTTACCTATTTCTATTCCTTGGCAGGGGATTTTTGTTGAGGTTTGGTTGCATATTTTTCATACGTTATAATGGTGTAAAAAATTCATGTGCTGTGGGCCTGTATTTTGAATTACATTTCATCATAAATTTTGATCTGTATTTTAAAGGGAAGGACCTTTTCAAGTAGCTGTTTGGTCAAGAACTTGTAAAATTGAAACTCATTTGAAAAAAGGAGCTGCACCCTTTAAGCATGCGTGTTATGTACTAGTACATAGTATCACCATACCGATGTGATGTGCTTCTGTGCTCTAAATGTAGACTACATACCCGAAATGTTTGATTTGCTCTAGTTCCTTTCACCCTGCTTATGGGTTTCATAGAAGCAATTTTCTTTGAGAGGTGCATGCTTAATATGTCACTTAACCACGCAGGTCAGTCTCCCGTGTTCAGTGGACGTTCTGGAAAGCAGCTGAAGAGACGGCACAGTAGCCAGCGGGGAATGTTACTGGATGATTGGTCAAGGATAGTCAAGAATCTGAATGTCTCGTCCTCGGTGAATCAGGCTTCACGTCTTATTGATGGTAGCGAGCAGTGCTGGCAGTCTTCTGGTTCACAAGGAAAGGTAACTTAAAGCCCTGAATGCTTTATTCTGGCATACTTCATGCTTAAGGGGATCTCCCCAGAGCCTTCCCTTCTCCAGGTTGAACAACTCAAGCTCTCAGTCTGTCTTTGTAGGAAAGGTGCTCCATCTCTCTGGTTGCCTTTGTGGCCCTCTTCTGACCCACTGTATCAGGTCCATGAGTTTTTGTTTTGCTGAGGAGCCCAGAGCTGGGGTCCAGCAGCACTGCAGATGGGGTCTCACAAGAGCAGGGCAGAGGGGAAGAATCCCCTTCCTTGACTTGCTGGTCACTGCTCTTCTGATGCAGCCCAGGATGCAGTTAGCTTTCTGGACTGTGAATGCACGCTGGTGACCCATGCCCAGCTGTTCATCCACTAGAACCCTCAGCTCTCTTTTTGCAGGGCTGCTCTCCAGCCTCTTATCCCTCAGTTTGTAAGTATAAGCAGGATTACCCATCCCAGATGGAGAGTGCCGCACTTGCCCTAGTTAAATTCCATGCTGTTGGTGATTACTGAACTCTCTAGTCTGTTAAGGCCTCTCTGTCTTGGAAGGAGTCAACAGCTTCGCCTGGTTTAGTGTCATTGGCAAAGTTGCTTAATGTGCATTTGAGTCCTGCATCCAGATAATTTATAGAAGACGTTGTTCCTTAGTTTATGGTTTACCAGTTTTGTTGGCCTGCAGCAGTGCTTTGTGACCAGCCTAGGCACCAGGATTTGCAGCTGGACATCTGTCCAGTGTGTTTTGATGCTCTGTTGATGGCCATGCTGAGAATATCCCCAAGTACCCTTCCTGCAGGTTTTCTAGAGGCTGTAACCTAAGACTTATGTCCCATTTCTTAACTTGCAGTTGCCCTGTGCTTTGGGTGTTCTCAATGGTGTTGGTCTTGGCTGAAATAAACTCTTTGCTACAACTGTTTCTCTTGTAATTGGAGGTAGGACAAGCAAGAGGTTAACGAAGTCATTTCCCTTTGGCCAGTTTCCATATATTGCAGCTGTTCTGTACCATTCAGAAATATTTTTCGTGTTTTCTTCAAAACCATCATGTATATATTTTTGTTAACCATATGGTGGTTATAACAGTACCTATCTAAAAATGGAATTCTGTGTTTCCCCTAGCACTGGATTCGCTTGGAGATTTTTCCAGATGTTCTTGTTCACAGACTAAAGATGATAGTGGACCCTGCAGACAGCAGCTACATGCCCTCCTTAGTTGTAGTTTCAGGTATGCGTATATTTTCTAAGAAGGCAAATTTTGTTTTTCCACTCAACAAGCGGGTGTTTATCTGGTTTCTGTTAAGATAGTCATCTGTTGGGCATACACAGTGCCCATTTGTGAAACAAACATCATATTCTAAAATGTTTTTCATTCTGTGTTTTGTTTTCTAGGAGGTAATTCCTTAAATAACCTTATAGAGCTAAAGACAATCAATATAAATCCTACGGACACCACAGTGCCTCTACTCAGTGATTGTACTGAAGTAAGTGACATTCGTGTGAGAATTACTCTTGTGTGCAACAGAAAAATATTATGCTGCAAGAGATGGATGAAAAGCATTGTTGTGATCATTAAAGCATGGTATTTTATTTTTCCTCTAACTTAGCAGTATTTCTGGCAAGTTAGTAAAGTTAATTATTCTAAAAAGTTTTACTATAATCACAATGTAATGCTACAATAGAGTTAGATATTTTAGAGGGTTTTGTGTATATCAGTATACCTGTGAACCAGTAAGACATTCCAATTAACTTAAATGTTGGGGATAATTTTGGCTAGCAGTTCTGATCTTTTCCAGCAACCACAAGGAGAAATGCATAATGAATTTTATGAGACTGGGAGTGAAATCTCTCTCAAATGAATAAGGCCATATGCTAATGATAAAACATGAATTACTTAGAGCTGAAACGGCAGGTATTTAAAATGAGAGATTCATTTTGTTAAAATGACAAAGTCAAGCAAAAGTTCTAATTCTTTCCTATGTTTTATGAAGTTACATAGAACCCAGAAGATGTCAGTAGAGTATTTTTCTTCTTAGTACCACAGATATATTGAGATTGCAATCAAGCAGTGCAGAAGCTCTGGGATTGATTGCAAAATACATGGCCTCAGCATACTGGGACGTATACGTGCCGAGGATGAAGATTTGGCTGCCGTCCCTTTCTTGGCTTCTGATAATGAGGAAGAGGATGATGATAAAGCTAACACTGGGAGGTAGGTAACTGCAGTTGTGAAGGAGGGGGAAATGGTAAAGAACCTTAGTGTCTATATATTCTTATAACTCTGGAGATGACTGTAGGAAGAACACCTTAATTAGGTTGAATGATAGTAAAGAGGAATCAGTATCTTAGTTTACTGGAATTGCAAGTTGATCCTTTGTCAATAAATAAGTTATCTGAGATGATCACACTGGTGAGGTGTAACATTTTGCATGACTCATCCCCTTTTGCAGTATACTTGGGGTTGGAAACTGAGGTAAAAACTTGATGTGCTTATATGTGGCATGTGTTTACCACTGCTCAGCAAAACATTCTGGTTGTTTGTGGGTTTTTTTTTTTTTTTTTTTTTTTTTTTTTTTTTTTTTTTTTTTTTTTTTTTTTTTTTTTTTTTTTTTTTGTTTTTGTTTTTGTTTTTGTTTTGTTTTGTTTTTGTTTTTTTACTGTGGTAGTGTAGTTTGAGTCCTGAAACTGTCCCAAGCTGTAAAACTCAGCAAATACAGTAAAAAGGTGCCTATGCTACAGCATGCTGTTTGCTAAACTGACTGTGTTTTCTTTTCTCAATATGTTCAGTCTTGTTAGAAAGAAGGCAGCTGGGCTTGAATCAGCAGCTACAATAAGAACCAAAGTTTTTGTCTGGGGACTGAATGACAAAGACCAATTGGGAGGGCTAAAAGGTTCCAAGGTATGTTGTTTTCACACTTAACTACAAAAGAGAAACAGAAAATAAAATGTACAAGTTACACAACTTAAAATTAATTCAGACTTAATCAGAATTCTACAATTTATTATGGAAAGCTACAAAGAGTAGGTTTCAGTGGCTTTTTACTGTTAAGATGTAGATGTCTGCTGGGTGGAAAATTGGAGAAAATTTGCATTTTGATTGTTACTCTGAAATCTGGCTTGATTTTTAGCAGCCACTCAATCATTTGTTTTAGATTATAATGAACTAATTGTTTAAAAAATGTGTAACACTCTACATATTCTGTTCTTGTTGAGTTTGCATGCATAAAACAAAACTTCTGGTGACCTTTTTTATGTATTCCTTGTACCTGGCAATTGTACTATAGGAATTTCAGCCCAGTGTGCGGCCATTTACATGTAATTTTAATATTAATACAAGATGAGATACGTGGCAAACGTTTAATCAATTTAAGATATCATTCATTAATCTTAAAATTATGTCAAAAGCATTTCTTCAGTTTATGTTGTGAAGGTATACTATTGTATCCATACAGTACCTTTGAAGAATCAAAAAGTTAACCTTTCCTGTATTCTTCAGTTTTCTCAAGAAAACTTTACTAAAAGGAAGTCCTTGTTTATATCACATTTTATATTTATCATAGTTTCAGTACTAAATTTTTTTAAATTGTTTTTTGTCTTTTGCCTGGTGTGTATTAATTGGCATGTGTGAAGCATCTGAAAGTACCTGTTAGATTAACTGGTTTATCACTTAAGAGCTCTTCTTTTTAGAATGTAAAACATTAAAGTGTATTGTAATGATTTTTATTTCCTGTGTGCTCTAGATAAAAGTCCCTTCCTTTTCTGAAACCCTGTCTGCCTTGAATGTTGTACAAGTAGCTGGAGGATCCAAAAGCCTTTTTGCAGGTAACATAAGTTTAAAATAAATATAAATACTTAAGGGCAGAAAGATATTTTGAGTAGTGAAACACTAATGGTGTTTCAAACCTTTTTCTTCGTTTTAGTGACTGTAGAGGGCAAAGTGTATGCCTGTGGAGAAGCCACAAATGGAAGGCTGGGTTTAGGAATATCTAGTGGAACTGTGCCTATTCCCCGCCAGATTACAGCTCTCAGCAACTATGTGGTAAAGAAGGTGGCTGTTCACTCAGGTACTGACTATTGCTATCCTTATATACATAAATGTAACATATTAAGCCTGAAAATAGTTGCTTTGCAATTTTCTTGGGTGCTATGATGCCCTAGCATATCAGATTCTTTTATTAAAATAAATACAGGTTATTGAATTCTGTCTGTTGTATACAATGTTAGATTAAATCTAATGGTTCTGTTATTAAAATCTGTGAATTTAGACCATACAAGTTTTCTTATCTGCTGGAAGTTAACTTTGGTAACTTTGGTGTTTCCATTTGATTGAAAGAAAGTGTTTTCATTTTTAATATTTCTAAATGGTGGTTTTGTTTTTCTCAATATTTTTTCTTGCACCTCTGAAAATAAAAATTTGAGAGATTATTAGTTTGTTTTTTTTTTTTAATGTGCCAGGAGACCTACTGTCCCAAAAGTTTTTTATTTTAAATTAAATCACATAAAAGCTCAGAAGAAAATAAGTAGTGTCTATGGGGCTGAAGGGCTTGTACAGTTGCATTGTAGAAGTACAGCAATGTCAAATTGTTGCTAGACCTGCTGCCTGCTTGAAAGCTCAAAAATGTAAATTTATGTTCCCAATTTTAGGTGGCCGGCATGCTATGGCGTTAACTGTTGATGGAAAGGTGTTTTCGTGGGGTGAAGGAGATGATGGAAAACTTGGTCACTTCAGCCGAATGTAAGAATACCAAATTCGTCTGTATTTTTGTAAAAGATTGTGTTACAACACAGCTGACCACCACTATTGACAACAGCAGTATTTTTAATACAGTAGGAATAAAAAAAAGTGTTGTAAGATGTTTTTTTCCACAGTATATGCCAATTTATGGTGCAGCATTTGTATCAAAAGGAGGCATTCAATTAATACAACACTTGGGAAGATACCTAGTGGATAAAGTCTTGGCTAGTATTTTCAAATGTCACTGATGAAATTCCATACTTTTGGACATACAGTTTTTGGTTACTTTCATACGGTGTGGTTCTCGGGTGCCTTGAGGAGTAAAACCATAGCAAAATTCCTGAGCTGTAACAGTTCATAATTTAAGCTTGTCATTTTATAGCCCTTTTCTTTAGATTTCAGTTCACAGACTTGGCAGCCAGAAATAAACTTACACTTTTCAGTAATACATAGTTTAATCATCCACAGGACAGCTTTGAGAAAAATTTGAATTTTCTCAGATTTTACTTTGTATGTACTCACAGAACAATATTTTGAAAGAAAAAAGCCCTGATAAACAAAGCCCATGGGTAAATATTTTTGTTATTCTGATATATTTTGAGGACCTGCCCATAATACATAAAAAATTAATTCAGATGGTTAATATATTACAACAAATAAATGTTAATAAGACTGGGTCAGACTAATGAAAAGGGAAGTCCAGATGAGAGCAGTATTTACTGTTTATTGTTCAGCTGCCTCATGTTTTATGTAATTTTATTGAAAGTGAAATTTGGAAGTCTTGGGCATTTCATAGTAGCAATATTTCCGGAGGCCATGCATAATTTTATGGAATCTTAATAGTAGTCCTGGTACAGACAATGTTAAAAAAATCTTGACTTGAATCTCTTTGTGGAATTAAGAGAACATTGTAGCCACATGACGAATAAATGTTTCTGGTACTCACATAGAAGCCTAACAGTAAATTCCAGTTCTGATTTCTCTGTCTTGAAGAGGACAGTTGGGATGGGAGTGTCATCTCTTAATCTTGCTGTCTCTCCACTGCTAATAAATCACTCAACTTTGGGCAGTGACAGGAAATTGGTTTTCACTTTCTATTATGCGCTGTTTAATTAATTCATCATGTTGACATTTTGAATTTCTCACCTAAATTTTGCAGCGTATACATAAAATATTCTTTAAATAACCTTTTAAGTACATTAAAATAGTGTAAACTTTGGATTTATGGTGCTGCTAAAGAGTACATCTTGAAATCAGAGTGTTGCATCTTACTTTATCTTGAGATTGCTGTTAGTTATTGCACAATTTGTATTGCAGCAGTTGGGAGTATTTGTGTGGCTGTTTTATGATGAGCACAGTGGATTTGTTGTTCGTTTTCTCTAGGAACTGTGATAAACCCAGGCTGATAGAAGCGTTGAAAACCAAACGCATCCGTGATATTGCCTGTGGCAGTTCCCACAGTGCTGCTATTACCTCTAGTGGTGAGCTCTATACGTGGGGTCTTGGAGAATATGGAAGACTAGGACATGGAGATAATACCACACAGCTTAAGCCTAAGATGGTAAAAGGAATGTTTCTTGTTTCTGATGAAATGCAGATGTGTTTTAACAAATGAGAGCAGCATAAAGCTAAAGTAACAAAAACCATTTTGGAGTGATCTAAGTTAGGTTTTGGTCCACATACCTCTAATGAAAGTAAAGCTATTTCAGAAAGGCCAAAAAGATCCAGTCTTTTGCTTGGGAAGTGATGTAAAATGGCTAGTGCTGCTTTCAGCATTCATGTCCTGTATCTACTTTGATATGTAGCTGGGAGCTACCATGTAGCTATGTTGGATTCTGAGCATGCTGGATAGTTCTTTACTCAGGCTGGGCACAATGACCAAGATGAGTCATAAGACCTTGGAAATGTTTGTAAGGTTTTAAAACATAATTTCTTTGAAAAGTTCTTACTTACTCCGTCTGTTTTGTAGGTTAAAGTGCTCCTGGGCCACAGAGTCATTCAGGTTGCGTGTGGAAGCAGAGATGCTCAGACTCTTGCTTTGACAGATGAAGGTGGGATTATATTGTTTCAGAAACGTTTTAGCACATGGGAGTACTGTGATTGTTGTTTGACCTGCAATTTGATGTTTGTTAGGTTTGGTGTTTTCTTGGGGTGATGGTGATTTTGGAAAACTGGGCCGAGGAGGAAGTGAAGGATGCAACATTCCTCAGAACATTGAAAGACTGAATGGCCAAGGCGTTTGTCAGATTGAGTGTGGTGCACAGTTCTCGTTGGCACTGACCAAGTCAGGAGTGGTATGGACATGGTATGTTACATTTGCCAGCAAGTATTAACAAAGCACTTGCTAACTATGTGCTGTGTTTAGTGCTATTTGACTCTGTTTGTGCCTTGTCTGTGCGCTTTGTCTTTTATATTGGCGGCTCTTCCAGATGAGCTGCATCCATTCAGTTACTCTAACGCTGTGTCTTGTAGCACGATTCCTTGTTTATTGTACTCTGTTAGAATGCCTGGCTCCTATGGAATTAGTGGAGGAAAGGGAAGATCATTCCTTCTTTTGGGCGCCATGAAACATTAAAAGAATGTTAATTCAAGACTTTAGTAGAGTGAGGAAAAAAAGGACCTGAGAACCATAGCTTGGTCTATGTAGCCTACAGATAAGGTGGAGACTTGAGAGAGTAAGGATGCAGGAGAGTAAGGAAGTAAGCTGAAATTCAGAGCAGATGGGAAGAACTTCCTTGGGGACGCAGGAACGCAACAACAGCTTGTTGCTGCTCAGAAGGCCACTGAGTTGTCAGCAATGATGCCTTGGAGCAAGATTTGGTATGAGATGATCCTTGAGAGTTACTCAGATATGCTTTTATTTTTCTCCTATTTGCTTGCTTGCTTCTGCTTTGTTTTGAACACGAATCTGGCTTATAAACCTTTTTGTAAAATCTGAGAGCTTACTGCATGGCAGGTCAACTTCAGAGCACTAACCAGGTCAAGATCTTACCACATGCTTGTGTAATAAGACTGTGACGTGTTTGATGTATATCAAAGCTAAGTAGGCTTAAACCTGACGTTTTTGTTGTGTTGTCAGCAGTTGTTGAATAATATGAAGAGAAATCCACAAAACTTTCATTTTTATAGGTTACTACTATTGTTAAAGGGGAGAAAAGATTTTATCTGAGATATTGTTTGTCAGAGTGGCCCTTGGAAACTGTATTTTTCTTGCTCTCCCTCCTCTTTTTTTTTTTTTTTTTTTTTTTTGAAAAA
>VZTH01017684.1:0-162807 GCA_013397815.1 Aleadryas rufinucha | reverse complement strand
AAAAAAAAAAAAAAAAATCACAAAACAACAAAATACATCTCTGAAACCTCCAACCCCCGCCCCCCACCAAACCTCTTCATGAAAGTGGAACTTTTAAATTATGATGCAACATGCTTTTTCAAACACCCCAAAGACTTTCTCTTTATGGAGGTAATGATAGATGAATGCTATACTAGTATTAAACTTCTTACACATTACCTCTTGTTTCTAAGGTAAGTGACTTAAGAATTAGGGAATCAAAACAGCAGTGTTTTGTGTTGAATATAAAAGCATCAAACATCTTGCTAATGAAGCTTTTTCGTGACCAAGGCAATGTGTACCTAATAAATAGTGTTATTTCAGAATGTTTGTGTAAGTAAAACTTGTTTTAGATGCTGATCACTAAAATATTTCTATCTGTATTACCTAATCCTCATAAGCAAGTAACAAAATCAAATACTATTTTATGAAAGCCCTTGTTGGAAGGCCTCAGTATTAACTCTAATATTGTAACTGTAGGCACTGCAGTTTAAGAATCTACTGTAGAGCAAGTTTCACAGTCATCTCTTCTATTTAACAAGAAATTAGATAAATAATTTTCTTTTATGTATTATACCATTAAAAAATGCTTACCTTCTCTTTCCCCCCACCTCTTTTTAGGTGTTCCTTCAGATGCAGATTCTTCTGCTGCCAGTAACAAAATCAGTGGGGCAAACAGTTCCAAGCCGAATCGCCCTTCTCTTGCTAAGATTCTCCTGTCACTTGATGGGAATGTTGCCAAACAGCAGGCACTGTCTCATATACTGATTGCATTGCAAATCATGTATGCCAGGTAGGCATGGAAACGTTCTTGTGTGTTGCAGAGCAAAAGATGATACAGCTTACCAGCTATTAGGGACTCTTGAGTCAGGTATAAATTGTTTAACAAGTTTGGACTCCTCAGGATGGGCCTATGCTTCATTTAAATTTTGTTTTGATGTTGATACTAGCTTTATGTTGTTATGTTTATAAAAATTTCCATTGCCTGGGGAAAAAATTGTTCATTTAGAAATGCTCAAGTAAATAATGTAGAAGCAGTGTAAGTAAATCGTGATGGATGATCTGGAGGAAGCAGTAGAGGGAAGAGTTGGAAAGAGGAATAAAACTTTGCAGTGCTGTCATTGTTAGTAGAGAACAGAGTATTTGTGCTAAAATTTATAAAGAGAAACTCAGTTAACTATTGAAGCATCAGGCCCAAAAGAGAATAACAATGAATTACCCTCTGAATTCTAGAGCTTGGAAACCTTACCTTATTTTATTATGACAAGCTAATATCGTTTTTCAAGTTCAGCAAGGGAGTATAATTAGGTTTATGTTAATCCATCCTAAATGATTTCAGGGATGCAGTTGTTGGAGCATTGATGCCTGCAAGTATGATTGCACCAGTAGAATGTCCCTCTTCATCGCCAGCCCCCCCGTCAGATGCTACTTCTGCAGGAAGTCCTGCAAATGGAGATGAGTGTGTGCTTGTAGGAGATATCGAGGAGAGGCTGAGCCCAAACCCCTGGCAGGACAGGAGAGGGGAGGTAAAGTGTCACGTTATTTTTTTTTTCATCAGTTTTTAACTGACAAATATCTCAATTAGTCTGATAGTAGCAGAGAATAAAAAATTCCTTCATGCTCTAATTTCAGGACTGGGTTCTCTGCACATGTCAGATTTGAAAAAACTAAAATTTTAGTGCGAAATCAGTTTTGAACTTTCAGAACACATTGTGTCATTTTAATGCAATCGTGATAATTTCTAGTAATATTTTAGAGATATTGAATTCATTTTACAGGACTGATAGTAAAAAAAAGTCAAGAATATAGGAGAGTATTTGACCATTATTTAATGAAATTTTAGTTGTAAACTTAGATCAACTGATACAGACATCAGGCCCTGAATGAAATTCTCTTATGTTGATTACCAACTGCTAACAAAAGCAGAAAAAAGAAAAGGCTTGCTACTGAAGAGGTCTTTTGCCTGTATAAACTATGAATTTGATATGTATTGTCAGGGCTTGCCTTCTACTTTGTAGACTTTTCTGCAGGCAGTGATGTTTTATTGTATGTTTTTGTGGTAGCTGGCCTTGAGGGGAATGTTGGCTGTTTTACCCACACTAGGAACATAAAATAGAAGCTAAAAATACAGGCAGTGAATCTGTTGGTTTCAAACTTACGGCTGTTTTTAAATTGGTGCTGTCTTCGAACACTAGCCCTTCTAATAAACAGTTAAAGGTTTTACAGTGTCTTGTTGAAGATTTCATTAGGTATTATTTGTTCTGGCTAGGTTGTTCCTTCAGAAGATGCTGTGACACCGTCTGCTGTAACTCCCTCAGCTGCTGCTGCCTCTTCCCGTCCTTTCATTCCAGTCACAGATGACCCTGGAGCTGCCAGTATTATTGCAGAAACCATGACAAAAACCAAAGAAGTAATGTTGTCAATGCTCTTCTTAGAACTTAAGTCCTTACTGTGCTTTTATGTACCACTTTTTCTGGTTTTTGTGCTTTAAAAGCTGTTCTGTAAATGACTGCATTTTAAAAATCAGTTCAAAGACAGAGGGATGTTTATTGTTTGTTTTGTAGGACGTAGAAAGTCAGAGTAAGGTATCTGGCCCAGAACCACAGTACTTGGATGAGTTTACAAGCCTCCTGGTACCAGATGACACGCGAGTCATGGTTGACTTGCTGAAGCTTGCGGTGTCCAACCGAGCAGGTGAAAAGGGAAGAGATGTTCTCTCAGCTGTGCTGTGTGGCATGGGCACAGCTTACCCACAGGTCAGGTTTTGTTTCTGTTGCATTTTAACTATATCCTTTTTATTGCTAGCTTGCTGGAATACTTTCTTGTATTGGAACTGCAGTTCAGCATCCAGAGAAACCTACTATGCATGAAAATTTGAGTTGAACTTAAATGCATGTGAGCTTTAACCATTTTAATGGAAATATTACGTGAATATGTGCATGTGCTTTGGGTGTCAGTAACAGACTAATTTCTCAATTTTTCATGCTGCAATTAGATGTTAAGATAGAATGTATTGACCGAGTGTCGGTGGTTGTTGGAATGAAGCTGAATTAACCAAGCTCTATTTCCTTGATCTATAGAATGTTAGTTTGAAAACTGCCATGATGGGGTTTTTTTGCATCTGAGTTTATTTTTCAAAAAGATGCAGTCATTATTGCTAGCTAAAAATGCTGTTAGTAAATTGTATTTTTAATGATATAATAATTCTTCTGAGCTGTTAAGATTTACATTTAATGCATTGAAGTTTCTAACTTTTTACAAAGTAGCCATGGGTATGGGGTTCTTTTTGCATGGCTGACAGAATGTGACAAATCATAAATTATTTATAGAATACCTGTGTACAGTAGTGAACTGAAAGCTGTTTAATATTTCTTGTAGCTTTACCTTTCAAATAGTAGTTTTCCTAATGAGTAACAGTGCATTTCTTTTAAGATTTCTAAAACTGTTACTCCCCCTGCCCAATTTGCAATGATTAGCTGTGTATGTTTATGTTGGGCTTGAATTTTCCCAGTCAAATTAGGTACATGCTATATGTGCACTTACACATTAATTCTGGTTCTTTTAGCATTAGTAGTGAGTAGCTGAACAACTTTGGGTTTGTGTGGGGTTTTTGTGTTTTGGAGACAGAATTTTTTTGTAGAAACTCTTTTAAAATCAGTGTTTTCTGCATTTCCTCCCTAAACAGTGTTTTGCAATATTACCTACTGGTTAAATATTTATACCTTTCTATGCTGGTGTATGCTCTATAGCTTAGATTTAATAGTTTGCTTTTTCTGTAAGAGAAAATAATTATTTGTGTTGTCATTTGCTTACAGAAAAGTGAAGTTTTTTGGCTTTTAGTTTTAGGAGGTTTTTTAGCTCTAACGCTACCAAAAAGAGTATTTTTGAATTAATATGATGGTTTATGAATCAGATTTCTGAAAACAAGTTATTTCTTTTAAATTTGGGAAGAATGGTAGTTTACTTAGATTTCTTGGACTAACCAAACATACAGTTTGTAAAGTGTGTATTTTTCTTTTCTTAGGTTGCTGATATGTTGTTGGAGCTTTGTGTTACTGAACTAGAAGATGTAGCAACTGATTCACAGAGTGGTCGCCTCTCTTCACAACCAGTTGTGGTAGAGAGCAGCCATCCATATACTGATGATACATCTTCTAGTGGCACAGTTAAAATACCAGGTACAGAATTCTTCGAGTTATGTTGCTAAGATTCAATTATTTTTAAGCCTGCCTGCATTAAATTGTAACTTACAAAAATATGTATTGAACTTTTAAGGCCATATTATGTGTTGTGTTGCTATAGAAAAGTATTTCTTGAAGCTGCTTTCTTACATGCTGATGGAAAATCTCTGTTCTATACAATGTGCATTTCTGGGTTCACTGGGTGTGATTCCAGTTGCATATCATTGCTGTTTTCAGCTATGGAGCTGAGAAGGACTGAGTCTCTTTCAGGTTTAGTACTTGGACACTCATCTTCTGGTCTTGAGCAAGGGAAATACTTTTTTGTTTTAATGCTTCATTAGTGCTTCCTTCAGTAAGTTACTTAGTACTTACCAAAAGTTGCAGACAACAAAGAGCTATTTGCCTTAACTGTAAATAGGCATTTTTTGGCTTTTGCAACTTTAGTTTTGAATGTTCTGGTATGGTCTTTTGTCTGCTATCCCCTACTCACAAAAGTTTGCCGTGATTTAAGCCTTGCAATGAGAAGAAATTACAGACGAATAATGTCATTAAATCAAAAGAAGTTATTTTTATTAATGAGCACTATGGCTTCCAGACAACTGTGTTTGATTTCATGTGGATTTCTAAAATACTGCATTTGTCTGTGGTATTGATTGCTCTGTAGAAGTGTGTGAACTCTTTGTTGCTGTTCAGGTGCTGAGGGACTGAGGGTAGAGTTTGACCGCCAGTGTTCTACAGAGCGGCGCCACGATCCACTCACCATAATGGATGGCGTCAACAGGATTGTGTCCGTCCGATCAGGTTCGGAGAAGTGCTGCTTTCCAAAAGTGTCTTGTGGGATTTACTCTTAAAAGCTGAATCAGAGTCACTGCCTCTGACTGACTTCTTGCTAGGGATATGCCAGTAAAAGAGAGGAAAACCTGTGTTAATTGATACTGTCTTTTAAACTAAGAAGTTTGTAGGGTCTAGCTGCAAAGATTGATCTTGCGTCTTTGGATATAGAGAATCTCTGGGAAGGGATTGTTAGGTTGTCCAGTTTTTCCAAAGAGCGGATGGAGTGTAAAATTCAGTGTTTAGCACCCCTGCCAACATGTATGAATTTCTATATAATCAAAGTGTATTTTAACAAATTGGAAAAGGATGCTTATTTTGCTAGCTTTTTCCTTTTTCAGGTAGTACTTAGAGAAATTCAGCTTTCATACAGTCAAGACAAATGCTCTTCTGCTGTCAAATGTCCAAAATAATAGCTTGGTGCTCTTTCTTTTTGTTTCCTGCTCTGGCCTTTGTATGTGACACTACATGAATTCTTCACATCTTTAATCTTGATATCTCTGATTTAATTTTTAAGCAGTATTAATTTGTAGTAGGTTTTGGAGGAATATTTTTAGTCTCATCAAATTTTATGTTGAACTTACTCATACACAACATCATGTGCAAGGGTCTCAGTAGTTACTGCCTGTGCAGTAATGATATGGGCTTTTAATGTTGACCCATTTTTCCCCAGATGTGTTTCATTACTGAGATATTTCTGATTGGTTGCTGATTGGAAGCTGTAAAGCTTAATTTAATGTATAGGTTATTACATATTTTTGTGATATGAAAGCTAATTTGAAAATAAGACAATGGATTTTAGTAAGCTCTCATAGTAGCCTCCTGAATGTGGTACTAAAAGTACTAAGGCTATCTGCTAGCAGTGCTAATTGAACTTTTTAAGACTTAATATGACATCTTTACATTTAAGCTTTACATAGCTTTTTTTCTTGAATGCCTTTGTGTGATGTTTATCATATTTAACCAGTTGCTGTTGATGAGTGGCTAGCATATTGGCTCAGGCAGTAGAGCTGAATATGTTTGTCTTGCCTACTGTAACAGGTCGTGAGTGGTCAGACTGGTCTAGTGAACTGCGAATTCCAGGGGATGAGTTAAAGTGGAAGTTCATCAGTGATGGGTCTGTGAATGGATGGGGATGGCGATTCACAGTTTACCCTATCATGCCAGCTGCAGGTAAGGTATCACATACATCATTTACAGGAGGGTCAGAGTAGGTTTTATTGTTAGCTTTTTACACTGTACTTACTGCATGGTATTTACATGCTAAAGTTCAATAGTTCATTTACATTTATACTAAGAGAACATTTTCATTCATACTTAGGAAACCTTTTCGACTAAGTCCTGAGAGGTGCACGTGTACATAGAGAAGAGAGAAAAATATTTTGTAATCACTCTAGTTTGCCTCTTCATCACTGAAGAGAGGATATTTCTGGGACACAAGTCATCTGAAATGCCCTTATTTTTTTAAAATGCATCTGTTTTCAAATTATGTGAATTAAGTCATAAAAGTGCATCTTTCTTCCAATCTCTTCAAAGGGAAGTAGAATAGATAACTCAGATGCAGACTAGCACTCTAGAGTGCTGTGTTTGGCCAACTAAATCCTGCCTATGTTCTGTTCTTATTTCAGTCTGAGGACAAACCTTTTCCAGCTTTTTTTTTTGTTGTTGCTTTTTGTTTCTTGCAGGCCCTAAAGACCTTCTCTCAGATCGTTGCATTCTTTCATGTCCCTCAATGGATTTGGTTACGTGTTTGTTGGATTTTCGCTTAAATTTTGCTTCTAACAGGAGCATAGTTCCTCGCTTGGCAGCTTCTCTTGCAGCTTGTGCTCAACTGAGTGCCTTAGGTGGGTATAGTCTTAAAATTAGGTCTTTTTTTTTTTTAAATTACGATGATCGTTTTAAGTAATTACGTTCTTTGTGTGCTTCTTTTCCCTTAGCTGCTGGCCACAGAATGTGGGCTTTGCAGAGACTACGGAAACTGCTCACCACGGAGTTTGGCCAGTCCATTAACATCAACCGGATCCTAGGGGATAACGAGGGAGAAACACGGGCTTTGGTAAGAAGGCAGTGATGCTCCTCTTCACGTTTTTCACATTAAGATTAAAGTGCTAGCCCTGATGTACAACTTGTTTTGTGTTAGTGGCAAAACAGGAAATAGGCAGATGAACAGTCTTCTTGCACAGGTCTGCAAGTCTGTAAAGGTACTCCAGTTTAGAATTAAAAAAAATGGCTAATTTCAAGACTGAATAAATATGCTTTTGGAATTGCCAAAAAGTGGTAGAAATAATTTTGTTGGTACTTCACACAGCTAGCTGTAGTTTGGGAAGTTATTCGTGTTTGTCACAGTCTTCTAAATAATGTACTTGCTGTAATGCATGCACTATGACTAACTTTCTGGGTGTGTGGTGTCTCCAGAGTTTCACAGGGAGTGCTTTAGCTGCTTTGGTTAAAGGTCTTCCAGAAGCTTTGCAGCGACAGTTTGACTATGAAGACCCCATTGTCAGAGGTGGCAAGCAATTGCTCCACAGCCCTTTCTTTAAGGTAATGCAGTACAATCAATAAAGAATACATTAAAATAGTTCTGGGATATTTTCAGGTGTGCTAAGCTCACTTAGTCCTATATCAGTAATATTTACTGGCAAAACCAGGATACTGCTTCTAAACGGAGAATCAAATATACAAAAGAAAAATAAAGAGTACCTAGCTAGGCAGAGAAACTCAGAAAAACATCTTGTAAGCACAATTTTTGATAAGTGATTTTGAGCTGTTGTAATAGGAGTGCTATATATTTCTATTTTGTTAGTTCAGTACTCTGAAGGTTTTATTTACATCCAGTTGGAAAAAATGACAATGTCTTAAATGGACCCTGTACTTCAAAGTAAAAATAAACAAGCTGAGGAAGTCTAGAGAAGAGCAAGAAGAATAAAAGGCTGAAAAGCCTCTTTTGTAGCATAAAAGTGAAACTAAGAGGGCATACCT
Organism: Aleadryas rufinucha; assembly: GCA_013397815.1. Lineage (NCBI taxonomy): Eukaryota > Metazoa > Chordata > Aves > Passeriformes > Aleadryas > Aleadryas rufinucha. Next base: position 154,798 of record VZTH01017684.1, on the reverse strand, counting down.
ATCTTAACAGAAAGAAAATCTGAAAAGTTTATAGAAGAAGGAAGTAATCTGTTGTTCACAATATTCATCCGAAACATTGATTTGAAATTGAATCAAATTGAAAATCAATTGAAAATTCATTGAACTGTAGAAAGGAGACTTAGTTTAGAAATGGAAGGTAAAAAGTTAAGCACATGGGATTTGATACGGGTAAGTTAATTAATCTAGGAATGTTTTTCACAGGGAGGTTGTGAAAATTTCTGGATTGAAAAAGGAAATTGGATACCTAACCATGTGAGATAGTGTGGGCACACTTGATGTTACCCCATCCATGAGGGTAGTGAAGATGGGTCTTAGTGACTTTATTTGTCTTTGAGACTCTGTTCAGGCCCTACTGGCCTGTGTGCTGTTCATCTCTGTCAAATGCATACTGATTTTTATTGCACATTTTTGATACCTCTCTAAAATGTTTTTTTGATTGTCTGCAGGTGCTTGTGGCTCTGGCTTGTGATCTGGAGTTGGACACTCTCCCTTGCTGTGCAGAGACACACAAGTGGGCCTGGTTCAGGAGATACTGCATGGCATCCAGGGTTGCTGTGGCACTTGATAAAAGGACACCATTACCTCGCCTTTTCCTTGATGAGGTACTGCAGGAATACTTTAAATGGTTAATGGAACATGTGAAAGTGTCTCATGTAAAAAGATACACTGAGTTTGAATTATTTTATGCCAACTGTGATAGGAGTAATCAGTAATTGCAATGATGCTGTTTAATGCAAAATATTTCACAGGTGGCAAAGAAAATCCGAGAATTAATGGCAGATAATGAAAATATGGATGTTCTTCATGAGTGCCATGATGTCTTTAAGAGAGAACAGGATGAGCAGCTTGTCCAGTGGATGAATAGGTAATTTCTTTCAACTGTTACTGGTTTGGTATTGTGATGCTTTGTTGTTGTACAATGATAAACTGCATTTTTTGAGACTTTTTAAAAGCTCTTTTAAGATTTTGCTTGTTTTGCATTTTCTGCAGACGACCTGATGATTGGACACTTTCAGCTGGAGGCAGTGGAACTATTTATGGTTGGGGTCATAATCACAGAGGACAACTTGGTGGAATTGAAGGAGCAAAAGTCAAAGTCCCAACTCCATGTGAAGCTCTTGCCACCCTTAGACCAGTGCAGTTAATTGGTGGTGAACAGACTCTGTTTGCAGTGACTGCTGATGGGAAGGTAAGGATGCAACAAATGATAGCTTGTTTCATTCCCTTGAAATATTTCGCCCTCGGTCAGAATGGGTTTGGCTAAATGAAAAATAATGTGCATAGCACAGATTTATTATTTTTACTATTGGTAGTAGTAACTTTTTTTTTTAAGAATCTGAACTGTACCAACTCCACCAGTACTTTCCAGGAATGCAGTATACTATAGCATTAAATGGCTGAAACAAGAAACATTTTTTAGTTCTCAGTTCAAAAAGGTGATCAGATTTTGTCAAACAAAGTTGGGTACAAGCAGCATGCTCACAGAGTACCCTAAAACAGGGGTGATTATTTCTTGCTAACAAGGGAGAGGTATAATCTGAGATTGTTTGTAGTTGGCTAAATGTAAGTTAGATATTGCAGGATCTAATTTCCAGGTGCTCAAATCCTGAGTGAAAAGCAATCTCAATGCAGAAGTTTAGTGTAAAGTATAGGAGAAAAAAATCAGTTAATTAGTTTGAAAAGTTTTTGTTTTTATCCAGATGGCAGCTGTTAAGGACATGATGGAGAATTTTAGCTAGAGCTTTGTGTAACAGTTACATTCATCTAGTGAGGTACTGTAATGATTCCTTGGGGTCAGTATCATCCTTGTTAATAATTCACAGAAGGCTAAAGGGCAGACTAATGGCATTTCGTGACATCATTCTGCTGAAAGAAATTATTTTCAGAGAGACAAAAAGAATGAAAATCAGTAATTAAAACTGTATCTATGGGATGGAAGGGAAAGAAGCAACTGTGTTTAGGTGTGTATATTCTACAGAAGAAAGAAAACTATAATAATGCTGCTTGGAAGGAGAGCTACAGGTCACAGATGATTTTGTAATGCTATCAAGCAAAGCTACGGTCTCTTGATAGTTTTACAAAATAAACTTCAGTATTTCAAACTAAATCTACTAAGTCAGCGAGAGTTCCTATTGACTTGGATGTAGCCACATTTTCCCCAAAGTTTTTTTGTGAAATATTTCAAAATATTTCTTTATTCTCCAAAAGAGAGAAAATAAGAAGCCTGTAAGAAACTGGGGTTTTTCATACTTTCCGTGAACTGCATTCTGGCATATATACATTAAGAATTCATTTCTAGGGAATGTTTTGCATGAGGCAAACAAAACTAAATTTTATTATTTACTTTAAAGCTGTATGCTACTGGATATGGAGCAGGTGGTAGGCTTGGAATTGGAGGAACAGAGTCAGTTTCCACTCCAACTTTACTGGAATCCATTCAACATGTGTTCATAAAGAAAGTTGCAGTGAACTCAGGAGGAAAGCACTGTTTGGCATTGTCTTTTGAGGGAGAAGTTTATTCTTGGGGTGAAGCAGAAGATGGCAAACTTGGTCATGGAAATCGAAGGCAAGTAACACTTTGAAATGTTATTTAAAAAAACCTATAAATAGATGCTTATCACAGTTGCTATATATTAAAAGTGCTTCATATATGCACAAGTCAGCAGAAAGTAGTGATGTGGAAACGTACATTTTAAAATTGGAGAACTTCAACGTATTTTTCAGATAAGCAGTTTATCTGATTTCTGTATTTGTTATTCTAACATATCTGTGGATGCTAAAGTTTAGTGGCTTTACTTTAGGATCTGTCTTGTAGGTATGTGGAACTTCCAGATACTTTAGGGAGCAAAACCGCTGTTGTCCTTCTGATTTTCATATGCACTGTTGCCCACATTAAGTGAAAGCTCTATTGTGTTAGAGATGATAATGTTCTGATCCAAATAAGAAGAATGCTTAAGTTCATGGGGGAAAAATTATATGTTTTATACTAGTACATTTTATGCTAGAAATTTTGGTAATGTGTCTTAAATTGGACTGATTTTCCAGGATTAATGTTTAGTTTTTACTAGATTTTAGTAAAAGTGGCTTTGTAGTTTCAGTTTACCTGTAGTTCTGTAATATAACATATGGTAAAAATACTTACTGCTTTTGTAGGCCTCTGTCTCTGTATTTCTGAATGAAATATTTTTCTAGTTAAATGAATGTGAATTAATTTTTCTAGTTAAAATTAAATCTTTAGGATATTAAACTGGAGGAAAGCAAATACTCAGTGATTTTAGATGTCCTCATTCTCATTTTAAAAGCTTCTCTCCATACACTGGTGAAGGTGAATGGTCTATCCCAAAAGTTTTGTCCAGACAGATGTTTCCATTTCAGCCCTTGTGATCGCCCTCGTGTGATTGAGTCTCTGAGAGGCATCGAGGTGGTTGACATTGCTGCTGGGGGAGCACACAGCGCTTGCATTACAGCTGCAGGAGACCTGTTCACGTGGGGAAAGGGAAGATACGGACGCCTTGGGCATGGAGATAGTGAGGACCAACTAAAACCTAAACTGGTAAGAAACCTTTGGAGCACACTCAACAGTCTTTGTCCAGTTCATATCTTCTGATTTATAACTTCATGCCTTTCTGCGTACAAAGAATGAAAGGGCAAAACAGTGGCACATATTTCTAAGAAATGAACAAGCTCCCCTGATTGAAAGGAGGAAATGAAAGAGGAGCTGCAAAACTTTGCTAGTGGTCACCAGACAGCTTACAAGCAATTTATTTGAGAGGTTTAAAGAAAACCCCAAATCAAACACCCCACCCATGAGTACGTAAATTCTACCCCTTCAAAGGAGTAGTTTGCCCTGAAAGTAACAAATGAGCTCCTTGTTTTCTGGGTTTCCTCGTTATTTACTTCCTGGGAAATATAACAGTGTTTACAGTGATAGCCACTTAGTCACTTGTAAATGGCTTTTTTCTCCTGACATAGTAATGATGCTCTTAATTCTCATGACTGAATACTGAGATGTTACTGAAGTATATACTAAGTTAATAAGAATTTAACCAAAGTAATTATGAAGTATTTTAATTGCTATTTTCTAAGGAACATTAAGCAATTTTTTGATGAAGAAGGTAGCTGTTTTCATTTGATTCTTAAGTGGCAAATCTGAGAACTTGGACAGTGTGGAAAGTAGGAAGAATGTCTGTGCTGATAGCTGACAGTTGTAATTTAGACTGTTGTACTAGACTCTTTAAGGGATTTTAGTCGAAATAGTGGTATTAAGAAAACTCCCCTGCCTTTGAAATGAGAGTTCATTTTGCTTCCTGCATTCGCTTGCTGAAAATACAGCAAAAGCCAAGATTGCATTGATTGTACCAAACTGAAAGTTAGTTTTACTCATATCTCTGTATATATATTTCTGTTGTTACAAGCATTAACTTTTTCCAGTGTTTCAGTCTGTGAGATGAGATCAGGCATCTTTGTCCCCTTTGGGACCTTATTACCTGTATCCAGATGTTCTTGTTCCCCTGACCCCCCCAAAAACCAAGGTCTGCCCACCTTTCCTTTCCCCACCCTGCATGTTCTGTGTGAGTATGAAATTAGATAACCGGTAGAGGAATTGAAATATGTGATGTTTCGTGCTGCTTTGGATGATGGATTGTGCCACCTGGAATCTATTTCAAGTAGTGGCAAGGATAGGAAGGATGTGATATATATGGGTCACCAGCCTTTTACTTTGTGATTCCAAAGCCCATACTTCATCACTAGATGGCATCATTTCAAAAGCAGTCGACTAAATTCAGATTATGATAGAAGTACTCAAAAATTGTAAACTAGTAAAAGACTATTTGAAAATAAGACTTTTTTTCCCCTTACTGTAGTCAGTACAGGCCCAGAGAGCCAGAAATTATTTCAACAGACTATAGTCTTCGGTAACCTTAGATGTTTTGTATTAATTGTTTTCCCTTACACTGAGGTAAAAAAAATTAACTAGTTCACCAATTAAAAAAAAATAAATCCTGTATTTAAAATACATGGTTGGTTTTCATTTTGCTGGTTTGAAAAGAGCAAAACTCTTAGAATTGCCTTTATTTCCTTGTTCCCATGCTGTTTCAGACTTGTAGTTCCAGTTGTCACCTCTCCAAGCTAAGTTTGTCATCTTTTGTGAAACTAAATGACTGAGTCTTTTATGGTGAACAAAAATGGGTGATTTCATTCCAGGTGGAAGCTCTCCAGGGTTACCGTGTGATTGATATAGCCTGTGGCAGCGGAGATGCACAGACACTGTGCCTCACTGATGATGATACGGTCTGGTCCTGGGGTGATGGAGATTATGGAAAGCTTGGGAGAGGAGGCAGTGATGGCTGCAAAGTACCAATGAAGGTATTTCTGTGTAACTTTTTCATTCCTTTAGAAACCGTGATGTTGGTGGAGAGCACTGAAGGCAGATTTGTCAATATGTGCAAACTTGCACCCATCCTGGGACATCAGGAGTCTTCCGGTGGTTGTTGGGAATGAACTTTGTAGGCTACAATAACAAGTCTTTAAGTTTTGTGCTGGCTGTTAAAGTTGCACTTGAAGGGGTTTTTTTGAAAAACATTGCTGGTTTAAACAATATTTCTTGTTTTAATTTTGGTTCCTGTCAAAACATTAAGTTTTGCCAAGAAATCTTCATGTTTCTTTGTGTTAATAAATTTACAGTAGTCATGAGGTCATTCCAGAAAGGGGTATCAATTAATTGGAAAGCAATCTTACTTTATATTAAACCCTTTCTATGAATGCATGGTTGACTTGGAATTTCTTCACATGTTACATATGAAATCCATGTAGCCATTAAATTTGAATTCCAGCATTTGTTATGAAAGATGAATGTTGCTTGTGTTTGAGAAATTTCTATCACTGTGTATACTTATGCACAGAGGATTTTAGATCCTAAATCCAGAAACACACTCAAGTACTTGATACAGATATCCCCATTCTGTTTCCAAATGTTTGCAGCGTGATGTAACATAATGTGAAAATAGCTTGTTTATATTTAATCAATCAGTCCCATAAGACTGATTGTAAAGCAGCACAAGGTCCTACATAGAATAAATAGTAAGAGTCTGCTGGAGATAAAAATACTTCTATTACGTCAGCAGAATCACATCTGTGTCATACAAACTAAGGACGAGTGTTTGTAGATAAAGCCTTATTGTTTCTACTCAGGGCAATTGCAGAGTAACTATGGGCAAAATGTACTAGAGGTGACCTTCAACAGTTTCTGAAATTTGAGCTCCTTTTTACTATTTAAGCAGTAAATGGTAGAAAGATGAAAGGAGTGGAATTTTTCTAAATTCTCTACATAAACATATTAATTTGTAAATATACATATAGACATACACTAGCATGTTATATTTTACTTCCGGCAGTTCAGTCTACAGTCTCCTTAATTAACTCATTTGATTTTCATTTGATTTTATTTTTCTAGATTGATTCCCTCACAGGCCTTGGAGTGGTTAAAGTAGAATGTGGATCACAATTTTCTGTGGCCCTTACCAAATCTGGAGCTGTATATACATGGTAAGTATTTTGTATTAGTTATTTCAACAGTGTTGGATGTCACCTTGTCTGTAACAGATATCAGTGTTACACTTTTTTCACTGTTTTGATCTTTTTCAAAAATTTTTTGAGTTCTCATGTCTTGATTAGTAATAAAATCTACCACTTTGGGGAACATTTACTAGTGCCATGAATGAAAAATCCAAGTATTTTGTCTTGGAGACCTAAGCACAGGGTTGTCATTCCAGGCATTGACCACTGCAAGATGCAGAACTTCCAAGGAGGTCAGTAGAATTATAAGCATGAAGTGTCATGCAGGGTGGAAGGTGATAGCACAAATAACATTCTCATGTATTATCAAAATTGTGTCTAGCTTGTGGTGGCTGTAGTCTGAGAATTTGATTTTAGAATTCATTGTTTCAATCTTCCTTACACCATTCCAAATTTTGTAGTTTAAACTACTAGACTGAAATGTTTAAAAAGACTTAGCCAAACACCTTCCCAACTTCCCTCAGCTACCTTGTTTGTATGACATTTAGGTGTCCTTAGACTGTATGAAGATCCAGTCCCTGAGATCAGTAAATACACTGTTTTTGCAGATGAATGCTTCTAATACTTGACTCCTTTAAGAGTTAAAAATAGGACCACCCCCTGGAAAAGCAGTAGAAGCAAGTGCACTGATTAAGTAGGAACATTGTATTGGAGGTGTTAAGAATCTGTACTGAGTCAGCAGAATCACATCCATACAAAGTAGGGATGATTAATGTTGAATGTTTGGAGAATATTTTGGTATTGGACTTTATAAGTACATCTAAAGATCAAATATTAGACATGGCCTGTCATTACATTTTTTTTCCACAGTTAAAACACAGTTTTTAAATGTTTGCTTCTGTGTGCAGGGGCAAAGGAGACTATCATCGCTTAGGCCATGGATCTGATGACCATGTTAGAAGACCACGACAAGTGCAGGGTCTTCAAGGAAAGAAAGTTATTGCAATTGCTACGGGGTCTTTGCACTGTGTTTGCTGCACTGAAGATGGTATAAAAATCAAATAATTTATTTAGTTCTTAGCACTGAATTTGAAAAAATTGAAACTTTTATCTTTTAGTCAACTGTTGGTAGCTTGTCCTTGCAAGAAACGCTGGCTCTCTGGGTGCATGGTTATATTTTGTGTTTGCAGATGTTGCATATTTCTTGAGCAGCAAACATGACATTGATTTAAAGTGATCACGTAGAACTAAATTAATAAAAATTAAAGAATTCACGTTGCATAAGCACTGATGATCAAAGAAAAATATAGAGCTCTAAAGGTAATTACAGAATGGTCAAGCCACTAGCGTTGAATGGATTTGGCTTTTGTTTTTTTGCGGGATCTTGTGAGTTTGAAGTGTTTAACTTGGTAAATGAAGCACTGCACAAACAATACTGCTTCTTACGTAGCAGGTTGAGATAGTGAATATTCTTTGTAGCAGACTCACTCCCACAAGTAACAAGTTTGCACAATAACAGAGTGTTTTATAGGTGCTAGTGAAATACAGATGCAGAAAATGAATGTGAGTAATGAATATAGCTGCAGAAAATGAATGCTCAGGAACAAGGTTGTTACTTTAAAAGTATTTCCCAATTACCTTGCAACAGCAAGTACCTATTAATATCTTCTCTAGTAATACAGCTTATTATAGGATTTTTGTCTCATACAAAATATTAAGCCTTTTAAATTTTTATTTTTTCGTATTGGTTTTGCTTTTGCTATGAAACTAACAAATGTAGGCTGTTCCTGATGTTCTGTTACTTTTCTGCTCTACCATCTCCCTCTATTCTGGAACAGAACCTTTCAGTTACACAAACTATGGGGAAAGAAATGCATCTTATGCTAGCTGCTTTATAGAGACTGTGGACCTAACTATATCAATCAAGATTTATCTGCACTAGACAGTGGATTTCAGGATGACCAGCAGTCCTAGAACTCTTGTTTACAAGGCCCAAGGCCTCATCTGGTTAAATAATTACTAATTTTTAAAAAAGGCGAGAAGCTTGTATATTAGCTTCATGATAATAATTTATTTTTATTGGTTTAGGGGAAGTGTACACATGGGGGGATAATGATGAAGGGCAGCTTGGAGATGGAACAACTAATGCCATCCAAAGACCACGCCTGGTTGCAGCACTGCAGGGTAAAAAGATCAACAGAGTAGCCTGTGGCTCAGCACACACTTTAGCTTGGTCAACCAGTAAACCTGCTAATGCTGGCAAGCTCCCTACACAGGTAATATTTTTGGCTTACTGAATTCAGATTTTAAACATACTTAGTGTGGTTATTGCTGACCTTTCAGTAGATGTATTTCCTTTCCAAATCCTTGCATAAGCTCCGTGTGCTTTGGTTTGGCTTCAAGTTTGAGCTAGTTACTTAGTTTTACTTGTGTATTTCCAAAGGATTCCATTTTTCTGAGCTGAAAAAGCCTCTTCATTCAGTTTTTAATCCAAATGTGGAACAGTAACTCAGTTTGAAAATTGGCAGGAATTTAATTCTGCCTTGTAGCTATGAAAATGTTATGCCTTCCAAGGGAGTTCTTAGTTGCTTGCTTTATATTGAGAAGACTTGTTTTTTGAATATTCTGTATTTCAGCTATGCCTGGAAGTAGTGATGACAGGATGTAAAATGTATTTGTTTATGGAACAGCACTTGTGTTCTAGCCATCATACAATACTTGGTTCAGTTTAGATGGGTACTATTAGTATCTTTTATAAACAACTGAACTCCATGTATGAAGTTTAGACAGTGTGAATAAGCAAATATCTGAATTTCTAATTCAAGTTTACCTACACATCTAAAGATTGTTGTTCTGTTGAATAAAATAAAGTATATAATAATTCTAAATTACATTTGGGATATCATTGCCTTATCCTAGGTTCCTATGGAGTACAATCATCTGCAGGAAATTCCCATCATTTCATTAAGAAACAGGCTTCTGCTCCTGCATCACATTTCAGAACTCTTCTGTCCTTGCATTCCAATGTTCGATCTTGAAGGAAGACTTGAGGAAACTGGCCAAGAACCCTCAGTTGGGTTTGACACCTTACGGGGAATACTGATATCACAGGGAAAGGTATTTTATCTGAATGTTTCTAAGGGAGAGCTTTGTAACTGTAACAGAGAAATGCTGTTTAAGTTGTTTCTGAAGAAAAAAGAACTGTGTGTCTCAATTTGTTCTATAAGTTGTATATCAGATATTTGCATTCTGATGATGCAGACTTCTTTCTTTGTGTTCTTTCTACAGTGTTTTTCTCAGATCTTCATCATAGTGCTTTTCTGTGTTGATCTCAAAAATAACTTTATACTGTAAATCTTCAGTCTGTAGTATAGCTGAATTCTTCTAGAGTATTCAGTAGATGATATCCTGGAAAAAATGTAAGATAGCAGACAATGGCCAATTCATACCTGTTTGTATTTCAGTTACCAAGGTCAGGTGATATACTAGTTGATATATACTAGAACTCTGTGCAGGTACAAACTTGTTTTAGACTGAGCTAAAAAGTAAAATAGAATACCTAGTTCGATCTCAAGTGGTAAAGAAAGGGGATTTTTACAGTTAAGTCATTCATGAGAAAATGTAGATAATTATGATGCTGCAAAGCCACAACACATATTCAAAACTTCAGATACGATAAGCCATAAAAACATGATTTGCCTTCAGTATAATCATCAGTTTTGGGTCTGAATTTTCTCACTGTCATAGTAATTTCTCTAACTGAAAAATAAAACATTACACAAACAGACAAAATCTGCTGGGGGATATCTTTGAAAAGAGAATTGGTTAAGTTTCCCCCTGCAGTGCTGTTCTGTGTCCTTAAATAAGAATCATGGCCTGTAAGTAGACTTCTTAGCATCTGTTGTCTCAGGGTCTCTTTCTCTAGAGTCCAGTAAAATTGTGTGGTAGAACAATCAAGCTGTGTACATACTTCACAGACCAAGGGAAGTCATCAAAACCTAAACTAGAAAGGAAGTCCTTGCTGTGCTGTTCATGAGACTTTTATTTGTTAATGCTATTAATTGTGAGTCCTTACATACATAAACTTATGTATAAGAATGTGTGTGCAGGAGGCACATTCAACCTAATTTACTTGAGTCTGTAGAATAGTTACAGAAAGGCTTCAGACGTAAGATAAAATGGAATACCAGGGATAAATACATCAGAAGCATTCACGGCATCAGAGGTTGTGATACTGTGTTCATATCCAGGCATTTAAGTCAAGTTTATCTTCACAGATTCTAAAGATTTAAAAATCTTCTTAATCTTGCTTGAAATTGACTGTAAAATTATATCCAAATATTTAGTGAGGGAACCCCAGATACTTAAATTTGCATTAAAAGGGTTTTGTGGAGTTTTTTGTTTGTGGTGTGGTTTTTTTTTTGTTTTCTTTTTTTTTTTAATTTGTTGTTTATTTATTGCTTTCCATAGCAAGATGATCTTATCTTTGGCTTTTTTGATTGTCATTCTCTATATACTTACATTTTTCTGGTATAAACTAATTTATACTTGTACTCAGCAATATGTTGGTTGCTTAATAACTGTATCTGGGTGCAGGGCAACCTTTCAAGCCATGGTTTTGGTTTGAAAGATACAGATGGGACTTTCTTCTTTAGTATCCCTAGTGTTTCAGACATGCATCATATTAGCACAAATAACGTGATCCTTGACTAACATTTTGCACCTTCATATTCTGTTGCTTTTTTATTTCCCAGGTTGAACTATGTGTTTATCTGCAAAATATGTGCCGGGTTCTTACTTGATTTCAGTTTTGCCATTATCTGGTTTTTTTTTAGGAGGCAGCTTTCAGAAAAGTTGTGCAAGCAACTATGGTGAGAGATCGTCAGCATGGGCCAGTTGTAGAGCTCAACAGGATACAGGTATCTTAAGCTGAAGTTCTGATTTACTCTCTGTATGCTTGGCCCACAGTGCTGTGTTGGTCAAAGCCCTCTTTTTGTTTCAGCTGTTTGGTGTCTGAGTGCTGAAGTGTTGAATTTTTATCAGAGAATCAAGCAATAAAGAAGTGAAAGCAGTTTTAGGGCTGCTTATATTCTTTTTGGTATGTTTTTATCCGTACTGTAGTTGTTTGGGTAGAGGGTGACACTTGTTGAAATGTTAAGTGAATGATTTAGACTCTTAATGAGCAAAGCATGTCCTGCTTGATAAAGGACTGCCTTTTCGGAACTCACTACATTAGATAGCTTAAGAGAGTAGTGCTTCTGTTGCTTTTCTTACCTTTCCAAATACTCAGCTGAATGAAGGATAAAAAAAAAAGAAGGGTAAGAAAAAAAAGGCAAGGAAAAAAAGCTCTTGAATATAATTAAAATTCAGGCTGATTAACTCTTGTCCTTTGCTGGTCATCACATGTAGTCATATTGATTGCAGATGTCTTTGATACAAAAGGGCTTTTTTCTTTATCACTGATGTTAGAAAATGTAATGTTGTGCCTTCGGCCAGATATGTCTTTTTTCCATAGATACTTCTGTAACACAGAATAGTAAACCAGTGTTTTCATTTAAATGGACTGCAGCCTGATCTTAGAGTCCTCATGCATTTCTTTCCTGTTATGGTGGGTTCTTTTTTTTTTTTCCCTAATATTGCAAAAAGTAAGAAAATCTACCATTTGTGAGGTTAGAGTGAAGAAATTGTGAAAATTTAAGCTTGTTATTTTCTCTTAGTGAACAGAAATACATCCTGTTTGGCTAGACCCTGTTTCTACTTCTTTGCCATTTTCTGTGGACATTTAAAATTTCTTGCTAATGTTCTGTGATTAAAATGTGTTGTTCTAGTTTACTAGAATCATACAATCACTAAGTTTTTACTTATTGAGTCCAACTGTATTATTTAGGAAGCTGAAAAGAGTACCAGAGATTTTTAAAATACTTTTTAAGTGGGTGAATTCAGAAAATCCAGTAAATATTGCTGGCATTTTAAGCAGGAAATAAGTGATGAGTAGGTTTTGGGATCATTTCCTAGTGTCCTCCTTCATTAATTGAGATAGGCTTTCTCTTGCATTTCAGTTTGTTATTTAAATCTGTCTTGAACCCTAGAAAAGAATTGGCAGCTTCCCTTCATACCTTCTGAGGGAAATAAAATATTGCTGTAACTAAGTCTGTCAATTTAGCCAAGTGAAGACTACAAAAGGTCATGTTCATAATCTGACCTGATTACACAGTACCAAGTATGGTTTACAATTTCTTGGGTTAGCTTTTGCTCAGAATGAAAATGTGGATTCTGAAACTGTTTGATCCTTTATAATATTTAATTGAAGAGTCTAAACTGCTTTACCTGGTCGCAAAAAAAGTCAAATCTCAGTGTTAAAAATTTTCATCTTATTTGCAGTTGTAAGTTAAAGTGCATCTGGGCTTTAAGACCCCTCGGCTTTCAGAAGACTCTTCTTGCAGTTTATAGATTATATGCTGCAGTCAATTCACTTCATCTTCCTTGGTATAAAAAAAACCAGAAGAGGTTTTAATTTATACTTGTTTTCCAAATATTGACTTATTTTTTACAATACGTCCTCAGCGTCCCTTGCTGTTTAATGGTTTCTTTGGAAGTACCAGAACTGAAGATAATAGCAGTGTAAAACTGAGCAAACCAACACTCCCTTCTCCTGGAGGAGTCCAGTGTTACAGGGACCAGATTCCTTTAGAGTAGATCGCATTCACCTTATGTACTGCTTGGCCCTGGGTCTTTTCTGTTGGGAGCCTTGTAATGGTGGGACAAGGTAGTTTTCTGTAGTTTTTCTGCTCAGGGTGTGTGAAAAACAATGTGATGACTGTACTGTAACTCAACTAAGTGCCAGCCTGGTGCTTCTATAGCATAAAATTGAGTGTGGATACTTCAAGCTTTGAGATATAGCGTGAAGGCAAACTTGGATACACAGAGACAGTATGGGATGCTGTTGCAGGGCTGCATAGGGCGGAAGAAACCAAATTTCATGTGGGTTTATCCATACTACTTTTTGGGAGTAGTCATTAAATAAAATGTTCCAAAACAGCACCTGGAGAGGTGTAATATAAGCAATCAAAAACTAAGCCAGAAGTGAATTAACAGTTATGTGTCTAGACAGGGTTCCAGAGCTCAGGTTTACTTACTGACCCTTGTACTAGCAGATCAGATTTTCTTAGGTGTTTAAGTTCTGGTGCAATTCATGCAGTGTCAAAAGGACAGTGTGTTTCGACCTGTAAGCAGATACTTTCATAATGCTGTTAAAACACATCTTTGCACAGCAGCTGAAAGGAATTTCTTCCTTTTTGAAAGGAAGCAAATTTCAGTTATTAAGGAGAATGTCTACTTTCATGAATGTAATGTGGCAAAGAATCTCCTGGTTTCATGTTCTTTATTGTCAAGGGAGGAATGTCATATATATTGATACATGAAGTATCACTTTAAGACCAGTTTCTTACTCCTCACAAGAACTCCTTATGAAATGTGGGTTATAGCAATCTCACTAACATCATGAATAAAAATGATCTGATCTTAAAGTAGGCACAGCATATGAATGAGTTAATGATTTGTTCTTTTTGAGTGTCATTTCAAATTAAATAACATCCCTCCTTCCTGGTTATTGTCTTCTCCCTTATCAAATGTACTTGTAAAGAACACTCATTTCATTATAGCCTTCATTTTCCTACACTGATCAGGCTAAGTTTTTTTTGTCTGCTTGTGTAGAATAGTCTTTACTCTACTCTTCATCTTTTTGTACTCTATTTATTCTGTAGCATTTAAGTTTGAGCATAGAAAACTGAAACTCAGGGTATAGGTGAGAACTTGTGTCTGTGCTTTTATAATTATTACACTGTTACTTCTTTACCTCTTCTTGTGATTTTGTGACATATCTTTGAATTGTGTTTGTTTTCTTTGTAGATCTGTCTTACCTGATAACTGTATATATATTTCTCTTTCTTAGCTGATTCCAACTTAAAAGCTGTCATCTTTTTGTAAACCTTTTTTTGTTGGTGTCTGAGTGCATGGCTTTATGTACTAGACTTCTCCCAACTTCTGGGAGAGAATTCTTCTGGGTTGAAGAGAGTCTCATGGGATGGCCAGTATTTTTCAAGCTGCTTGAGACTAATAGAGAGTTTCTCAATTTAAAACTTCTTGGGCATACAAATTTCTCAGAGATCCACTGAATTAAAACCAGCTTGTGTTGATAGAGAACATCTCACATCTGAGGATTTGGGTGTCTCAGCCTTTCAATAAAACCTGAAAGAAATCTGGTGGTTTTTTTATCCAAAGCCATCAGAAATATGCAGCATGAGAATGACTGGATTTTGAGATGCACTGTAGCTCGTAATGTGACTAAATATAGATTAGTGGGATGAGTTTGGGTTATTTCTGAATGAACAGTCTCATGGATATTGGTGATCTGTGTGCATGTAGGAGTCCCTTTGCAGTCAGGACAGGTTGAGAATATAAATTGCAGAATACCAAGGGGGAGGAAAAAAAACCAACTTGTGTTTCTCTAGCTTTCTGTTCACTTTCCATTTCTTTCCTCTCTATAATGGTGAAATACTTCTTGTATTCTTACCCTCTTTGTGTGCATTTCTTGCAGCAAAATGCATGGAAATTTGCTTGCATGCCAATCTTAAGAGATCTCTATTAAATATTAAAATACACTTTTTCTGCAGGTGCCTAAGAACACATTACCTATGTATCTATATACATATATATTTTGATAGTATTTACTCATTTTTAGAGGCTCCCAGTGAGTGTTATAGATGCATATTTAGTCGTTACCATTAATGAATATAAGAATAACACATATTCAGTTTTCTGGCCAACAGCACAGTCTCTAATCTGTCTCATGCGTGAAAAACTTACCCAGATTTGTCAATTGAATCTATGAGTAGAGATAGGATGAATTACCTAAAAGGACTGAAATCAGAAAAACTGAACTTGCCAAGTCACTGGCCACTTCTTCAGAAACAAGAGAAGTCTTTATCATTTTTGCTGTCCCTCTGTCTTTCCATTTTCCTTTAAAGATGAACAGATATAGTCGTGATTAGTGACAAATGAACAAAGAACTCTTGGAAATTAAAGATAATGTGTTACTGGTTGGGGGAACTGAAAATTCCTTATTTATCTGCAGAGTGATGCCAGCTGGAATGTGTTCTTACCGTGACTTTTATAATGTGCTTACTCAATAGGTAAAACGTTCCAGGAGTAAAGGAGGACTGGCTGGACCTGATGGTACAAAGTCAGTGTTTGGACAGATGTGTGCAAAAATGAGTTCCTTTAGCCCTGACAGCCTTCTGCTTCCTCATCGTGTTTGGAAAGTCAAGTTTGTTGGTAAGAAAATTCTCAACACCCCTACTTTGCCCTTAACGTTACCGTTTTCTTGGGATTTACTGTTTTGGAGAACCTGAAGGAAGGAAGAAAGGGATACAGAAAAACAATGTATGTGTGTAGGCAGAGGAAGGTGCTTAAAATGTTAGGAAGTAAAAAACCTTTCAAAATGAGTTTATAAAACCCCTCAAGATTAATGGGAGTGTGTGTGTAATTCTCTTCAGGTTCCAGGGGCAGCTATTCTGCTAACCACAAACATTCTGCAAAACCTAAACCTAACTTTTCAGCTGTCTGAATTGGTAAATAATCCTGGCTAGCTAGTTTTACTGGTAGGGTAGTTTTTACAATTCACCTATCACTCTGAGATTTTTAATGAAAAATATTTTAGATTGAAGAACAACTCTATCTATTGTATATGGGCTAGATAAAACATACCTCCTTTAAAATGCCACTCATGAAAAACAAAGCAACACTATTCCTTTTTTATTTCTGTTGTATTTTATTGTGATTAGCATACAGCACAAAATATTAGTTGCACTCTGTCAAAATAGTATTTTTGGCACTGTGATATGTCATATAATCTCCTAAATAATATGTTTTGCAGTGAACTGGAAACATCCAAATACAGAGCCAAACTTCTGAGGTTTTCATATGAAGGGATACAACACTGCAGCTTTTAGTAAACTTTTGTTTATTCAATTATCCCCGCAGAGGAAATACAGTTTGTTTCAATACTTCAGTTATTTTTGAAAGAATATTTAATTTTGAGTCTTTTTTCTTCTCCAAGGTGAATCTGTGGATGATTGTGGTGGAGGTTATAGTGAATCAATAGCAGAAATGTGTGAAGAACTTCAGAATGGGCTGACCCCTCTATTAATTGTGACACCAAATGGAAGAGATGAATCTGGAGCAAACAGAGATTGTTTCCTATTAAATCCTGCTGCCAAGTCACTCCTGCATATGAACATGTTTCGCTTTCTTGGTAATTTCTTAGCAATTTTATGATATTCTGTGTGCTTTATGTGTAGTCAGAATGTTGGCTAACAAAACTAATAAATTATGTTTAAACTTACAGGTGTACTTTTGGGCATTGCTATCCGGACTGGCAGCCCTCTGAGCCTCAACCTGGCTGAGCCAGTGTGGAAACAGCTTGCAGGAATGAACCTAACAATTGCTGATCTCAGTGAGGTGAGAAGGAAGTTCCTAGGTAGGATGTAGCTTACAGAAGCAGACTCTAGCATAAATTTCTCCAGTGATTGGTTTACCTGGTTTTTATGTGCCTGTATTTTGACTGGCCTTTTATATTTTGAGCCAGTATACAAGGATGATTTGTACTGACTGTTAAAATGGTAAATTTAAGTTGTTCAAGAGTAGTTAAATAATCTATTTGAATTCTAGAGCGTTCTCAAATCTTCTCATGGGTGTGTCTAGACTATCTTCGTGGTTGAATTCCTACTTCCCAGTAGACCTTTCTGTAGCCTTTACTGTCTGTTATACCAAGATGCAATAACTGATTTGAGGGCATGTGCCTGCACTGTTCTGAAGTAAAAGAAAATAAGTTCAAACTACTACTACTTTGTGCTCACATACTGAATTTCACAAGCTTTCAGTTTCTGTTTACTGAGCTCAGTAAATGTAGAGTAAGACTTAGGTCTTCATTATGAAGAAAAGTTCCTTCTCAAATACTGTCATGTGGAAATGTACTTACTGTAAAAGCATTGAGTCATTTACTTGTCAATGAGGGGACTCCTTTTGTACCAAACCCAGTGCTGGTAGGGATGATTATGCTTTTAGGCTTTAAATCCATTTTCTTATATGATACAATTTCTTTTGGAGGGCAAATGCCCTCCAAAAAGATGGAAATCTAGAATATGTGCCCTCTCCCACATCCAACCTAATGAAGTTTTATGGCTTTGAATGCAAGTTAGATGAATTGTGGTCAGACATTTGTCAAAGCTTGTGGTAGGTGACACATGATGCACTGCTTTTAGTGTGCAAGAGATGCTGTTGTATAGTGCTATTAAACTGATTTTAACTCGGGTTTCTTACTTTCAAAGGTTGATAAAGATTTTATCCCTGGGCTTATGTACATTCGAGACAACGAAGCTACTTCAGAAGAATTTGAAGCTATGAGCCTCCCATTCACTGTGCCTAATGCAAGTGGTCAAGATATTCAGCTGAGTTCCAAGTACACCCATATTACACTGGATAACAGAGCAGAATATGTGAGGCTGGCAATAAACTACAGGTTTGTTGAATAAATCATTAAGATTACTGATAGCAATATGCATTTTCTTTTAAAAATATATATCAGCTTTTAAACAATATGCCACTTAAGCCTCTTATAAACAAGTATTTCAATATTTTCATGTGATGACAGTGTTGATTTTCTGATTTCACTTATTGTATCCAAGGAGAAAAATGTTAAACTTAATTTTTAGAAAGCATAATAAACGAGCAGATATGGCTCTAGATGTGTCTGGACAAAACCATTTTGGCAGTCTATTTTACTGATGGGGAAATAGCCCATGCATCTAATTCTTCCCAGGGGCTAAAATAATAGGCTTGATCAGTAAGCTCTTTGTGAAAAGAGCTTAGATCTAGTACTGCTGCACTCATACTTTCTCATGTCATCAACTGCAGTCGAGGGCAGTATTGGCTGAATTCTTAACTCCAGGTTGGAATGCACAAACCAAAGTGTTCATTCCTTCGGTAGGACACTGATGCACACCCATGGGTGCCAAAAGCTGAACACTGCACAGAAATCAGTGGGAAATAACTGCTCAGTGTTTGAGAAGACTGGCCTTTGGTTGCTTATGTGGCCAGGTAGCTAATCTAGATGAGTACATCTCAGAAACAATCATAAGCATCTTGTATCTGAAGCAGTGGGCCTAGTGCCTACTGAAAGATGTAAATTTGGATAATTTGGATAAGAAACTGGTTCAGGCTTGTTTTAGTCACTCCACCATATTCCAGTCTTCTTTAGAGAGTGCTTGAGCAAGACTCTATCACAGTCTTACATACTTACTTATTAGTTTGTAGTTATAGTGTCTGCCAACAATTATGAATTACAGCCTTTGTTCTTCTTTTTTTTCCCCACTGTAAATGGTTATGAACCAATACTTAGACCTGTTTCTGACAGTAAAGAGAGAGATTTCTTCTGGAGCTGATACTCCTTTGAAGAAATGGCTTTGCTGTCTTGCCAGTTCTGGCTGTCCCCAGAGGACATGAGCAATTCTAAAGCATTTTACAGTTAAAAGGCCTTGTGGAGAAACATTTAAAGGTTATGTTAAGTATCAAGGTTTTTAACTGTATGAAGCCCTTGAGAGGGAAAAGTAACACCTGCGTAGAATCCATGTGGAAAAGTGGATGCAAAAGACCAAACCTGTCCTGACATCTTTGTTTATTTTGGTGATGACTAGCCTGAGGACAGCACTTGTAAGAGATGTGCCTCTGCTCTGGAGGGCTCTGTAAAACATCTCAAAAATTGTTTGACAGGGAAAAAAAATAAGCAAAGCACAAATCATGTGTGGCTTCAGAAGCAGCAAAATGTTCCTTATCTGTGCCTGTCTTGAAATAAAAAAACCTACTGTCCCCTCAGACATCCTATTTTAGCTCAGACCCTTTTTTTTTTACCATAATGTCTGTCTAGTGCTGAGAATGTTTGAAGTTAGAGTTTCAAGATACAGCTGCTCCAAATGGGGTATTGGTTTGTTTTTACCAGGCACGGAACATGAATAATACTGAAAATATCTAAAACATTTGGAGATCTCCTCCATATTGAGCTTGCTGTGCAGTAGGAATTAGTGTAGAAAGTCAAGTATCTTTTGATAAATGTTTGTTAATGTTTCTTGGTACACAGCTGGACATTTGAGGAGAATGGTTAAAGTTGCTTTGATAACACAGTAATTGCTATAAATAATTGCTAGAAATGACATTCACAGAAACTCTGAACATGTGTCTTTGCAGGCTTCATGAATTTGACGAACAGGTTGCAGCAGTTCGTGAGGGGATGGCCCGTGTTGTTCCAGTTCCTCTACTTTCACTCTTTACAGGATATGAACTGGAAACTATGGTATCAATTTCTGCTTTGTTACTTCTGTCAGATTAATTTGGAGTGAGATTATTCACTCATTTGTTTTACTAATACAAACCCCACATTAAATGCTTTTTACAATGATTGCTGTGTGGTTGAAACGTTCAGTTCAAGGAAAGGCTAGAAGATGTTTAATTGCCCTCTTTGTGTTAGGAAAATTATTTTGCTATAGCTGAGCAGTGATGTAATGAATTATTTCAGGAAGAAACAAAGAAGCAAAACCAAAACATCCCCATATGCCAGTGATTTTATGCTAGTGATCTAGGCAGTAAATTGGAGATACTTGTCCTAAGTTCAGGAATATGAAAAACGTTCATTACTGTTGCCTGATGGGAAGATGTATATTTAGTATTGTACTAGAGGACTATGCATGGCATTTCAAATCTTTGAATGCTCAGTTTGTGTAGTGTTAAAGTTGATTAAATATTTTAAAGGAAGGGAGGGAACAAATCACCTGGAATTGATTTGATCAGACTTGTGTAGCCTATCACTGTATTTCATTTTTCAGGTTTGTGGAAGCCCAGATATTCCACTTCATCTCCTGAAATCTGTAGCAACTTACAAAGGCATTGAACCCACTGCTTCCTTGATACAGTGGTTCTGGGAAGTGATGGAATCCTTCTCCAACACAGAGCGATCTCTCTTCCTGCGTTTTGTGTGGGGCAGAACAAGGCTGCCCAGGACTATTGCAGACTTTAGGGGGAGGGACTTTGTTATTCAGGTAAGATGTGTGGGATGGGGAAAGTTGGGGGCATTATAAAAAGCTGGTAGTGGAGAAGTAGCAGCATGACGTAACAAGACCAGCCTGATTTCATTAAACTGTTTTGCAGCTTTACATTGTAGATTAAGCAGTGCAACAGTTGAGTAATGTCTATAACAGTTTATATAATGTATGGAACTATTCTCTCTTGACTTGGTCAAGTGGATATTCATTTAATTTCCCAGGCATTTTTTTCTGCGAATTTCGATAGTTTTCCACTTCAGTCAACTATTTTTGCTGGCATTTATCATTTCATTCAGTTTAGTTAATAATTTCAGCTAAATTAAAACCACGAAATCTTCAAATCATCTTTTGATATCTTCTGAAGTAAAACAGTGTTTTTTAGATTGTTCCCAACCACATATTCATAGTCAAAGCAGCTCATACATGTCTGTTTTTATGTATTGATTTAGTGTAGGAAAAATGGATTTGGCCTCTTCATTGTTCTTTTAAGAAACTTCAGCGTCAAAATCAAAAATATAATATGCTGCTAAAAAAAAATTCCCAGTTATTATTTCCATACTTACTTGTGTTTTGGACAGTGAATCAAAAATATAATGCTTTTTTTCTTTTTTTGTTAACAGGTATTGGATAAATATAATCCTCCAGACCACTTCCTTCCTGAGTCGTACACGTGCTTCTTTCTCCTGAAGCTGCCCAGGTATTCCTGTAAGCAGGTACTAGAGGAAAAACTGAAGTATGCCATTCACTTCTGCAAGTCCATAGACACTGATGACTATGCCCGCATAGCGCTGACGGGAGAGCCAGCCGCCGATGACAGCAGCGATGACTCTGATAATGAAGATGCAGATTCTTTTGCTTCAGATTCTACACAGGACTACTTAACAGGCCATTGAAAAGTAATATAAGGAATAGTTGTTAAAAGCACTGAGGCAAAATGCCAAAATGACAATGAAGCCAAGGACAGTTTAGGTTTCAGAACAGAGACTGTATAGTCAGAGGGATGGTAATCTTCTGAACATGGGGAAAGTGTGTGCTACTCACAGTAGGACTTAAGGATTACAGCTTAATCCATCAGCTTAAAATAAATGGCACAGTATATGGGCATTTAACATTTATTTTAAGAGCTGAAAATGGCCCCCCATAATGCTGCACTACATTTAGAACCTTTGTGTTTACTGAAGTGTTGTAAATGTTTATATAAATATGGTAGTGCAGCATCCAAAAGGCAGTGAAACCTTTAAATTGTGGGTGCAATAGGTTTTTTCATATTAAGTGTTGTGTTCTGTGCATCTTCTTGATTGTATATTGGAAATACTGTGCAACAACGGAATAGTATTATAAATATTTCAATTAACTTTACTAGAAGTTTGTTAAAAGTTTTTGAACATTTAATAAACATTATTCCTTGAAATTCTTCTATAGATAATTAAAAATGGCCAACAGTTTCACCTCCACTCCTGGTTTGTATATTTTAGCTTATGCATTATTTATCTCAAATTTGATACCTTTCTGTGAACAGCATCATAATTCTTATCATGGAAAGTGTACTGTATATAATTGGTGCCATGTAAATGCAAAAGTTATAATTTCCCTCTAAATAAAAGTTCTGCCACATTAAGAACCAGTATGTGTTTTTTCACAGTAATGCAGCTCCTACATGGATGAACATTGAAACAGCTCTACTAAGAAATGTTTCTGCAATTTACAGCTTTTGACCAAACTGCTCCACCAATAGTAGGTGCATTGCCAGAGACATTTTGTGAGCTACGGTAAGCTTGAGCAAGTCCAGATAACATGTTAATTGTAGTGATTTGGTACACCTTGCTTATGCAGTCGTTCCTAAGGCTGCTGTTGTTAGCAAAGGTGAATTTATTCATGGACACGTGGGGAAAAATTTTAAGGAAGTGTAAGGAAGAGGTGTCATGAAGTACCTGAACATGAGAAGAGTATGTTGACAGTCATATCACTGAGAAAATTAAGTCACCTTACAAGGCCTGGTCATGACACACTGGCACATGACATGTTGATCATGACACATTCTTAACTACACAGGGGATGCACTAGTTTTTCAAAATAGGAGAATAAGACTAATTGTGCCAAAACACTAATATTTTACTTTAAAATCTATTAGTAGGTGATGTCATACCACTGCTTCTGTAATTATTAGGATAAGTATATGTGAGTATTCAACATTTTACAATTTAACATTTTACAGTTATGAGTGGATTCATTCTTTTTTAGTGTGTGCATTTGACTTCTGTTCCAACTAGATTTAAATATTAACTGTGGTCATGAACTAAGTTTTCATGAGACAAACTTGGTATTTCAGTATAGTGGCGAAACTGTTGGTAGTTAAGATTGTCAGTGTTTTGAAACACGTTAGCTTTAGAGTCCTCTGTTTAGTGCTAAAGATCTCTTGCAATAAATGCCTGTCCTGATCCTCTGTCTCATTGGAGGTTCCAGAACTCAGGCCTGTGCTCTGTCCTCCGAATTTTCTCTGTCTGTTGGTGAAAAACACTGCGTCTTTTTCAGTCTTTAAGATGCAAAACTCAAAAACTTTTAAGAAATCTCTTTTATCTTTGCTGCTGAATCGAATTTCTCCTGAAGGTAAGGAGTGGACAAGTAGTACAGAAGTGCTCATGTGGCTGTCTGCTGCCCTTCATCATGCTAACACTGGAGCCCTGTAGGCATCCAGCTTGATCAAAGAGATTCTGTAGTCAGCTTTTCAGGAAGTGGGATGATTGAGTCATGCCCAAATCTCAGTTCAAGGTCTTTGACCAAGTTCAATTGCCATTCCTGAATTTCAAGCCCCATTTCAGAAACATATGAACTACTGTAACATGGAGTTTATAACTTGCTTATAGAAAAGAAAAACAATGTCAGGGTTTTATATCCAAGAAACGTAAAAAAGAAGTATGCTTTATGTAAGGAATCTGTTTGCATTGTTGCATTGAACATTGCATTGTTGCAATACAGTTGCATTGAACTGTAAAAGAAGTTTCCTAGGCCTCCTTCTTTGCTTTCCCATCCTAATGGAAGTGTGCCAGGCACCTTTTTACAGTGTGATGCTTGTCACCTGTGGCTTTACAGCGTTTCATAGATTATCAGGTTGGAAGGGGCCTCAAGGGTTATCTGTTCCAACCTTTATTGGCAAAAGCACAATTTAGACAAGATGGTTCAGCATTCTGTCCAGCTGAATCTTAAAAGTGTCCATGTTGGGGAATCTGCCACCTCCCGGGTGAGATTTCTGGGAGAAAAATTTTTCTCTTCTGTCTAATAGCAATCTCCTCAAGAATAATTTGTACCATTACCCCTTGTCTTTTCCATGTGGCTCCTTGTAAAAAACAAGTCTCTGTCTTCTTTGTAGGCACCCTTTAGATACTGAAACATATTGATAAGGTCTCCCCTAAGGCTTCTTTTCTCAAGGCTGAATGAACAAATCCAGTTCTTACAGCCTTTCCTGACATGACAGGCCTCCCAGTCCTGTGGTCCTCTTTGTGGTCCTTCTCTGGATCCTCTGCAGCCTGTCCACATCCTTTTGCACAGTAGGGACCAAAACAGCACAGTATTCCAGGTGTGGCCTCACCAGTGCCAAGTAGGATAAAGACTACTTTTATCTGTGCTGGTGATTCCATCTTGCTCTAACCCAGCATCTCGTTGGGTTTCTTTGCTGCAGCAGCACACTTCATTTGTGCTGAGTAGACAATGTCCACCACTTGCCACACATCAACCAAGCCAGTGAATGTGTTGTAAAAGGCGATTGGGTTTGCCAAGCGCGATTTGCCCTTCATGAATCCCTGCTCGCTTTTTCCAGTCATGGGCTTCATATGACTTGTGATAGCCCCCCAGGGGAATTTGTTCCATTAGTTTCCCAGGGACTGAAGTAAGACTGATGAGCCTGTAACTTCCTGGATCATCCTTTAAGACCTTATTTTAGATGGGGGTCACATTAGCCTTCTTGCCATCTTCTGGGATATCCCCCAATCTCCACAATTCTCCAAGGTTGTGGAAAGTGCACCCATAATGATGTCAGCTAGCTCTCTTAAACACGCTCAGGCAGATAATGTCAGGGCCTGTCGATTTGTAGGGGTTGAGCTCCCGTAACAGTTCACACCCCAACTCTTTCTTCACTGATGATGAGTCTATTTTTGCATCAACCTGGATTTTTGTTCTGAAGGCCAGCGGCCCAATAGTGCTGGTAAAGACCGAGGTGAATAAAGTGTTGAGAATTTCTGCCTTTCAAGTATTGCTGGTGACTAATTCAGCTTTCCTGTTGCACAGCAAGTCCATGTTTTCCTTCTCTTTCTACTGGTTGTTTATATACCCAAAAAAACCTTTTTGTGTTGTTTGCATCTCTGGCCAATTTCAGTTCAAGCTGAGCTTTTGTTTTTCTAATTGCACCTCTGCAAACCCTGGCAATGCCCTTGTAGTTCTCAATGGGTATTCACCCCCTTTTCCTCTAGCCTATACCCATCCAGCATGGTCCTACAGCCATGTCAGTTGTTGTACCATGTTTCCATTGTTTCTGGGGCATCATAAATTTCTGACTGGGTGCAGAGCCCCAGTTCCTTGTGTTTGTTCCCCAGGCTGCGTGCATTGGTACACTTGAGGTGGTTGGTCCTGATTCCAAAGATTCATTGGAAAAGCAGTGGATTCCAAAGATCTCATTGATAAAACATTTTCCCTTTTTAGATCAAAGAAAATGTATAGATGTAGTTTCCTGCAGATGCTGCCTTTCAAGGCTAATCTCCCAACAAACCTTATTATTAAAAATTATGGTCTTAACTAAACCATGCCAACACAGTTCTTTTACTCAACTGGAGTTGAAAGGTGTGGAATTGGTGGAAAAAATATTCTGTCATGGTCTCATGTCCTTGTGTTAAGTGAAAACTGCAGCAAAGCAACAGAGCTGTGAATGAGACACAGAAAGTATTTGTAAATTCATGCTCCTAATACTGGGAAAAGATTCTAGTGGTTTAAGTATCCGTCTCAAATGTGAATGCTGATGGTATATCTGCAAGGCACCATTCTTCAGCTTTGCATTTAGTCATCTGATGGTCACTGACTATGATTGTGCAAAGATTTCTCAAAAAGACAGAGTAGAATTGTCTCACTTGTTTCCTGACTCTGTTCGTCTTTGATCAGCTCTCTCCACTGAGTTTGCATGTGGTGCACTAGCATCATAGCTGAAAAAGGTTTTAGCAGAAGCATTTTGAGAAATCTGTTTGGAGGACATGGATATAATGTAAAATACTCTAGGATTCTCTTTTGTAAATGGTCAGTGTTAAGTGAAAAGAAACTTAATGGGCACTTGCATGTACTTATTATTGCCAATAAGCCATAATAAGTATGGGGTACACCACTTCTAGAAAATAAAGTCTAAGCTAGGAGTATAAACCTTGTTTCCCTGTGAAAACTTCATCAGTGTGTGGGGGCAAAAAGTGCCAATGTGGTTTGGTGCTCAGCTGAGCTTTGTTATGCTGTTTGGCAGCAACACGTAGGGGGAAAAAAGTAAGAAAGTGTAACATAAAAATGATACAGGTAAAGCTACAGGCAAAATGTGGAGGTTTCTCCTAAACTGGAAAGACTTTTTGAGCGAGACTCCTGCATATGTCCTTCCTGGTTCTACTGCTTCTCATGTTTTTCATCAGTTCATCACATTGACCTAGAAATACGCTGGAGAACAGGGCTCATGTCCAAAATTTAATTGCTAGGAGAAGGGCTGTCTGACCTGAGCAATGCAGAAGTCAGTGGGTTATGAAGTGCTGTGCATAGCAGGAGGAAGAAATAAAATGCATGAAATACCTGTGTGGGTATATATAGTGAGATTTGGGCTGCCTTGAGTGAGTTGCTGTTCCTCCATGCTCCTGTAGAGGACAGGGATTCCCGGGGGAAAACTGGCTGGACAAAACTGGGAAAGAAAAGAACTTTGGAGTACAAATCAGGCACCTTCCTTCCTATGATCCTGGGGGCTGCTGCTTCCCGGCAGAGATGCTGACCAGGCTCCAGTCTGTGGTGCTTGTGACCAGTTACTCATGTAGGGCACTGCCCAGCAACCTTTGGAATTTTTCATTTTGGAACAAGGGAGTTAAAGACCCTCAACTGTTCCAGCAGCTGATGCCAAGGCTCCACTTGTGCCAGCAGCTAGCACCACCTTTCCCACACACCCACACGGATCTCAGTGGTGGCCAGCACTCAGTCCTTGCGGCACACGTACACATGGGATAGAGAGTGTGGTCATGCAGAGGGAGAGTTACTGAAAGATTTAATAAGAAGAGGTAAGAAGACAGGAAAAACTGCGGTGAAATCGCTTCTGGTTTTAGTCCTGGTTTTGCCTCTCAGTCTGGATTCCACAAAAAAATACTGCCTGTGTGCTGCAGGATGTCAGTACCAGGTTGATAGTTGTTTCCAAGATGGTCTTGCTTGGTCTCAGGCAGTTTGCAGTGTGGATAAAATACCTGTATATAGGGGAGGACAAGCCCGCGGGAGATTTTCAAGCTTCCTGTGTGGTTAAGGCACAGGACCAGGAGTCAGGAGATCAAAGTTCCTGTGTTGTACAGAAAAGCTGTTTCAACACATAAGCTGCATTGATGAAAATTATCTCGACACACAATTCTTAGACACGGCCAAGGCTTCATTCTTGCCAGGCAGTATCACCTTCTCATCCCTTATGGAGTAGTAACAGTTGCTGCTAAGGCCTCACAGGAGATGGTAAAACAACTGTTCTGTGGCACTTCTGGGAGATTCGGGTTATTTTATGGTCTCAAGACAAACCTGAGACAGTAGCATTTGCAGGAGTAGTCAGGGCTCCCCTCTAGCCATGAGAGCCTGGATTCACTTCTGCATTTGGGAAAGAGGTGAATTGAAACTACTGAGCACTCCTGTACTGACATGGCTGGTCTTGTGGTCACTTTATGAGTTTTCAGTAACTTGTCTGTTGCCTGATGAAGGCAGCATTTCCTAATAACAATATCATAACCATGGTACTGCTGGGTTGGGAGGGGTTGCAAAGTATCTGCTCCAGGTTAAGCATCCACTAGCCTGAAAAGCCAACTCAGGAATGAAAGTCTGCTCTGAGAAGGGGCTATACTGTGTAGGGGTGGGATTTTGGCATGACAGAGGTCTTTCATCTGCTGAGCTACCCATGTCATGAAGTGAAATGATGCTTTCCTGCCACTGAGATTCACTTTGCATTGCCAGCGCTGAGCAGTCCTCAGCACTCTGTGGGACCAGATCCACCCTTCAGAGATGAACATTTGCATGTAGCTCAGAAATGCAAAGTTGGCCAAGGTCCCTGGAGGTCATCCCTGATGATGTTGCAGAGCTGTTTTCCTTTCAGTATGGCTTTTTGGTCTGGAGTTACATCAGCGGAAAGTAAAAGGTCAAAAACAAAACCGTCAAATGAGATGAAAGTGAGAGTCTTATGAAATATACTTCTCCTCTGTCCAAGTCCAACGTGGAGACAAGGATTTATGGTGAGATGTTCTTACCAGTGAGCTTATGGAAGCCAGCTCTGCTTTAAAGAATCTGCAAAGAAAATTCTTCTCACCAGTTTGGCAAATGCTGAGGTAGAGATGTTTCTGCTCAACCAAACTGACACAATGGATTTTGTAAAATGGACTGGGACTTGTTAAGTAATGTGTAAAAATGTTATGACTTTCCTAGCAGAATCATATATAAAACGTGTGTATCATTAATTATCATAATGTATTGCTATTAATTATACACATATTTAGAAAAAAAAGGTGGAGGAATATGTAACTTTGAAGGGAAGGAAAAGCCTTGTTAACCACTGTTAAACTTTACTGAAAAATCTTAGCAGTCAAATAACTCCTTTTTTGAAAAATTCAGAAAACTTCCCAATTTAAGCAAATTAGTTTCACCTCTGCTAGAAACATTATTCTCTGCTCTGCCTCACACACAGAAATAATGGCTCCATAACCCCATTTAAGACTGTTGTTTGCCTCTGCATGGACACTAGTGTAACAGTCCTGGAATAATTATTTATCTTGCCCCATTCCAGACCAGTGCAGAGCGGGAAAGTGGAGAGGGGGTGTATGTGGTTACTCTGGAATAGATGTGGAGACCAGCATAGGCACAGTGAGATGTAGAATTTGAAGCCATTCAGAATTTGTTTCTCTATGTAAATGAGAGAGCCACACAGATAAAGGTTTGTCTTTGTGATTGCCTCAGCAGAGTTATGAGTAATCCTAAGAATAAGGGATAACTTTTGGACATGAAACTCCCCTTGTGAAATAAGTACTGTCTCATGCTTCTTTTGACGTATGTGCTTGTGCATAAAAGGGCATTTGCTCTTGTATTTGCATCTTCTTATACAGAGAGTAATGTAGTGGTCCTGGTAGAACCTCCCTGTATCTCCTGCACACTGCTGTCCTGCCCTTGTGCCCCTGAAGCAAGGCATAAATGTCCAGCAGCTCCCTGGCCTGTGAAGATGGGCAGCATTTGGGCTGCGGAGCAGCTGCATAGCCAGGGGCTATGGCCAGGAGCAGGAGTGTCAGGCAGGCACTGAATGCCACCTTTCAGGGCCCAGAGCTGAAAGGGTACTGTTGTTATCTGCATTCCTTCCTGACCCCATCCCATGACCTGTTGTGTGGAGCCTTTCAGAGTACATCCACGCACAGACAACAGGGCTGGGATGTGCGTCTGTGTCCTTGACAGTGGCGCACTGTGAGCAAGGATCAAAAGTTCATGGATGCTCTGCTTTTGCTGTGGGCCATCCCACTGCGGGTGAGGCGCACTCGGTGCTGGGCTGACCGCTGTGATGACAATTGTAGCTTGATATGAAACACTCAGAGACCTCCAATAGTAGCAGAATGCAGGGCAGGTTTGTTCATTATCACCAGGGACTGAATGAACCACTAGTTCTGTCTTAGCCTCAACCTGAAAAATAAAGGTTGTGGGGTTGGCTGCCAGAGATAGTTTTCCTCTCTTTTTCCTTGCTGCAGCTCTGCCTGGAGGAGTTGCTTTTCCCCATGTTCTCTGGAAAGGTGACTCTTTCATTTAAGTTTGCTGGCTCACAGAATCACTGAATGGTTTGAGTTGGAAGGGACATTAAATATCATCTAGCTCCAAACTCCCTGCTATGGGCAGGGACACCTTCCACTGGACCAGGCTGCTCAAATCCCCATCCAACCTGGCCTTGTTAATCAAGTGTGGTTTGTTCAGCTCTGGGCCACACTGCCAGAGGCTTCTCAGATGGTCAGTTCAAGATGGCAAATTACATCTGACTGCTAACTTGCCACTGAGTGGGACAGTGCTGCTGGATACTGTCCCTGTTCAGTAGCTGTAGAGGAAGTTAGCCACTTGTCACCCTCACTACAACTAGATGATAAGCGATAGACCAGATTTCCCCACCCCCTGCCAAAAGTTATGCTGTCTCAGGCTGGTGTTCAACAAATGGACTTTTTTGTCTCTGTGTTTTCACCACTTCTGCTCGTACCACTCCTCTCACCATCCCTGTGGACAGGCCCTCTCATGGGAAGGAAATGAGGCAGAACCAGGAACAAACAAGTAGAAAAAAAAGTAACTGAAGGAGAAAGGAATAGAAGAGACAGAGGAGGATGGAGCCCAGCCACAGCTTGGCTCAGGCTTCTCTGAGCCCGAAGTGCATTTGCCCAGTGCAGCTATGAAGGAACAGCTGTATGGCCTCAGGGTGGTGTGTGTGGACATCTGTCTTATGGGAAAAAAATTGCTCCTGGTTAGAAAGACCCCTTGCAAAGGCACCTCCCTCTTCCCATTCATTGTGCAGGAGAGGCAGACCTCCCTCTGGAAGAATGCTCAAGTGTGTCCCCCAAGGCTTCATCCCTGCTATATCTAGATGTCTAAGTTGAAGGTCACCATCTGTGAACTCAATGTCTATTCTCCACATTTTGGGAGTGGAGGCTTCTTTAATAAAGCTGATACAGTCTGGAAAGTTTTTAATCTCATCCCGCAGTGGACAGCTGGCCGTGGTCAGGGTGTCCCTTTTTAGTCTGCTGACTGTACTGATCCTTCGCCTCGAGGGACTACAGCTGGGAGTTTAGACCTGTGACTTTTGTGCAGCCATGTAAAGTTTGCCAGAAGACACCCCTCCCTACGGCAGGTGGGAGGGATGGGACGGTAGGTGGAGAAGTCGCCCCTTCCTGCGGGGCAGGCGCGGCTGCTGGGCTTCCCTGCCGGCCCCTCCGCCCCCGCCCGGGGCTGCGCGGGCAGCGTTCTCCCGCCTGGAAAGTACATCAGGAATGCGAAAGCCCCTCTGTGTTGGTCTGAGCTCCGCAGTTTCACACAACAGCCATCCTGTTTTCAGGCATTTGCTCCCTACTAAAAAATGAGTCCTTCCTTCACCTCTAGCAGGGACTTGTTCAGAATGCGCGGGCTATAGTCTTATCTATCTATCTATCTATCTATCTATCTATCTATCTATCTATCCATCTATCTTAATTTAAACCCCAGAATTTTCTCCATAAAAACCTTGATAGGGGGGTGTTGGAATCCCCATTTTTGCTCTGAAAAGACAGACAACCAGAACCAAGCCCGGTTTGCCACACAGCTCTGGTTAGTCCTGTGGAAACCAAGATGTTTAAGAACATTACAGACATGACGCCTTTGAATCCAGACCCCAGTTAGCTCCTGTTACACTCTACAGACTACAGACTTAAAATCCTAAATCAAATGAGCAACATCACTGCTTTCTCTTAGCAGTCCTTTCTAGGTGCGATTTTATAATTAACTAGTATTTTTTGCATCTTTTTGTTCCCATTGCAGATTCTTCTGCAAGTGCAAGGCATGATGTTCCTTCCACTTGGGACATCAGCAGCAAGCACCCCTTTGTCTAGTATGAATATATAATGCTTCTTAGCTTTTTTCCCTTAAATTTACTAATAGAATTAGAGAAGAAAAAAAAAATTTCTAGCAATATAAGGACATCTGACAACATTGTGTCCCCAGATTTCACAATTCCAGTGTATTCCTGGAATGAATGAGAATATCACAAATGTTTACTACGAGCGTAGTAAAGGCCAAATATTCCACATGCCAATAACCTGCCATTAAATTGGAGTGTTTCTGCCAGCTCTGTTGTATGTGGCATCCTCTAACTAATTCTCTGGATTTCTGCCTGGCCTTCCACTGTTATCATGGCTAACTCAGTGATGTAGCACAAGTCTTAATGAAAATGTGGGTTAAGTGGTGAGATGGCTGTCTCACAGTAAACAGAACAGTCTGTATCCCTTTGATGTGTGTCCTCTGGAAATCCTACAATTACTATACCAATCAGTGATGTCTTACTTGCTCCTTACTGTGCTCTCTTCTGCATTTTACATGTTCTGTGAAGAAGGACATTTCATCTTTTTCTGTATTTTTACAGCATCTCCAGCTCTGGGGTCCTCATCCATGGCTGAAGCACCCAAGCAATAGAAACACAAATGAATTGTTATAAAGTTGAAGGTGAGTAATCTATTTTATTAAAGGGACTTTTTTTCTATCAGAATAATCTTTGAAAGAAGAACTGGTTTTAGCTGTCTGCATAAAATTGGATGGGAGGACACCTGTAAATTAATGTTTTCATGGAATATATATTTTCTGTGATTAAAAAGTTCTTTCTTGTGCTGGCAGATCGACTGCCTCACTACTGCAGTCAGGGAGTAGTTGAACTGTGATAATGGCAATAGGTATAAATAGATTTGCCTTCACAAAACACGAACAGGTACTTCTTGAGTTACAGGAGTGTAAATAAATTCCTATATCTTAAGCTATTGTCACCTTGGTGTTTGTAGACAATCAGATTAAACTGGAACCTGTTTTAGGATAAAAGAGCATCTATTGCATGTACTCTACAGCCTATGGGAAAAAATAAAACAGAAGGAAAAAAAGCTTTGAAAAACACACTTGTGGATGATTAACTACCTCCAGCACAAATGGAACACTTTAACAGGAATTGCATAATGGTCCACCTTATTGCATTCTCTCACCAGACTCCTGTAGTAAGTGGCTCTCCCCAGAAGCAAGGGAGACAGGCCATGGATGTACATCCATGATGCTCATCAAACGAGAACATTGGAGATAACTATTGATGACCTTATGGATAATCTTGAGGGAGCTGGAAGTGTTCATCTCATATTTAAATATTAGAAGGTCAAAAATGGTTATTCATATTTCAGTAACAATTGCTTCTTTAGGAAGGCTCAGCTAGCAGAAACCATCCTTGCTATTTAATAACATGGAGGTGTTCAGGGCAAAATGTCAATAGCATCGTTCTCTTTGTGAAGAATAAATGTTGCATTATTTTCCTTTGTGCTATTTTGCTTGTAGCCATGAAATTAATGTAGGATCTGTTTCTCCAGCTGGCATATACTATATGTAGAGTGTAGATTATATTACCTCTTATCAGTTTTTGTCTGATAGAGACACAAAGAGTTTGTGTCCCACTGAGTAGTGATGCCTATCTTTGGTCTTAAAATCAAGAACCAAACACGGTTAGAAGGGAAAAAGGGGTTTTACTTCAGTATTTATTTTAAGGATCCTTGATGCACCCCATCCAGGTGGAACATGTTGGAATGCACATCAAAATGCACACCCACAATAGTTCGTGTATATCATTATAGGCCTTACCAATCAGCATATCTATCAAAGATTCCCCAATGAGAGGCTGAGCGAACCCCCCTCCCCGAGGAACTTTGCCCCTGTATCTTAGTTTACAAAGTGTGTTCCAGAGATGACCTTGGTGTCTGAGGCTTCGAAGATGTTTGGTCTCCTGGCTTAATGCAATATTGTGTCTATGCTAGTTATCAAACCTAAGGACTTAAAATATGTGGGCTAAAAAGCACTTAAGAATACATAAAAGCTATATAAAAGAGTATATAAAAAGGCAAAAAATCAGCATGGCATCAGTACTGCAGTGGCATTTGTAAACATTTGAAATTCTGGTATAAAGAATGAGAATGAGTGTTTGTCAGGATAATCTTGTTAGTAATTTCTGATGGCTGAAAAGGTGAATTTCCCCCCCTTAAATCTCACCCTACCACCCCACCCCTCCCCAATATACTCAGTTTTTCCATGTGCGAATTGCTAAATCTGTTCTTTTATAACTTCTGTGGCAGTCTAACAATGGTACTTTTGCTCTATTCTCTTCCTGCTTCCTGCCTAAAGTGTCTAAGTGTCTGCTCAGTGAAGCTAATCATGATTTGTGTGCTCTTTCTCTCTTTGCCACTTGTTACGGCCATCTCAGGCTTTGGAAGAGCTGTGTTTGGGCAGAGAGTAACGGGTGCTGGGAGAAAGTCGAGTGTTAGTTCCTCACTGAAATCACATGATGGCAAATCTGGGAATTCCTGCTTCATTTATGAGTGTGCAGAGAATGCAATGTCACTCTTTCCCCATCCACAGATGCTTACTACAAAGAACTGAGCTGGATTCCACAGTGACCAAGTCATTTACTCAAATAAACTCTCTCTTCAGAAGGCGAGGGGCATCTCTTGGCTCCCTCAGCTGAACCAAGTTTTTTATTTTTGACATCAGTGCAACTTTTTTTTTTCCATTTTTTTTTTAGGTTTTTCTTTCCAAATAAAAGAACCTCTTCAAGAATTCTTCAAAAGAGCAGGTAAAATTCAATTTTTCTACAATAAATGTTTCCTAGAATGGTTTAATGCAGTTCTGTTATTTTGTGAGGATGATTTTAATAAGTGCAATAAAATATTTCACACTAAAAGTTGTTCAAACTTTGCAATTAGTGCAGGGTCTCTGGACAGGATTTATGTGTACCTGAGTATTCAGTATTTTAAAACATCAGTGAGACATGGAGTATATGTTATATTCAAAATTTGTTTCGTTGTGTTCCTATTTACCTTTACATTGTCTCAAAAATTAACCTTTCCTAGGATATTTAATATTTAAAAGATTGTTTTAATTTAATTTAGATTGTAGATTCTTTAAGGACTCAAATTTCTTGCTATTGTTAATGTATATTATTGTTGCCCTTCCTCCTCAATTTATGTGTAAGGAAAGAAGTTCAGGCTTACCTTTTGGACTAGATATTCTGTAAAACATGAAGCTTCATGTTTAAAAAGTTTATTTAGATCTGCGTTTGGAGATAACACATTGATGGGAGTGAATACATCTCCCAGGTAAAATGATTTAATAAAAATTGAATCATTTTTCTGAAGCATTACTTTTCATGGATTTTACTCATGTTGGCTGTATTTGTAACAAGCTGTTGTGATTTTTCCAGTCACCTTGCTGCAGTAGTTTGCCAGCAAGGGAGCAGTCTGCAGACCAACAATGGGCTGGTCTGTTCTGCTCAGCCCTGCTTTTGCTGAAAGAGTAAGGGGGTAAAACTGCCCCACTTCCCAAGAGCCTGAGGTTTTACAAATTAGCTGTGGATGTTTGGTTTTCAATGAAACTTAAGGTGAGAAGTCAGGGGATCTGTCACTTAAATGTAGTTATAAACTTTTTTATGGGGAATGATTATATGTATTTTGTTTAAAAATAAAATATATAACTCACATGAAATAGATGTTGAAGAGCTACAACTTTTGAGAGTTGTTCAGATAACATGTAGGAAACTTTCTGTATTTCTTAATACAGTCATAGATGGAACACAGACACTTACTTGCTTTTTGAACTCTCACAAAAATAGTTGGTCTTCTCACATGCTGCCATCAGAATTCCTAGTATTTCCATGAGGGCAACTGCCATAAGCTGCCAAAAGCTCAGCTTCCAGTGCAGAATTTGGTCTAACGGTGGGAGGCTGTGGGAGGTTTGGACCTCATCAGTTCTCTCTTGAGGCACCCTTATGTTGTCTTCTGTGTTAAGCAGGACCATGAGTTAGTCTGAAACATCACTGGAACAAAGAAGAGAAACCACGGATGGCAGAATTGCTGAAATTTAGAGCTGAACAGATCCCAGTGAGTACGATCCAGACAAATTGTCTGTGTTATGGGCTTTTCCTAGACTAATTCTAGGAGGAGAAATGGTTCCTCACTGCAAACATTTTGGATGCTGTTTGAGTAGAAACAAGAAAAATTCAGGCTAGTGGCCTAATGTCAAGGGAGAAAAAGGGAAGAGAAGAATATTAGTCTAAGGGATTTGTCTATGATTTTTCCTTCAGCAGGTATGTTAAATAAAGCAGTATATATATAAAAATATATGTATGCTAGGAGAACTGAAATATTTAAACTTTTGCCCTCTTTTTCACTGTTAGAGAAATTAAGTACAAAAGGGATAAAATGTATTATAGAAGAAGAGCCTTGTTAGACTGAGACAATGCAGCAATTATTTCTATAATGTTTCCCAATAACAATAGCTGCAAAAAAACTAAAAAAAAAAAATTTCCACAGTTTTGGGTTGGTTTTTTTTTCTTTTTTTTTTTTTTTTCATTCTGTGAGTGAGTGCTTTTGCCAGATCACATTTTCCCCTGTGGATTAACTTTGAACTGCCAATTAAAAGTTATTGCTAAATCCTGTTACAGCAGAAAGCCTTCAGGCTCATACTGTTAAGATTTGGCCATTGCTCTTTCACACAATAGATTAAACTGCTGGGATTTTGGTAAAGTACTTTTGTACATTTTTTAGAGTAGCCACATAGCCAGTATATTTTTTAGCGAAAACGTAGGAACTCTGTTAACTGCAGCTTATTCCACTCAATTAAAAACAAAGGGGGAAAATTGGAATTGAGACAAGAGTGAATATTGTTCTTAACACATTGTGTTGATAGTGCAATAAAGTTTACCTATTGATACAGTGATGACCTGGTTTCTTCTGCAAGAGCTTTACAAAACCCTGTCAGCCTGTCCTACTTAGAAAAGAAAATTGCTGAAATCTGTGTGGCAAAGGTTAGATGAGCTTTCCTACAATTTTTGGGCAAAGGAGACAGAATACTGCAATAACCCGGCTGTTTCCAACAGGCACACTCTGTGTGTCATTGCTCTGATCAGGGACAAATTGAACATTATCTCAGAAGCCTCAGAAAGCTTTTTGGTAATGGTTGGCAGATGTTTGCTTTTTTTTGATGTGGTCACTGTAGGATCATCAGTTGCTTTAAAATCTGTGTGTCCAGTTAGGAACAGATCAAACAGAAAACAGAAGTGAACCCACTGATATTTTAATTTGCCTGAGAGAAGAAAAACCGTTCTGTGTCCATTAAAAAAGCTGCACAGTTGTTGTCAAAACCATCCATTCAGTCTAAGATATGTTGACCATAAAAATGTATTCAGGCAGAAATCAACATCTGGGTTTTCATGTTTTCCATGCTTTAGCCCTGATCCTCTAATCTTGTTGAAAAGATTACATGTCTTGATCTCTGCAGAAATATAACTGCACCTATCATTCTTCTGTCAAAGAAAGCAGAAAAAGAGGTGTCTTTTTCAATGAGTAAAGACAGCCTGGAATAAAATAAAAGTTGTGTTTCTGTTCAGCAAATGAATGTATGCTTCTATGCAGGGTACAGTATTTTCTGGTTGACGAATGACTTTTTCTTGCATGCGTCAGCTTGTTTTGAAGGCATCTTCATGGCACCAATCAAAAGAAGTTGTAGGCTGGCAAAAATCCTTCTGCAGCATTCAATGGGTTTACATACCAGGTCTGTGGTATTTCAGGAGCCTATAAAAAAGAGTAAAACAAGTACTGTAGAGGAGTCCTCGATAATTGGTAGCAAAAGCCACAGCAGGGATTTCTGGGGCTTTGGATTTCTGTCAGAGAAGATGGCTTTTAAAATGGAGCATCTGAAAGTGCAAAAGGTCCAGGGGCCGTTGAAGTTTCATAAAAGCCTCTCTTTAGGTACATGGCACAGGACAAAGGAGGGCACGGAGACATCTGTCACCCACAGGTTTTTTTAGTACGCTTGCCATTCCCTAGCCATCTCCACCGCCCCTCTCCCCCTCCATCCCTTGACAGCAGATGCCCTCATCGTCTTTCATGGTGATATGTCACTTCAGAGGCTTGCAGCATCAGTTGGCTCAGCACTGTAGAGCTCTCATTTGATGCTCGTTGCCTTTGCTAATTTGCATAAACTCACGCAAGTTGTTACTCTTTTGGGAGGGGTAATTATTGTTGCATTTATTTGATCTATAGCACTGCCAGCACACCCTGTGGATGCCATGCTTGAAGTCTCCTCTAACCATTTCTCTCCTTTGACATCAAGTGCTTGTAGCAGAAAACTTCTCCTCTTTTACACATATCATTACAATTATTGGTTTAATGTAACATAGAGAATGCATCTGCTACATTCCTTTTTTAATTCAATAAAGAATCTTGGCATGGTGAGTCTTACAACTTGCAACTTCTAAATTGACAACAGCATTGATTATTCTTTTTTAATAGCCTGCTCTATGGTCTTTCTGGTTGCTTCACACAAAAGGACAGCAGGGTTGGTTTGTTTTTGTTTTTGATTTTGTTTTTGCTTTTGCTTTTGTTTTTGTTTTTTTCACACTGGTTCCCAGCTGCTGAATTCTGCTCAGCCCCAACAAAACTGCTTTCTGTTAATATTGCTGTGGTGCTGCAGCTTGCAGCTGAGCCACCAGAGGTTTGGATTTGGGAAATGAGGTAGAGCCTCATTCAGCTAATGCCACGGCTGGGCTGCAGTTCTCGGCAGCCTCATAGAGGTGGCCTACAGGGCACTTTTTTCTAGCAGGATTAGAAGTGGTGCCATTGCTTTTCCCCAACTGATATAATGACTCCTGAGAAATGTTTAGTCGAGTATAAAGGAGAGGGTATAAAACTTGCTCCCAGGTTGACCCAAAAACAGAGGCTTGCTCTGCTCTCAGGCTTTGCATCGAATTATGTAATATTTTCTTTTCTATTGTTCATGGGATAATTTGTTAAAAATCTTATTTTTTTACCTGTCATGAGACTGGGAGGACTTGAAACATACATTTTTATCCCAGTCCAGTGTCAGTAAACCAATACAGCTACATGACTTTTGGATTTGTGATTGTCATGGATTTTTTAATTGCTGTGCAGGGGAGCAGCTGTCCCATAGGGCGTGAGGCACAGCTGGGATGTATTTTGTGCTGTGTGAGGAGCAGCAGCAGGGTGAGTGTGGTGAAGTGCAGTTCCAGCTGCACC
Organism: Aleadryas rufinucha; assembly: GCA_013397815.1. Taxonomy (NCBI): domain Eukaryota; kingdom Metazoa; phylum Chordata; class Aves; order Passeriformes; genus Aleadryas; species Aleadryas rufinucha. The sequence continues at coordinate 116,058 of VZTH01017684.1, read as the reverse complement.
ATGTGGGAACTGCTTCAGTGGGGGTGCTGGGAAGTTTACTGGTTTGTTTGAAACAAAATCAAAGCAGAAATGTAAGTGTGACATTTGGCACCAGACACTCTTTCTTGAACACCCTCAAAGGGCACTTATGGGTGATTTTTCCTTTGAAAGAGGTTCTCTTTCAGAGAAGTAAAGAAATACAGCATTTTGTAATTGCTTGTCCTAGAAATGCATTTTTGTTATGACTGTGTAGTTTTATAAGTTTGCATTTGATCAGAACAGCTAGATTGGTTAAACTGCTTTGTGAAAACTGTATTTCATTCGTAACACAAGCATAAGAAATATCTGAGATTTTTCCATTTTCTTGGAAACAGAGCAGGTACAAGGCAAAGAATGCCAAAAGATACACTATGTATAAATTGGAGAGATGAGGCAACTGTTCAGGATCTAGCTGACAAACTACTACTGCTCTTAAACTACAGCCTCTCTTAAGTCAGACATTAATCATAATCTATAGGCATGATCATAACTGAGGCAATATTTCTTCATCTGTAGAGACAGCATCCAATAACTGTATGATTATGAAGGAGCCATTTTAGTGTTTGCATGCCTGTCTCTAGTGCTTTATCTTTACAAACTGTATATGTTAATTTTGATCTCTAGTTTTAGTTTGTGGTACAATTCATGCAATAAAAGCTACCATAAATTCTGCAAAACTGTGGAGATCTCATGATACATGAGCAATTTAGAAATTTGCTTTAATCGGTCTAATCAGAGTTCTGGAGGCAGAAATATTTGTCAAAGCAGTATCACTTATCATCAGTAATGTTCATCATCAGTAACATTCACTCAAAGCACTTTTGAATATTTGCCATTTGTATTTAGGAATGTATACAGGAAGATTTGTGGTTAAGGGGCTGTTTAGAGCAAAAATAGTTTCTACCTGTTTGGTAGCTCCAGCAATACGTTTTCTTTTACCTTTTCAAGGACAAAATGTATCTTTGTAAATTTCTGTTAATTATCTTCTAATTTCCTTATTGGGTAATTAATCTTTCTTGCTCTGTCTCACCAGTAGCAGGCAGAATTTTACCTGGCAGTTGTGAATGACCAGGGGCTAATTACAGATCTTTGAATACAATTATCACTGCAATTGGAGAAAAAAATCCAAATTAAGCCTTGGAATATACATGGACAGACAGCTGAGTGCCTCAAAGCTAAAGCCTCTGAAAATTGGTGAGATAGGGAAAGGCAGAGACACTTCAGTAGCACTTCTGTAAAAAATGAGGCCGTTGAACACATTCTCTAATAGGCACATGAAAATTTATTGGGAGAGCCTTCAATATCCTCAAACATGGCTCAAGCTTCAGTCAAGGACGTGATTTTTTCAATAGGCTCAGTCTCTTACAATCTGTTGAAAGAAAGAACCCCTTAGGGGTTTTTGTTTGTTTGGTTGGTTGGTTGGTTGGTTGGTTTTTTTTGTGCTGGTGTTTTATACTCGCTTTTATAACTGCAAATTCTTTTTTTTTTTTTTTTTCCCAAAATTGGCAGTCTTGTGCTTGTATGCTGCTGCTTCACTTACTTTAAAATTTCGTAGTGCACTGAATGGGGCTAGTCTAATAAAGAAACCCGTGTCTCACCCAGAAGATACAGTTTCTCATTTAAATTATTTTCCCTGGAATGTTACACTAAGAAGCTCAGAAGCACAGGAGAGAAAGTGCTCAACTATAGCCAGTAGTGGACAGTTATCTTTTATCTGAGCTGGACAAACTCACTGCCCACAAATCGCTCTTCATGCAGCAGCCTGAGGGAGGCTGTGGCAGAGCAGGGAACCAGGGGAGGTTTCAGCAAGCATGTGGGGAAATGGGGGTCTGTTTGTAGATTCCCACCTCCTCCCACAGCTGGTATTGCATCCAGCTGCTCCTCAGACTGTTGGTGTCTGACCAGGAATGCCTCACTGCTCCCTGAGGAATTTTACATAACGGTCTGGCTGGTCAGCTGAGGGGTGAGCGTCAGTCAGCCAAGTGCTCTGGCTGTTCTCGTGTGTTATGGGGTCTGGCCCTCGCCTGGCATGCCTGTGGTATAGTTTCAGGTGGTGGCTTGTGGAGATGGGGTGAAGAATAAATTTTTCAGGAGTCTCTTGATAAAATAAAGACCTATATTAGCTTTTAAAACTGACCTTGAGAATTGATAAGGAGATAGCTGTTTCTGCTTAAACCCTTTGAGAGAGGGGATTAGGTTCCTGGTCCTCAGACACTGTGATACTTCAGAAACATTTGCCATTGGTGTCGAGATGAAATAAAGAATTCAGAAATAGGAGGCACCATGAAGATTCCCTGAAGGACACTTTGGTGGTTGTGCTGAGCTTGGCCTCGAGATACACAAACTTCATATTTGTGTCTCCCAGGAGCTATAAACCTACTGGCTACTGGGAGCCCATTCCCTTCTCATATTGGGTTCACATGCTTAGGAAGTGCCTAGCCCAAACACTGAGCTGCTTTGGGTACCCTAGCTGATAGTACTGTGGTCTATCATTTGCCTTGGCTAACTTTGAAGCCAGGACTTGTTTCAGCAGGGACTGGACTAGGCAGTCTGCAAAGGTCCTTTCAACCTGGACTGTTCTTGATTCTGTGTCCTCCTTCACAGTGGGGCTTCAGGTGGCTTCTGATCTTCCAGGGAAGAAAAAAACTTCAAGCTTCATCTTACCCACAGGAAATTAGTGCCATGACCACAGGCTGACAAGTGCCCTTTTCTCTGAACCAAGAGATACACAGAAACTGGTATGGGCAACCAGTTTACAGAAACTGGTATAGCTCAAACAGCTTGTACTGGTACATATTAGCAGTTGACTATCCAACATCAAGTCAAGTGCTGGTCTGGTGGGACATTCAAATGCAAATCTAGTTTTAGACCAGAGATTTTAATCCAGCTTCCCTGTATTTCCATTGAACCCTTGGTCTTCCTGATACTTTAGAGTCCTTCTTTCAGTTTGTTTTTAACCAGAATATTTGCAGTTGTCTAGGAAAAACGTTATTCTAATAAAATACCACTTACAATGAAGTGTCATGGGTCAGGAGCTCCTTGCAGCAGGAAGTTGTGGATAGTTGGTATTTTCGTGGTTTCAGCAGGTGTCTGGACATGTTTTTGTCCTGGAAGTCCAACAGGGGCTGCAGAGAACAGAGCTACCTGCTCAGGAGCTGCAAGTCTTTGTAGACTGGGGAAGGCAGGACATGGGATTTAGGGCAGACGGGATGTAGCTCTGAGCTATTCTGGGATGGTCAGTCTCTAAGTATGGCCTTGGATGTCTATGAGCAGATTTGGTGAGTAGAGCCTTAACTTTAATCTTCCTGCATTTTGGCAGCAGTGCTGTGGTTCTTCCTTCACACACCACATCCTCACATGATCACGTATCCTAATGACTGTCTTCCAATCTAACGTACATGCTTTGGAAACATAGAAAATATTTTTTCAAATATTTCAATGGAGGAGGGGAATGAAAGGAGAATTTCTTGTGTCATTGTGTATTTGTTGTTTTGTTCGGCTGCAGGCTTTTAAGTTCATATGCAAGTTTGGGCAGCAGCTAGTGCATTATGCTTGTGCCTGCCTCCAAGCAATTTTCCCAGCTGAGTAAAAATTAAAACCAGGAAATGAATGTAGTTTAAAACAAGTAAATGTGAATTTAGACTCAGAGAAGCATCTTTGAAAAAAAATAGATATAACAATCACACATACACAACCACATACAGTTAGAACTCATATTTGTTTTAAGAATCTAAGGGCTGTTGCTCTATGGCTGTAACCTTGGTGACCTGTGATGCATTAGCATTTCATGTCAGGCTGCTAGGGAGCATTCCTTTCCTCCTGAGCATTGTACAATGCTATAACGTTTTTGTTCTGAAGAAGGAAGCTGAGTAATTTCAGTGAACAATATGGGCTTTGATATCAATGAATAATCTAATGTGGGTTTTTTTAAAGTACCATGTGGTAAAGAATTTTCTTCTTTTTGTCCTTCATGTTTTCTGTTCATTGTCCTTGTTAGCTCCCCAAAACCACTAAGCAGCGAACTTTTTCACACCATCCATGGCACTTTTATCTGGATCTGCCAGGGGAGACAGGATGACTTGTTTCAGTCCATCCTTGAGGACAGTTATTCAGGAGTTCTTAACTAGTGTTGTCCATAGTTGCAAGTTTGTCTTTGTGGTTTTTTCTCTTTGGGATGTGGGTGCTAATTTTTCACACATTTTCCTTTCCTCCATTTTATATGACTGCTCGTGGATGCTAGTTCCAGTCCTACTGGGCACACTGGAAGGTGGAAGTGTGTGTCTGAACCGAACCTCCACAGCACCTCCCTGTGCTGTGCTTTAGTTTGTGTGGGGGAACAGTCTCAGAGTGCACAAACTTTACTTGCAGCTGAGATTTGACCAAGAGATCTGCTCTCACCACTGCTGGGTCCATGGGACCACACAAGGGACAGTCTACACTAAAGCTTTCTGAGATGTAAACAGTGTACAGTTTAGGTCTTCAGCAGCAGTCCTTCACCCTTTAGATTCATGCCTATTGTGCCACACCAATTACTAACACAGATGTAGCCACAGATGGCTCAGGGAGTACTTTAGTTTTCTTTTATTACTATTTGTAACAATAAAGCCAGTACAGGGTGATATATGAAATATTGTAATGTGCTTCTGTTCCTGACTCCTCCTGGTGTTTTTCCAGCCCAGAACAAATGGTGTATGTCTCTCTTTACCAGGTCAGTTGTCTAATATCTCTCCTTGGCCACGCTGACATCAGTTTTTTGCTTCTCTTTTACACTCTCTGTGCATGATGCACTCAAATGCAGTTGATGTTTCAACTCCTGATCAAAAACCAAAGTCTCTGAAACCCTGAAACCAGGCAAACTTTGCTTTGCAGTGGCACTGGATGCTTTAGCTAGAGGCCAGAAAGTCTCTCAATACTCTAAATGGCAACTGGTCATCAAAAAACTAGAATAACTTTACATACAACCACACCTAACTTGGTCTGGTGTTGAGCAGGGAGCTGGTTTATCAGAAGACACTCATATACTCCTTTTTCTGTTTTCAAGGAAATTCTCAGCAGGTAAGTACTGATTTGTGCATCGCTTGGTCACGTCTCCCCAGCCAGCATGGGACATCTTTGGTGTTGTGTACCCACATTCTATCACCCATATGTGCCCAATATATGAAGGTTATAACTTCAGAGTGTGTATCTCTGTAAAGGTTGAGTGGTCATTAATGCCACGAGAATACACTTTTCTGCTAACATTTTCTGTGCATCAGATTTCATACTTGGTCCTTTTCTTGTCTTGGACATAGAGGCTGTTCAAGTGCTAGAAGCAGTGTATTTGGTAAGGAAAGTGGTAAGGAAATCATCGTGAGTGCCATGTCCAATAAGATCCTGATGAAACTCCTGCATTTACTGAAGATTATATGACTGAGGATGTCAGCAGTCCCTCTTTTTTCTCCATTCCCTCTCACTGTTCCTCATAGCACCTCTTTGCATCTCTTTCTTACCTTATTGTTTATAGCTTAAGTGGGCTTAAGACTCAACTCTGTCATGACACACATGCTTCAGCTTCACTAACCTAAATTAAATAATATTAAACCAATTCATTTGCACACATGTAGAAAACACAATGAAGCTTAGTGGTTTTAGTGTAAAACCACTCTCCCTCATCCTGTCTTTATCTTGTGTAAAAAGTCCCTCTCCATCTATTTTATAACCTCCTTTTCAGTAGTGGAAGGTGCTCTATGGCCTCTCCAAAGCCTTCTCTTCCCCAGGCTGAACAACCCACACTATTTCAGACTGCCTTCAGAGGAAAGCTGCTCCTCTGACCATTTTCGTGGCACTCCTCTACACTTGCTCCAACAGGTCCATGTCTGTCTTGTCCTGGGGACACCAGAGCTGGGCATGGCACTCCAGCTGGGGTCACAACAGAGCAGAGCAGAGGGGCAGAATCACCAGCCTTGCCCTGCTGGCCATGCTGCTTTTGATGCAGCCTAGGACACAACTGGCTTTCTGAGCTGTGAGCACGCATTGCTGGGTCATGTCCAGCTTTTTGTCCACCAGAACCTGCATGTCCTTCTCCACAGGGCTGCTCTCAATGACTTCTTCTCCCAGTCTGTCCTCATATCTGGGACTGCTCTGATCTAGGTGCAGCACCTTACACTTGGACTTGTTGAAATTCATGAGGTTCTTATAGCCCACTTCTCAAGCTTTGCCCAGGCTCCCCTGGATGACATCTCTTCCTTTTGTTGTGTCACCTGCACTGCTCAACTTCGTGCCATCAGCAGCTTGCTGAGGGAACACTAGATCTCATTGTCTATGTCATTGAAAGGGACATTAAAGAGCAAAAGACGTTAAAGTTACATGAGAAAGCAGATTGCCATGAGCTTTTTACCCATACTCTGGGTGTCAAAAGGAAGAAAACCCGTTCTACATTCATTTTCCAGAACCCCTTATTATGCCACGCAGATAATTAAACCCACAGCATGAGTCAGTGACATCCCCTGCAAGGCTCTTGGGCAGTCCCTATTTGAGCTGCAGTAAAACATCTGTGCACATGTGGGTGCTGGGTGGGACCCCACCTGGACAAGAGAGGCTGCCCAGGCACTTATGCCTTAGGGTCCCACTGAGCCCAGGGAGCTCCCCTTGGGCACAAGGGTCCCTTTTAGCAGCTTCCCAAGAGAAACAGGGCCTAAGGCCTTTCAGTTTTGAAACAAGAGTTGGGCTGACAAGAGGAGCACATAACTAAGTCCCTCTCTGGCATGACCTATTGGAAGGTATTTCTGCTGGTTCATCAGCTTGGGGCTGGGAGGGGAGGCTGCAGACACCAGCATTCAGCAGCAGCAGCAGCAGCAGCAGCAGCAGCGCTTCCTCCTCCACCAGGTGGGTGAATGAGCCGATCCACTGGGGCTGGAATCATGGGGCTCAAAGACCCAGAGACATCCCATTGGCCACAGGGGCTCAACAGGAAAGAGCAGCATAATTCCTCTCGTCCCTTGGAGGATTCATTTTGAGAGTCTTTTGCTTTTACTGCTGGAAAATCCAATTAAAATATGATGTCTGGCTAAACTTGTTATCTTCATCACAAAAGAATAATAAACTCTCTGCATTTTGTGTGTCTCTCAGCTAATGAGTTCTTCCCCTTTTATAGAGAAATTCTGAAGACAGATTTTTATTATCTTTGTTTATTATTATTAAGAAAGGAAAAAACGATAGTCTGAATACAGTACCTCTCAGACATTCAGCCCATCTCAAGGGCTGCCAAAGCATGTAGAGTGTGATTACAGCTTCCTATTTCATTGCTGAGTGGCTCTATAAATACCAGTATTCAATGAAAATTGCTGGCAGAAGCATTGTTTTTAAAACATGAAAATGTTAAAAAAAACCCCAAACCCTCAATAACTATATGCTTTTTTTCACCTAAGCCTCCTAAGGCTTTATAGGTCCAAAAGGAACAGATTACTGTAAGGATTTTTGAAACAACTTTTCTCTACTGTAATAACCATTTCTGTTTTCCCTCATCACTATCAAAGATCTGCAAAGCCAAGGTCTAAAAAACCAAATTCCAGTTGATACTGAGACTGATTTACTTCCTGAGCTGGAAATTTAACCTCAAATGAATTTGAGATCATGAACCAAAAAGAAATCTGTGCAGCTGGACTTTCATAGCATTTGGGGCTCAAGGGGGAATCTTGACTCCATCTCTCACATTCTTATCGCATATTTGCACATTTCAGCCAGTTTTCCAAGTGCTGGACTGAGATTCATGCCTTGTCTAAGCAAATGTCCCACTGATAGCTGCTGACAGATGACATTGCCAGGCTGCTGTCCTCAGTAGTTTGTTTCAGCACTTAATCAGTGTGATGACTTAAAAAAAAGTAGTAAAAATCAGGCTGTACCTCCTGTTTGAATTTATTTGGCTTCAGCTTCCAGCCTTCACTTTCTGTCACGCCTTTTCCACTAAGTTCAAGAGCCCTTTAGAACCAGATATTTTGTCTCTGTGAAGGTGGCCCAGTAACTGAGTCATTGCTCTACCTTTTTTTTTCTTTCGAGAAATGGGAACAGATGGAATACCTTCAATCTCTCTTGTGGTATGGCATTTCTCAAGTCCTTGAATTATTTTCATGGAGGTTTTTTTTCCTATACTGACTCCCTCCTTCCAAATTCTATTCCAAAAGGGGAGCCCCTGAACTTTACCCAGCACTTGGTGGGTAACAAATTCTTACATGGAGGGAAAAAGCCAATCTCAATTCCTACCCACCTACACCTTCAAGAATTGTATTTGTCCTTTTGGTACATAGTGCAGGAGATTGTAGCCTTGCTTTGTTTGTTAGATGCTGGATCATTCTGCAGGGCCACAGCTCTTTGCTATGTAGCTTCATTTTTGTTTTTCTGTAAATAGACTTCCTTGCTCCCGGACCTATTCTTTGCATGGGTCTGTTTGCAGAGATATTTTCCCTGAATGGGCCCAGATGATGTCTTAAAAACAGTTGGCAGCCATAAAAATTCAAATGACATTTCTGACAATTAAGCAAAGGTATTGCAAGAATTTTGGGGCATGTAACCCTAAACTAAAGGAGCCTGTGTTCTCAAAGAGAAACTCCTCACACCGGTTCCAGCAGTACTTGGACTAAACAGTTGTTACTGTTTTTCCTTAAATTTTGAAAGGAACAAAGCTATATTTTCTTTTAAAAATGGGTTACATATGTTTATCAGTCATTCACAGATTGCAGACAGCTTTTCCCCCTCTTCACGTGTATTGGTTTTGTTTAGCCACATATTATTCTCTGCTCTAGAAATTAACCCAGAATTCCAACTTTTTGGCTTTAATGAAAAGATGAGAAACTAATTAATTTTGTTGTTAATCAGATTATTCTGTGTTTACCTGCAGACTGCTTTAAAGTACCACAAAAAAAACCCCAAAACAAAACCAAAAGGGTTTATCATTTTGGATGCAACATATTTCATGAACACTTTCAAAGAATTTTGGACTGTACTAAGCAATACATTAGTTGAGCTGCAATTCTAAGCATCAAAGACACTCAGTTAACTTTCAAATAACTGATATTTTGTTTTAAAATACAGACTACTTGGCTGTCAGAAAAAGATAATTATTTAGAATTCTTTTTTGCTCTGTTAACTCAGAACTATTTCTGCTATGAGGAAATTTTTGTCAACTTTGATAAATCCAAAGAAGACTATTTTGTCTAAAAATTATCCATACCCTAGCAATGATTGTGTATGAAGCAAAAGAGACAAATATCTGTGGTTTGATGTGAAATTCATACATATCTTTGAATAGTACCTAATATTTCCAGATCTCCTGAAGAATGATCCATGATTAAATTGAAGACTTTGGGATGCATAAAATTACCTAGTCATTGTCTTCCACTTTCTTATCACGGCTAGGGTAAGATTTCCAAATTGTATCAGAAAAAGAAAAATCTGTATTCTGTGAACTTTAGAGAGATCAGTTTATCTCTTTGAAGATAATAGTCCTTATTCCCACCAACTCTAGCATTCATTTACACCACTTTGACTGTGAAAATAGGATTTAGAGTAAGTGAAAATGTATCTAGCTCTAGCTTCATGCTTGGGAGTAAAGCCATTAGTGTGAGTGTCGGGCCGTACAGTTTTATCTCCTTTCCCCTTCTTTGTACCTGTGTCCCACAGTGGGAATAGGGTGTCATCTCCAGAATATAAGGATAGGGACTAAGAGCAGAGTGACAACAATTGTCATACGGCAAGGTGATAGTTTCTTCCAGCCCTCTCTTGAGCTTTATGACCTGTAAATTATATTTTTCAGGGGCTATATTCCAATAGGTATTTTTAAAGGGATAGTGTGATGATGGAGGGCTAGAGCTAGAGATAAAACTAACTCATCCAAACTTTTCAAAAGCCCAGAGCTGTCTGTGCCCATGGGTCTGCCCCGATACAAGATGTTCACAGTGCTCACGCGTGCTCTGGACAACTTGCTGGCAGCTGGTGTGCTGCCCTGCACCACAGCCAGAGCACTGTGGGATGTTTTCACTTCCACCCAAACTGTTAGAGGCTAAAAAGCTTAAAAGAATAAATAAAGAAAGGGAAATGTGGGTGCACATCTCTTTCCTCTAAACATCACTCTGTTTAGCTGTCACTTACTCTGTTGGTTGATAGTAAGGTTTTGGTTGTGTAAGGCTGTCATGTCATGTTGGACTTAGCATCTGAAAGCCAAAAATACTCGAGGGGCTGGAGGATCATGTGGCTGTTCTTCCAGCCAAGTTTCCCTCAGATCTTTAAGCAGCTGCTTCAGAACTGCATTCTTGCTGCAGACTTTCTGGAGACTTGGAATGACTCACAGAAGGGCTCGCTAATGATGCTGCTGTGCCGTGAACTTTCTGCCCAGGAACGCACTGTCTCCCGTGAGCGCCAACAAACACAATCTCTCGCTGGGGGCAGCTTGCTTCAGATAATCTGAACAGAGAGGCCACCCTCCTTCCCCATTTCAGGAAAACACACTCAGGTGTGCTCTCACACATAGGCTGAGCAGAGGTTGTTCCTGTTCTTACAATAATGTATTTCCTCAAAGTATCAAAATAATTTATAGCTTTGCTGAATGAAATCTGATGGAAAAATGTTATTTGGCAGACAAGGTATACCTTAGCCCTGAGACAAGCTTAAATGTATAGTAAAGGAGGGAATAGAAAATTCCATCCTATCTCCAGCAGCTGCTAGGCTGTGGCTTCACCCCCTCCTCTTAAATGCTTCAAGCAATTCCCAGTTGCTGGAACATTTAAATTGCTTGAACACTTCAGAGATTTTATTGCTCTTCCTATTTACTATGGTATGAAAGTTCTGCTTCTGTGCTAAATTTGAAGTGTCTTCTTCCCAGGGATACCTAAATAAAATAATTCGCAATTCACCTAAATAAAATAATCACATTCCCATCAACATGAGAAGAGTGTTGGCCATGGGTGAGGAAGAAGGAAAACTGTGGTAGGTAGGGAGCAGTCATAGAAAGTGGAAATATATCAGGCTCAACACAGCTACTCATACTGTGGGTTGGGGCTGCTCTGGTGTCCTTCCTTTCTCACATTTCCTCTGCTCATGCTGCCAGCTTGGCAACATGAAGGGTGCAATTTCTCTGTGTAATTTTGACCTTCTGGCCCTGAGATTCCATCATTTAGGCTTCCCCTTCGAGTCTTGAACTTGGACAATTCCTTTTTGCAACCAAACCTCATCCACAATCTAAGCATTTCAAGCCTCTGTTTCACATCTTTGAAAGGCTCGATGCAAAGCTGAGTGAAGTCAGTGGAAGGACTCTCCCTAGCCTCAGTGTATTTTGGATAAAGCCCTAAGGCAAGGCTCACATTCCATACATTTTAGCTTGGATTTGGATTTTCATAAGCTTTAACACTCCAGAAAGCTGCCAGCTTGACAAATCTACATCCCATAGTATGTGTTTTCAGCTTCTTGGTTTTGTAAGAATGCTTTAAAGCTGAGAGAGGAGTTAATGATTTTTTCAGGACTATAACATGAACCAGTGACCTCAACAGCACACCAGTCTTCATTGAGGATCCTGTATTTCCCTCTCTTGCATGAACATTTGCATCTAAGAAATATGAATGTACATAAAAGTAGGTTCATGTGCAACAAGGAAGGTAAAAAGCTCTGTTCAGCCGGAGGGTGCTAACAGTGTCCAAATCCAGAAAAGAAAGATCTAAATGTATCTGTTTTTATTTTCACCCTTGCTTACTCAGTGTAGGCTCGGTCTGTTTTTGATTCATACCAGAAGAGGTTATTAGAACACCACTGAAATTTCTAATCCAAACAGACTTATTAGCTCAATCAGGTCTGACCCCATCCTGGCTAAAATCAAAGCAAAATTTGATAGGAACAGAACCAAATCCCTTTGGCTGTCTGGAAAGAAATACTACTGATGCCTGAAATCAGTACAGCTACGTCCATTTACAGGATCACTGTCTGGCTCCTGGAATGCTTTGTTTTTTGCCATGACTGTCTCAGAAGAATATTATTTTTGCATTCAGAGCAAAAATGAAACAGGGAATAGTTTTGTTCTGTGGTGATAATTAATTTCTGAATATAGCCATGAAACTGTTTAGTGCAGGAAGGAAAAAAAAAATATACAAACCATTTTTTTTTTAAAGAAAACAAAACCTGCAACATTTATTGAGCATTGAATATGGAAATGAATCTATGTAAAATACTTACCTATCTCCTTTAATGTCCCCTCTTTGGTTTAATTATCTTGGATATATTATGGTCAGTGTCAACTGTTATGTTATTTTTACCTGCAGTGAAGTAAAAACTCCAGCCATATACTCAGGCTATGGAAATTTTACATTAATTTTCAAAAGTATAATTATATAACCAAAAGTAGTATGCGGCTTTATTTACCTCTTGAAGTAGTTGCTGCACCTATGGGCATTTCACAAACCAAAGTCCTGATAATACTAGGGCAAAGAGGACAGCTGAAAATTTCAAGTCTATCCCACTGTTACCTTCATTTGCACCTGGGTCCTCCAGGAAAAAGACTTATTCCGCTTTGCTGCATGTTTGCAATAAAGGAGAAACCAGCAATATCGTGAACTCTGCTCTTCTGCACCTGCTGGCAGTACCTTTTTTCCATGGTACAGCTGCCAAGGCATATGGAGGCTCTAACTCCTTTGTGCAAAGAGACTCCTTTTCATCACCTTTTCTATGAAGTAAATTTAGGCTAAAAGCAGACAGGAAAAATGTGACATGAACCCTTATTGTTTATCAGTATTCTGGCTGCAGCAATTTCAAGCATCTGCAGTTTATCAAGTTAAACATAAGAACAATTGATACTGTGCGAATAACAATCATCTAGGCATGTCATTTGGGAGGCAATAACATTTTTTTCTTGTACTTTGTTTTAAGGAGCTTGGTGTTCAGCTTGAATGTCTGAAGAATAATTTGTTATGAACATGTAATATTTATTAGAAAAATATGGGTATAAAGCTAATAAATCCCTCCCCCCCAGTAAAGATATTCCTTTTCCACTTGTCATCCTGGTGTTTTTTTTTTTTTTTAATTTCTGAAACAAAGCAGAAATTAACCAGGCTTATTTTAACAAATTCAAAATATAGCGTCAGCTAATCAACCTCTTCCTACTGTCTTGCTCATAACTAAAAAAGGAAGCTATAAAGACTTTCATATGCAGCAAATAATAGGACAGAACACTGCTATACACTTAGCCTGACATGCCTAAAAGAAAATAACATCATCAGTCTGTAATAATCAATAAAGACCTGTTGGAAGACATTTAAGATTTCAGAGTACTGAAAGATTTCAGAGACTGAAGAACCTCACAGAGGCTGTAGAGTTGGGCATTTCTTGCCTGTCTCTACCTCGAGACCTCAGCAGTTTCCCACAGAAGCTCTTCAACATGAGCTGAGAATGTGAGATCTCATTGTCTTCCCATGACCGTGTAAGGAAAGGTTACGAAGTGCAAGAGAGAAGTAGTACCAAGCTCTCAAAAGTCCTCTAGCAGACTTAGAGTGCTAAAGTTTTACTCATGAGTGTGAATCATTTCACATTCTTGCACAGAAGTGCCATGAAAGGCCCTGGACATCTCAGCAGGTTATTTATCTTTCTTGAGACATGGTATGTTTACCTCATTTTTAAGAGAATACAGAAACATTAACTTTATGGCATAAAAAGCATCTTTCATAGCTTAAGGAGAGAAAAAAAACCTTCTCTGGGATTACACTTGGGTCATGACAGGAAGTAGACTGAGACTTTTTCCTTTCATAACTGCATGATTTCTAAGCATCTTCTAATCAGAGTAGCTGCACATACTGCAGAGTTTCCAGCTATATTTTGCAAGTGTCCTCTAGTGTCTGTCTCTTTCTTTTTTTCCCAAAGTAAGACCTAAATCCAAAAAAGTCTATTTCAGAGTTACACCATTCTCCTCCTGACACAGTGTACTTGTAACACAGCTCCCTGAATCCCTGGGCCCATTAACTATAGTTTATAGTATTTAGCTGCTCTTCTCTCCTGTTTGTCTTAACTTGTGTGCAACATTTTGGTTCCAGTGAAGGTTCCTCACAGATCCTGTGCACAGATGATGCAACTACCACACCTGAATAGCTCTGGCAGAACAAGTTCAGTGGCTTGTTGTGTTAATAGTGATGTTTGCCCTCCCTTTCCCTTTACTTGCTCAGTTTACCACCAAGAAACCTACTTCAGTGTATGCCCTGGCTCAGTGTTGGGACAGCACCCAGTAAGTCTTCAAAGAACCATGCCTCTGAGTTGGTCCCAGTAACTAGTTTACTTGGTGCTACAGGTTTTACGTTCCCAGTGACTCCAGCTAAGCTAGTGACATTTCTGGAAATTAGGTCCCCAAAGCTGAGATATCTTTACAACACACATCTCCTGCAGACCTCCAGGTCTTTTGTTGGTCAGTTAGAATATCCCAAAGCATGGTGCACTGACCCTGTCTCAGGCCAGCTGGATGGAGGCTGGGTGGTCAGTGCCTGTCGCTCTCCATGGGCTCTACAGAGACCTAGGAGGTAAAGGTGGTGGTGAAAGGGAGGATAACCTTAGAATGTATTGCAATTTGTTTATCTGTATCTGATTAGATACTTTAAAAGTCTATTTATTCGAATGGGTTTTGTAGTGACCTCTTTGGCAAATGTAGTAAGAAAGGAAAAAGGAAATTACTTTTTTATATGGATTTTTTTTTTTTTTTCTTGTTTGCTTGTCATTATTCCTACAGTGTTCCCTGCTCCTAAAGTCCAGGCTGTTAGCTCTTCACTTACATTCTTCCTTCAGCAAAGGGTTCTTCTAAAGGACTCCCCAAACCAACTTTTCAAACTAAATTAAACTGAACAAAACCTAGTTATTGGCACATAGACACTCAGGGATAGAGGGTTTTCTTTAAAACAAAAACAAAAACAATCCCCAAAACCAACCCCAAAATTCCAAATTTATGGGGATATTTTGCATAGGGCAGTGCTTACATGGGGAAATTAATCTTTGAACAGGATGATCACTTAATATCCAACTGATGGTGGGAATCTCTACCATCTTCTGTTGAATCAGAAGACTCCTTAAAATGTAAAAACCACCTGGAGCACTGTGTCTGGTTCCAGTGCCTCCAGCATAAGAAGGACATGGACCTGCTGTACTGAGTCCAGAGAAGAGCCATGGAGATGCTCCATGGAGCTGGAGGGCTGGAGATCGTCTCTGATGGAGACAGGCTGAGAGAATTGGGGTGCTCCACCTGGAGAAGAGAGGTTTAGGAGACCTAATAGCAATTTCCAGTACCCAAAGGAGCTACAAGGGAGTTGGAGAGGGACTTTGTACAAGGACATGCAGAGACAGAACAAGGGGGAATGGCTTCAAACTGAGAGTAGGTTTAGATTAGCTGTAAGGAAGAAACTCTTTACTATGAGAGTGGTGAGGAACTGGAACAGGTTGCCCAAAGAAGCTGTGGATGCCCCGTCCCTGGAAGTATTCAAGGCCAGGCTGGATGGGGCTTTGAGCAACCTGGTCTAGTGGAAGGTGCCCCTGCCCAATAGAGGGGGTTGGAACTAGATGTTCTTTAAAGCCCCTTTCAACCCAAACTGATCTGTGATTCTATCTGTGAAATTCTTAAGGTCCATCTGGCCCGACTGCAGTAGGCTGGGTGTGACCCAGTGCTGTCAGTTCCCTGTAGGATACAGACAAACTGCTCCCCATTGCACCTGCACACGAAGGGATGCCCTGTCAGACCATTCCCGTGCCTGCAGAAGCAGCTCCTGCTGGCTGATTACAGATGTTTTATCCATGCACCATTAGGCGGGTGCTGCAGCCACCCCCTGGCCCGGGGGCACGGACACTCCTCTGACACCCGGCTTTACAAACTGGACTCGCCGGTAAGGAGGTTTTTTTCCGGGGAAAACCGGTTTGTGGCCTGTGGTCAGGCAGCCGGCAGGCGGCAGCCTGCGCCCGCGTATGGCTTACCGGAGGTTTCGCCACAATGTTACATAGGGAGTTTTTTTGGGTGGTTTTTGTTTTGTTTTGGTTTGGTTTGTTTTTTTTCCCCATCTTGTGGACTTGCAAATTGTCTCCCCTCTTAAACTGTTTGAATCATGTCTGTACAATAAGCCCCTGCACTCCATCCATGCACTCTGTCAGACCCCTCAGCTTCCCTCACTGCCCCTCTGGTGCGGACCCACTTATTCCAACCCCCATCCCAATTTACACATTCCCTTCCCCCCTCAGGGCTCTCTAGCCCAGCCACCACCTCACTGCCGTGACGGACCTCCATCCTGCAAGGCCTCCACTCCCTTGTCTCCCCTGAGTTCTGTGGGAGTCTGGAGAATGCCAGTCCCCAGAAGGCAATGCCATGTCTCCTGGCTCAGCAGCTGCTGGATTACAGCAGCAGCAGGAGACTGGGGACTTCACCCGTTGCAGAGGCCAAGTTTGGCTCTAAGCACAGCAAGATTTCTCCTGTGTCCTGTTCCACTCAGAGTCCTCAGGTAAAGCTGTGGTGCTGGATCCCCATCAGCCCTTTGAGCAGCCTAGGCACTAATGAAGCGACGGTCTTGTATGCACCAGGGGCTGCTGCCTTAACATAGCAGTAAGGTCTGAGCTGCTGGGGCTGAACAGCAGGGTCTGAACAGCAGGGTCTTATCAGTAAGGTCTGCTTTTGCTGAGCTGGGAAGACCCCAAGAGCCTTGTTCCAGTGCAGGCTGTCTCCCAGCTGCAGGAAGGCACTAAAGTGCAGCAAAGACCATCTTGCCCTGAGATCTAGGGTCTTCTGCTGAAGTCCTCAAGGTGCTGCAGCTGGGTCCCTTTTCACTTTCCTGGACACACGAATGGCCATCTCAGATCAACAGCATGGAATGTGAGGTCACAGCGAATGGATCCATGTTGCCCCACATCCAGTAGGTCTCACCAGGTAGTACATGGATTAGGAAAATAAACTGTTCTCTGGCAAACACCCTCCTTTTGACAAAGGAAATGCAGCAACTTGCTGAAAGTTGTTAAGTTCTGCCAGTTTGCAACTGTGGAATTTGAAACACTTTAAAACCCAGTGAGAGCGAGCATATAAGGTGTCACGGTTTTAATCGTTGGGTGTGCCTGGGAGCCACCAGCTGGGAACAGCTCTCTTGGGGGCAATTTGAAACCATTTCTTCGTGGGCAGGCTTATGGAGATAAAGCTTCTTACAGCTCATAACCTTGCTTCCAGCTTGCTTCCACGTGCTGAATAGTCCTCTCTGGAGCCCTGGGCCAAGAATTAATTGGGAACAAAAGTGGGGAGTCTTAAGACAGGAATCTTAGGCAGGAACTTCATGCAGTCTTATTTGTATGTTTGGTGCATAATGAGAAAGGTTTACCCTTATCGCTCCTCTTGCCACTGGTGGATGGCAAGAAAAGACAACCCCAAAACCATGGAGGAGTCAGTAGTGACAATCTGCTGTGGGCTGTCCTGCAGCCCCACTCTGCCCACCACACTCTGCCATTTTCCCAGTCATGCAAGAGGCCTACTCTGCACAGCTTTTTTCTGTGCAATCCCTAATGTCACCCTGTGAGGTGATGGGGATCATGTATGAGGATAGGTGGGGTTTTGTGGGAAACAGCAGCACTGGAATGTACTATGAAATCCTGGATGTCAAAGGGATTTCTTACACTCTGTATATCTAAACCAGCCTTGCTGCCTTCCTACAGCTAGAAACACTTCCAATTTGTAAGAGAAAACACACCAATTAAATTCCCGGCGTTCTCGTTTGCGCATGACAACATTAGATACTGCAGTAGCCTTTTTTGCTCAAAATAAATAAATAAAAATAAATGTTTTGGCAAGGGTATTGTGGGAGCATGTGTGTGTCTGTGTGTGATTTTAGACTGTAACTCTAGGGGTAGGTTTTCAGCTGAATTTTCATCTAGCTGCCCCTGGGATGGCAGGGCCAGGGTTATGTGTGTCAATGGCCATGTGAGGATAAGCCTGTGGCAGGGGGATTTCTGAGCTGCAGTCCTGAAGCCTTGCTCTGTTTCTCTGAGCCTCAGGCTAAGAACAGCAACTCTGCTCCATGCTGCTGTGACCACTTGCAGGTGTCTTTGCCGTGGGAGGGACAACGTCAGCTGTGTGACTTGTAGGGAAGCTGTTGGGAGGTGCATGCCTGGAGGGGGTTGTATATATAGAATATATGCATCCCTCCTCGGCTAGTAATTTTTTAGAATTTCAGTTTCTGCCTGATAATGGGAAGGTGACAGTGCAGAGGAATTTTTTTTTTTCAGTCTTGGTGGAAGAGGGCTTTGATAAATAATAAGATGAGCAAGACAGGAAGCATTATTTCTGGGCATTACCTGGAGCAGATGTGATTGTGATGTTTCATAGCCTCATGGACCCTAAGATTAAATTCTTAATTTTTAAATGCAAAAATCCTCTTAGATAAAGTAACGTTACCTGTTGATCTTATTTGCACTTAAAAAATTGAAAAAAAAAAAAAATCACCTCTCCACTAGTACTTTTAAAGTGGATCTTCAGCTGCTTGGGCTGGGATGAAAGGCGTGAAAAGGGATAACAAACACAGCTTAAATACCGTATTAGCCCTCTTATTTATTTAATTTATTTATTAGCACTGTATTAGCCCAACATAAGATAGGTGTTTCCTGGACCAATTTCTAGTTGTGGCTAAAAAACTCTTTCTGGTGCATAGTTCCAGTATGTACCCAAACCAGACTTTTCTTGGCTAAAATCTCTCCTTACCTTCCCATGATAGCATCTCACCTATGTCTCGTTGCTGATGGAGGCATTGCAAGATAAGAGAAAAGAAGAAGAAATAAAAGTGGAATTCTGTAACTACAGAGAAGTGTGATCATTTGAGAATTTCTTGAATGCACTGGTGTCTTAGAAGCTTAGATACCATGGAGATAGTTGCCTTAGCAATGTTTTAGCCACACAGGCATTCACTATCAAACCTGCCTCTTGTGGCAAAATTATGCTGTGTTACTTTTTTTTTTTTGCAAAGCTTTTGTGAATGTACAATAAAGCATTTTTTGGGTTTTTAACTAAACATCAGATTTTCTCTCACGATTCTCGTCCTTGACATTCTTTTATTTTTTCATTGGTGTTAATTCTGAAAATAAATGTCTTTCAAGCTAAGGCTTTGTACATATGAGAGCCTGTCTGGTTTAGTCCCTGTTCACCTCAAGATGAAAAAACATCCCACTTATGGGGTGAGAAAGGATCAATTTCAGAGGTTGTGTTCAGGTTTTTGTCTTTTAAAAACTAGTAGAGTCTGAGTTGCTGTAGGTTTAATGTTTCCACAGCACGACATAATTTCAAAATATGTGTATTTTCACAGTAGGCACTCAGACAAACCAAATGTTATGAAAAATAGAGTAAGTGGACAGATATCTCTGTAATGATTTGCAGAGTATCTCAATAAAACCACTATGTAAATATATAAAGTGAGATTGAAGACAAAAGCAATTATCTCCTCTAGTTGGAATTGGAAGTATTTGCATTTCAAAGTTATTTATTTGGAAGTAAGACAGTTTGGAATTTTAGAACAGGCTACCAGAGGTGACAATAAAGTGTTGGTGGGGCAGTGGTGGTGGCCTCTATGTGGTGTGTGTTTTCCCTCCCAACATCTCCCAGCTTTAGATTCCACCATGCAGGAGTGGCAAACCTGTCTTTCCAGGACTTTCACTCATGATTTTGTCTTTGATTCCAAAAGCTCTGTGATTTTCAGGCCTTAGAGAAGCCCTGGACCAGCTCAGTGTTTGGTTTTACTTCATCTAGGTTTGTGCTCCTTACACCAGGCATCCCTTTATGGAAATATCTAGAGGAGAGGTATTATCCATTGAAAATTGAGGTGTTTTTAGTGTTTCTTGGTGTATGCTAGCCATATCTAAGCATGGGAGCCCTGTGGAGGCAATAGCTGCTACCTTCTTTCTTTCAGTTATTTACCACACTCTCCTTACCTTCCCTTTAATTTTTCTCCCTTCCAAGGAAACCAATAAAGCACAATTAAGAAAAGGCTTATTTATGTTGATCTTTTCCAGGCTGTTAATCATAGACTCATGCAGCGACTCAGGTTGGAAGGGACCTCAAAAGACTGTCTGGTCCAACCTTTTCCGGGAGCCTCAATGAGATCATCCAGCCAGTTTAGTCCTGTCTTCAAAATCTCCAGTGATGACACCTCTACCCTGGGGATGTTGCTGCTGTTATTCCTACTGCAACAAATTTCTTTCTTGTATTGAGATGAAGCCTATTCTCATGGAAATCATACCTATTGTCTCTTTTCTTCTTTGTGTGGCTGCTTGTGAAGAGAGAGCCTGTCGTCTTTATAGTCACCTTTTAACTACTGAAACTACAACGAGGTCCTTCTCTTCCTGAGGGGGAAAATACTTAAATCCTATAGTCTTTTCCCATAGAGCACATTCTCCATCTCTTTGATCATCTTTGTGGCCCTCCTTTGGACTCGTCCAATCTGTGCATTGTTTTTGAATTGTGGGAACCAGGACTGGACACAGTACTCCAGCTACTGTGCAGTGATGGGAAGAGTCGAGTTTGTCAATCTACTTGTAAGGACAGGTGAAAAATATTAGGAGGTGAGAACTAAGGGCATTGAGAATAGAAAGAAATAGAAATGCAAGACTGGGGAAGGAAGGGTATGCCACCTGAGGAATTTCTGATTTAGATTTGGTTAGCAAGCATGACTTTACTTGAAGACCCATGTTTGTGGTAGTTTGTGCAGTCTTTTTATTTTTCAGTAACCTCCATTCCCTTCTAATCTGCAAGGCTGTGAGAGCTCAAATCTGCACAAAATCATAATTAGCTGTTTGTCATTTCTGTTTCAAGTGATTTCTCCCACCGGGACTGAAGCAGAGCCTATTATTGTGCTATTTTTGCCCCACAGCTCTGCAGCAGTACCTAAGTGTCCTGTGCTGAGATCTCTGCAGGGAGGAGCAGGTATGTGCTCTGACAAGGCTGTGCTCCCCCACCAGAAGGATGTTGGAGGCTGACGGGCCCGTTTCCCGAGCTCTTGCTGTCCTCTGCAGTGGCTTTGGCACTTTATGCTGAAATATTCCCATGATTAAACTCCACAGCATGTGTTTAAGATAGGCTGATCTTTAATTCGGTCGTCATGTCTGAGTTGTGCACTTTGTGGGATTCTGAAGTGGTTTTTATAACTTTCCACGCTGAATTTTAATGATGAGAACATAAAAGCTTTTTGACTTTTATGCACTTTTTTTTTTTTTGTTATAATCACCATTAATAATCATATCGTCAAACCTCATTTTCATCAAGGTTTGATTCACATTTCATAAACACCTCTGGCAACTGCTGGAATGGCACACTGTCTTCATAAAACTCAAGTACCTGTTCTGCTTAATGAGGATCCATCATCTGCAGCAGATCTGCCACAGGACAGGGCTGTCTGAGGGAGCGCAAGGGCTGGTGGAGAGCGATGACTTCCATGAGGCTGCTGCCACCACACCTACTGGAGAAAAGCTGTGTGGTGGTGGTGAAGTAGTGCTCTTGTAAACTGAGAAGATGTTCTGCAGCTGTGACTCTTGTGCCACTGATGCAGAGATGATTTTGGCTTATTTTATGGGATAAGTCAGTGCAAGTCACTGGGAGATTTGTGGGAGAAAATCATGGTAGACATAGGAAAAGTAGAAAACCCATTTATTTATCTATTTCAGTGCTTATAGTGGCTCATTTTGAAGTTGCAAAGATGTTTGAAACGTTGGAATTGTTACTGGTGTAAATAAATGAACAAGGAAAATACTTAAAAATGTACTCAGAAAATTCTGATTGGCATTTTTAACATGCTTGTACTGCAGTAAACATTGAGTCAGTTCAGTTTAATCCTAGTATATTTGTGTTCACTTTCTTTAGGAGAACATCCCCCAGGGACAGATGTACTTGGATAACAAAGATTACAGTACAGTTTCTGTTCAACAAGAGATGGAGCTGAATCAGACATCTTCGCATCCAACCAGTTTATCTGCAAAGATGGCAGCCAAACCAGTGACCAGAAATTGCAATGAGCTGCAGTTATTAAAAGAGTATCCTGGCATGGTAGCGAGTCTTAGAGAGCCACAGACCCTGTGTGAAAAATCAGCAGTAGGGGACGATGGCTGCATTACTCTGGGGAAGGATTTCACTCCTGTGCCCATGCAGGGAAGGTAAGAATAAGAACAAACAGAATGTTTTTTCTCCAAATCAAAATTAATTTTTATTTCCTTGCAGGACAGAAACTTATAGTCATTAAGTGAATATTTCTCCCACTCACACAAAGAAACAAAACGTTAATGGAACATCAGAGTGGTTGTAATTGCCATGGTGGGGTCATGGATCACCAGATTTCTAAACTAATCTCAGAGTTAATAGCCACCACAGGCCAATTTTGCTGTGTTTTCAAGATCAGACAATTGGCTTTTCTTCTCTACTTGGTGTCAGAAAACACGTAGAGATAAAGCAGTTTTCACATCCCACCCTATACCTCTTTCAGAAAAATGTGTCATAAAGACGTCACTACAGCTAAGGCTGCAAACACTAAAATGGCACAATATAGCACAACTCTGACAGCTGATACACCACACATCAAGTGGATAAGGAGTGTGTGCTCCTCATGCATCCTCTCCCACATCAGGAAAGGTGCAGGTTGCTGGGCAGGGGTGTTAATCCTTCCTGCTGAGACAGATTCAACATCAGTAATTCTATTTGTAAGTACATAGAAATAATTTATAGACCCCAAAATATTTCAGGTAGATTTTGAAAGCTTTGAACCAGCAGCAACCACAGTAAGTGGAAGGCAGCCATGCTGGACTGTCAACTTTTTTGGGTAGTTTTGAGAATCTTTAGAGGTGACTTGACAGAACCCAAAGTGAGAAAGAAGTGCTGTACCAAATCCGAACTCCTGCAGAGAATGGGCCCTGAAGTGCTGCCTGGCAGTGTCTGCATTGAGCAAGGCTTACACTGCAGTTCTGAAGTTGAGCACCAACACAATATCTGGAACCCGATGCTGGAGACCTTCGTTGAGTGGCTACAAATCAGGAAAATAATGTCATGTGGGAAATGCGGTCCTTGGGGCTCCCCACAGCTGGTGACATCTCTGGTTTGGTGAGCAGGGCTGAGATCTGTCCCTTGCCCCTCCATCTCAGTTAGAAGGAAATGTGCTTATCTAGGGAAGAAAGGAAGTTTGGGGCATTTTGGTAAGTTCCCTGACCTGAGCAAAGGAGAGCCAGGCTAACTGGATGAGTTTTGCTGTGCCGCTTACTTACACACAATGTAAGTATGGCATAGAAATCTACAGCAAACCCAGTCAGTGTTTTAATGTGCATCTGAAAGTGTTTCCGTCAGAGTGAGAATTGGAAATCATTATAGCTGTGCTTTTCAAATATTAAAAAAGTAATCAAATTATCAGCTTGACCAAAAAAGCCCTATAAATCCTTTAGAATTTTTTTTTTGAGTATTTGAGGATTCTTTTTTATTGACTAAGAAATTTTATGGGTAGAAATTTTATCTTGTTAAAGTTCTTCAGTTCAATATGTGAAGGGATGAGTTATTGTCTTATTCTGAAAGAGCATGGTAAGTACAACATATATGTGAGGATGGGGGAAGGCAGGAGAAGAGAAGGGAAGGACCGAGTGCATCTGAAGACAAGGTTTTTCTTTTGTGAATTCACGCCTCTGTTCTGCTACAGCTGTGTTTGCCAGTGCAATTTACTCTCCTATTTACCATCCTGGCATGTGAACAAAATCCACAATTGTATTCTTATGGACCAACTTGCACCATTCTGGCTAAACTTCTTCCTATTATGTTTCAGTGAGTGATATTAATTTGTGTACTGGCAATATGCAAGTTTTGTGAATCTCTGAACCAGTCTGGCAGTCATGGGCACAGGTGCCAGAGATGAAAAATACTAGATCATGGGGGAGCCCACCTTCCTGTAAGCCCAGGGACTAACGCCAAGTCTTTTGCTAACACTGTTAGTGTTGAGTAAACTGGAGTCACTGTGCGTGATTTAAGAATAGATGTACAATTAAATAGCTATACCCATACCCATGCTCTCTTTCAGACAAATGTATATCTAATCTTCTATAGCAATATATTAGGGTTCAGGAAAGGATCTCTCAACATTTCTTCTTGATCTTTGCCTCTTGCTCTTCCAATATTGATTTTTTTTTTTTGGCATGGAGGTTAAACTTATCAGTCTCTCCTTAACCTTTTTTTTTTACCAATGTATATCAGGTGCAGTAAAAATACTGATGTTACCTGTATGACCACTCTATATGAGCAATTACCCTTAAATCATACCCAACAGAATGCAGATAAAAGTATGGATAAACCTTTGCAGAGTCACTAGTTGTTTGATTAGTTTCATTAGAATGAGAATTAGCTTTTAATATAAATTGTTCTTTTGCTTGCAAAGAAAACTACTAATGATTAAAAAAAGAGGAGACCAAATTTTTTTTTTCCCCATAATGTGGTTCACTAAATTGGCACATCTGTATGGTTTGTTTTAATTCATCTACTTAACTTAAATTGCTGAATTATCTTTCAGGATAAGATTCCCAGGTTCTCTAAATTTTTCAAATGTACACTGAGACAAGACTTTCCAAAGAATCTATTTAATGGAACAGGGGATTTATCTCGGTCTCTAAAATTATCTTTAAGAAAGCGTTCTTGAGTTAAGCAGGGCCATTTACCCGGGGACAGAGATGTCCACCCTATTTTGGACTGAGTATTTCCTTTTGATTGCAGCACAGTCCTGCAGGTATTTTGTGGTCAGTGTACCTACTGGGCTGTCTGCCTGCCTGTCAGAATGCCTTCTCTTTTACTTTCCATGTTGAAGAGTGGTACCTTTGGACTCCAGGTTTTACTGCATTGCCTTAGGCTCCCTTGGCTCTGTGTGAGGAGGTCTGGACCATCCGCCATGGCCACTCCAATGATCCTGTATTTCCAGAGTATCCTTCCCCTAGAAATATGCCTGCCTGCCTTCTTGTGAACAACGTACTTCCTTCAGTCCTACTTGCTGTGGGCAGTGTAGGCATGACTCTCTCAAGTGGACCAGGAACGAGTTCCAGTGACATCCTGTTCAGTTGGAATGCACCTGGCCTAGGTGTATGTTTACATTGAACTGTGGTGTACTTTGGTCTATCAGAAATGAAGCTTTTAAAATACTGAAAAATGGCAACGAAGTCTGCATTTTGATTTTTAATTTCTCTCAAATTCCTCAGCCTTTAAACAATGGCTTGACTGGGATTCCTTTTCATTACAGTTACATGAAAGTGGCTTTTACAGTCAATGGACCTTGGTCCAAGCCACCTTCATGAGCTCCTTACCTTGCAGGAAGATTCCACACTGCTTGTGGCAGCATGGGCAGCACTCTTCAGGTCAGCACTGACATCTCCAAAGACATGGGCTACTCCCTTCCATCATGTCTCTGTACATACAGAATGTGGCCCCCAAAAAGGCCCTTTGGTCTCATTGTTATCAGTGCTATTTGCATGGGAAGAACTTAACAGCATGGTTTTATATGAACCAAATCTCAAATCTGTTGGCAGGAGCTGAGGACACGGTAAGAGTGTCACAACAAAATCCTCCTCCATAATCCACGGGAAGGGGGTGGAGTCAGCTATTTTTACCTTAGGAGTTCATGAGCATGAAAGGTCATCTATAGAAATGAGGTGAACAGTAATTCTTAATTCCATGTAAACAATTACTTTGCATTACTCCACTGAAATTATATCTGGATTAACTTGGCCCTGGAATTTTATGGTTATTTAATATGATAGTCCTTAGAAGACTTTATTCTTTGTCTGTCATTAAGAAGATCCATCTACAGGATAACAAAAAAAAAAAAAAAATCATATTTTTTTTTTTAGTCTGCTTGAAAATGTGTTTCAGCAAGCAAAACTATTTCTTTCAGCATTTCTCCTGTCCCTCAGTTTCACTTATGTAATAAAGAGTAAAACAATCAACCAAATACACCTCTTCCTTTGCCCCAAATCTCTGGTCCCAGGATCAGTAGGGAGATTGGTTTGCAATGAGGAGGTCAGTGACTTAAAAGTGTCTATTGAATCCTTGGTTTGTAGCAAAATAGCAGAAAGATTGCAATTGTATTTCCTGTTAGCTGGAGAAACTGGAAGAGGAGAAGGTATTGTACAGTGAAAAGTCAATATGGGAGTGAAGTTATGTCTTTAGCCATGAGGGATTATAAATCTCAATTTTGATTTTTAATTATGTTGATATATTGCTACTTTTAAAAGACGTTTATGAGATTTAGAATTAGATGTCAAGAAGACATGGTTGCTGTCTAAATAAGTAAAATTTATGTGACAATTTAAAAGCTTCTTTAATTTATGTGACAATTTAAAAGACAGGGGAAAAGACTAAGGGAAAAAAACCCCCATGAAAACAATAAAACCACTTTTTTTTTGTGCATCCTAAGGCTAAATTTGATCTTTGGCTATTAGAACAAAATGGGATCATCTTCTGTTTAACAGTCAAACAGAGAAAGCATAATTTTCACATCATAATTGCATGTTTGTGTAGGAACCATTCGGATTTTTTATGTCAATCACACAAACAGTAGAGAAGAGTCCAGGACAGATAGATGACTTCACAGCAAACTGCCACCTTCATCATTCTCAAGTGACTCCTGGTTATCTTGCTTGCTGCCTGAATGATGGCATTTCTGACTTTCTTCCCATTTCTTATCCATAGTGAATGTTTCTGAGTTTGGATTCCCCATGAGGATCTTTAAATGCTATGACACTGCGGTAAACAAATAATATTAAAGAAGTTTTAAAGTCTGACTTTGCTAATTGATTTAGTTTGGTTCATTTGGTTTTAAATAGACCCTCTCAAACATTTATTGTTTACATGGAGGCATGTGGCTGCAACACAGCTTATCATGAGCAAACTGTGTAGGGGCATGGAACTGCTGAGACTCTCAGCTGAGATTAAAGGTCCCTGCTGTTGCCTCTGCTATATCGTAAAATACCATTCAAAGCCTGAAAAGCTCAAAAGAAGCAATAAGCAGCTCTAGCAAAACTTTAGGTTTAATGGTAAGAAGTATAACAGAAAGACCATTTTGTGCACAATAGGCAAATAAATAAGTTATTGTGGGGTTCTGCTGCCCCATTCTAATTTGTTGTTCTGCATTTCCTGGGAAAAAGGTATCTTGCAGTGGTAACAGAAGGAAGACTGACATGTAGTTGTATGATGTAACTTAAGGAGAGCGTTTGACTTCATTTGAGTAAAAGAGGCATGTTCAGCAAAAGACTGATTGTGACATAGTTTCTGCTGTTAATGAAACATACAGAAACAGGCCTCACTCATTATAAGTTTCTCTGTGTTCAAAGTTTTTAAATTTCATTGTTGCTTTGTATTATTCATCATCTCAGTGCTAATTTCTTATAATTATTCACAGTATCTCAGATTGGTCGTATACTACAATTTCTGTTCTGCCATTGACAGACTAAAATCACAGTGCTCCCACGTAGCCACTCAAACGCTTTTTGCTCTGACAGAACATTTTGTAAACAAGAACCCACCATTATTAATTTGTGTTTCCGAGTGCTCTGTTGAAAGAATTAGGAGGTACTAATTAACGCTTCACACTTTTCCAACTGTCAGGCTAAACACTGAGCTTAGCACTCAGTGAAAAATGTGCAGTGTACTAACCTCCAAAAGCCAAATTTCATTTGAGTGCCCATGACATTCCACAAAGTTGTTGAATTTTGCAAGCAGCTGCTCTTTTCCTAATAGTTAATAATACGGTAATGTGGGGTTTGTCTTTGTGAGACTTCTTAGGCCAGTTGTGGAAAGATGCCCGTCACGTACAAGATGCGACTGGACAGCACTTTCCTCACGCAAACCTCTGTTTAAACAAGGAAAGGCTTTTAATGTCAACAATGATTTTTTTTGCGTTGAAGGGTTAGGCCAACCAGTCAGTCAGACTTTGATAAGAAATGTGTTGCACAGGGCCAGTCACAGTTGAGCAGGAGGGCATGCCTGGGGCTTAAATAGCTGACATGAGGAGTAGCTGGCCATCTATGATGAAGCAAATAACTCAGATCCTCAACATGTCTCCATGAAACTTTTTCATTGAAACATTGGTTTGTGTGCTTTGCTCCTGGCTGAGGTGCATGTGAGCAGGTAGCAGCTCCGACATAATAAATGATTTACAGAAATCATAACTTTTCATTAGCAGCTGGACAAGTTACATTAATTAATAAGATCTCAGTTTTGTCCCAATTTTTTTTCTATGTAGATGTGCAAAAGTTTTATGTGAGGAAGAACAATTGAGTTTTCATAGACAATGACTAGAAAGAAGGAAAAGAAAGCATTGGAAATCCATGGTCCTTACATATGTTACTGCATCAGATGGACATGCATATAGGCAGCCAGTGCAGCATGATTTTTGGGTGGTAAATGGTCTGCATGATAACATGGTAACTTTTCCGTGGGCTCAGGCTCTGCAGTTGAAGAGTAGAACAAGACAAGACCTGGAAGTGAAGTCAAAATAGTTGAAAAAGGGAATGATGAAGAGAAATCTCATGTTTGACAGTAAGTTTGGGCCATTGAAATTTAAGGTGTGGACCTCAATGAGCCTGAGGTAGAGCAGGAGCCCATGGACTTTGCAGAGCATAGAGGGAGAGGACAAAAGCATCTTGATTTCATGGTCTAATCAAAAAAGAAGTAATGCTAATGGGGGTCACTTAATGTAATTGTTCAGTAGGAAATGGATATACAATCTCTGCTTTGCTCTGAGTAGTATTAAACACACATCTCCCAATTGCTGGTAAGTGTATGGGTCCACATACATCTGCCAGACACAGTCCATCTGCCAGACTCCAAGACAATTTTTTTTTTTAAATGAAATTTTAAAAATATTTAATGAAACATCAATTAAAACAGCAACTGTAACTCTGGTATTCTATTTTATAAGAAAATGTCTTGATAATCAGCATTGTTTTGTTTATATACTCTTGATTCTTCTTTCCAATGACTATTATTTTGTTGAAAATGTAAGGGCCTGAAGGGAGAGGAGAGGAAAGGTTTGTAGACTTTAATCTAATAGTCAGGGTGATGAGGTGAGAGCTTGGTTAGCTTAGTTCATACTGAACATTTGACCAAAAAAATTTCCTCATTCTCTGCCCAGACTGCTGGGGAGCTGCTGCCAGAGGTGGAGAGAAGACTTTGAGATACAGGTGGAAAGAGAAGCATTTATATGGACAGATACCAGTAAAATGCAGAGGCAGTAGGAGTAGTGGGAAAGATGAATGGAAACTCTTCCATGAGGCTACAAAGGGATACTGGGTGAAGGTGAAATACAGCATGAAATACAGGGTGTGAGCAGGGTATACTGAGCTACTGATTGAATTAGGTAAAAGCAAGTTAGCGCTGTAGTTATAAGCTAGACTCTGATGCAATCAGTCCCCAGATATGAAAAAAAAATCAACTCCACCCAAAGCTGCAGTTGACAAGAATATGAACTTGTCAGTCCCAAAACTTGAAGCCAGACAGACAAGTTAGCAGCATTCCTTGCTTACCCTGAATATCTTGCACTAGTAACTACTTACAGATTGGTCTTTCAAACAAAATCAAGACATGTTAACAAGATAAAGACATGGAAGACTATGATTCTTCATAAAATAAAACAATCTCACCCTTCAAGGGAGTACAGAAAGAAATATTTCCTTCCTTTCTTTTTTTCCTTTCGTAGCTTGCTGTTAGGACCAGGTGTTTTAGAGCATAGTTCTGCTGGTGATAGGGATCTTTCAGTCTGCCCCAAACTTTAAATGTTTCTCATTAGAATTAATTAGCATCAGAGTGTTTTGTCCTTTTGTGTTAAAAGCACTGGAAATCATTCCTCAGCTGCAGCAAAAATTTCCCATATAGCGACGGTCATACAGTAAAGAACTGAAGTTCACGTTAAATTGAATGTAATTGATGGAAAAATAGATTAATGTAGATTGGAGAAATTAGCCAGTGAAGTAAAAAAAAAAAGAAGGGTCACAGTCTGTAGTCTGGCAAATTGTATGGCTTTTTAAAAAACCTGCAATACGTACGGGGCTCAAGTGATTTACTTTCTGAAATACAGCAAAAGCTGATAAATGAGTCACCAAAATGCTTACCGACAGTGACAAAGCAAGCAATTCTCTGCTTGATAGGGGCTAATGGGGCTGCAGGGGCAACCTGCAATAATTGCGCTAATGGACCAGCAGCAGTCAGACCACGCAGAGCTCTGCCCACAGCAGGTCGGAGCTACATCAAGGACAGCACCATCAGCTGGAGCCAGGGCTGTCAGAACTGGGTAGGTTCAGAAGTAATGCACTTGTGTTTGTTTTTGCTTTTTAATTTTTTTCTTTGCATATTTTTATATTATTTCTTTTGGACAGGATGAAATACAAAACAGATTGGCACTTACAGTCACTCAGTTTTAAAAAGTGGAGCAGAAGCTACTGAGTCAGTACTGTGTGAATTAGCATCATTCAGAAGCAGCTGTGTAAGGCTGAAGCCTTCACTCTGATTTTCAGAACTACTGTCTTTTCTGTGCTAGTCAGTAAGGACAGCAAACACAGCCCATCTGCCATTCGCTCCCTGGTATCCTTGAGCAGAGTTTCTGTAAGGGCTCCCTTGCTTGAAGTGGAGCTCTGACAGCGGGGATGTGTGAAAGCATCTCCCTCAGATGGCCACACTGGCGGTCACATTGAACTGATATGTCTGGCAGGGCTTTGCTCTTCGTATTTGAGGAGGAAACATTGTGCTTTTGAGGAATTTACTGTAAGAAGTCTAATCCTGAGTAGGGTGAGTAAATATTTTGCAGTGACTTTTCCTCCCACTCTTTTGGTCTTATGCAATTTATTTTCTCTGCTGCCAAGAAAATAAAGAAGTAAAAGCAGTTTCAAATACTCTTTTGTTTCTAATCTTCCTAGAAGTGATAGGAGCAACTCTACCTCCTCAGCCATGTCAATGACATGTGAACTGCAATCCTCTTTAGAAAGTCTATTGACAGCTGGTTCAGCATGTAAACCTCTTAGAGTGGAAAGGATGAACCTGAATTTAGTGAATCTGTCTGCTAAAAGGAAAAATAAACCCAAAATGAGGGTAACAAGGAATACCCTTCTGTTTTCTCTGACCTGTCTTTAATCGTGTAAGCTAAAAGAGAAGGGCTATGTTGTAACATTATATAAATACCTGTTTTTTTGTTGCAACCATTGGCAGCATATATCTTCTTTGCCAACCTTCTCTGTTTGCCGTACTTTGGGCCTCGCAGTGCTTTCCAGTGCAGGCCAATGAAAACAAATGCTCTACAAAGTGGTGCAATGGAAGTCATGTATTTTAGACATTATTTTTGGGTCACATCTCCTTGGCATATTGTAGTATGTGCCCAAAAATGAGTCAAATCAGAACTGTAGGAAGTAGTGATATTTCAGAGTAAAAACTTTGAACATCAGTGTTTGGAAAACTTGTTTTTAACCATAAATAAAAAGGCAACAAGCACTCCTTACAAACCTGTTCCTAGTTGAATGGAAGTATTGAAGAGGATTACATAGCCAGAAATATTCCAACTTGCCTATTTTGACAGAAGACAGACTGTCCTTGGGAGAAGAGAATCATAGATTGTCCTAAGGATTTGTATGTATGGACATTGTACTACACAGTTTTGAATCTATTTTTTTGTTGACAGAAGTTGATAGAGCTACGCTGACGTTATTAGACCTGCCATGCTTTCTTTCAGCTGGAAATCTGATGTCCGTGAGGCAGAACACACAAGAACTCTACATCAAAAGCGGTTAACAAATGTACCAATCTATTTACAATTTGGACTAGGACTGATCGTTTAATTTTCTTGATATGCCAATCCAAAAATGTTTTAGGCTCAAGCAGATAGGTTGGAGAACAGAGAATTCTTGCTCTTCATACTTTCTAAACTCTATATGAACATGAGAAGATTTAGGTCATACATACAATACATTGAGATAATCTAAATTAAGTATTGACACTGGCTTTCTTATATGCAATGGAATTTATTTGGATGCAAAATTAATTGTCTAGATCCTACCTGTGCTGCATCTGTATCTGTTCAGGAATGAGATCTTCAGGGTGTCATGGTCTGTACCACATTTAGCCTTCATTAACAATAAAGGTGCAAGTAGGAGCATACTTTGTTCTACTGTGGTTACAGCATTTGGTTATTGACCAAAATAAATTAATATATAAACTGGAATAATACTTCAGAGCTGAGACTGCAGCCATACCTCTTGCGATGAATAAAAAATGTTGATGGAGTCCTTTCTAATCAACGCCTTTTTTAAAATTTGTCTATGTGATTTTGTCTTAAGTTTAAGTTAAAATCTGTTCTTTTAGCCCTGCCATGTGTCATGTTATTTTTTCTCTTCAGCCCATGCTTTTTCCTAATGCTACTGGAGGAAATAATTCCTGTGACTTCAGTTCTTCCACTATTCTAATTAACTTTCATATTCCATAATCTAAAAATAGTACAAAATTATTTTTTTCTCTGTGACAATCCACTATGGACCTCTACTTCTCATAAACGTTTTTTGTTTGTTTGTTTTTAAAACATTTCTTTTCAATTGTAACCTACTTCTGAATGCCATTACTCAAATGCGATTACATTATTTGTGCTCTAAACTGTTATTTTTGTGTAGAGGAACAATCATAATTTTATGTTGTTTCTTGAGGTGCAGAAGGGCTACTTCCACATTAACTTTTAATAATGATGTCTGCTTATGGGCACTTCAGTGTCTTTTTTTGTTTGTTTGTTT
Source organism: Aleadryas rufinucha (assembly GCA_013397815.1). NCBI lineage: Eukaryota > Metazoa > Chordata > Aves > Passeriformes > Aleadryas > Aleadryas rufinucha. The sequence continues at coordinate 83,283 of VZTH01017684.1, read as the reverse complement.
GCTGTTTGTTTTGTTTTGTTATTTTATTTATTGCTCTGCTGCCAAGAGTATCCACTTACTTAGTTCCTTTGCATTTCCATTTTGTCAGAATATCCTTCACTTTTCCTACTATGTCACACTCTATGGATAATTTCTTTTTGCAATGTGCCTGTGCAGATGGTATTAAAAAGAGAGTTGTTGATGCAGTAACTGTTGTCAACGATTTCTGGAATTGTTTTATTGAAAAAATATATTCAAGAACTGTGTTTGTTAGCACTTTTTTTTACATTTCAAGCTTTTCTTATTTGGAGGTGCTGTTGGTTCAAGAACACTAATCCTGTTTGATCCATTTGAGTTGATAATCAAATAGCTACATAACTGTCTGGTTCAACACATGGCAAATGACAAGAACTGCTTTTTTAACATTTAAATAGTGGTTTTAGTTCATCCTTTTAAGAATGCTAGTGAGTGTTTTTGATTGAAAAATTAATAGCTTATTCAGGCACTGTATCTACTTGAGGAATCAAAACACTTGTAAAATTTCTTCTGTCTTTAACTGTCTATATTAACTGTGCTCCACTGCATCTCTGCTGGTACGGAAGCTGCTGACATAGGGCAACCATGTCAGCATGGGCTTTCCCCTTTTCTGCAGATAATCCCTTGATGAAGAGTATTCTTTTTAAGTCAGGGGCACAGACACTTTCCCTTTTCTATTTTCTTTTTCTTTGGGAGCACAGAATGAAGTTTTATTTATGTAGCCTCATTTCTGGGTGGCCAGAGATTTTCATGTGTATGTGAAGAGTTATTGTCCTATCTATTTTTTTGATGATTGGTATCCAGGATTTATTTATTTATGAGCACCTTCCCAGCTTTGGGATGGTGCTAATTTTTAAAGCATACATTACAAGTATTATGACGTATCTCATGAAGAGTATGCTATTTCAGGAAAAACATAGAAGGAAGTCACCTCTGTGAAACTATGGAGTAACCAAAGTTACTCCGCTCTGTTTAGGGTTGAAGCGAATGCAGTGTCTGAGAGGAAAGAGTCTGGCATCTGTGTGACAGGGAGGGAAGAAGTGCATTAAGAATTATGATGTACAGTTAAAATATATTGCTGGAACAATCTTCCCATCTGCCATGTAGGAAGAGGCATTTCCTTCTGAACCCTGAGAGGCATGATTTTGGTTTTTGGCTTTTCAGTGCACAGCAGCATGTTCTTACCTGGAGAAGGATTAGAGTTTAGATCAGGAGGAAGGGAAGCAGAAATGGCAGTATTATTCTTTGTTTTTGTTGTCAGTTTCCCTACTTTAGGGGGGACTTGCTGAATATAATTTGCATGCTACCCTGCATGAGACAATGAAATTCTCAGAGTTTTTTTGGAATGTGTTATTTATAATCCTTGGTGTTTGGGTTGATTTGTTTGGTGGTTGTTTTTCTTCCCCTCCTTTTTACTTTGAGAATTTCAGTTGAATGTGTTCATGGACACCGATCTTGTGTTTTAAATTTGTCTCTCCTTGGTCAGCAACGAATAAAAAATCTGTATTTCAAAGCTGCTTGTTTAATAGAGATTAGAAGCTCCTTCTCTGACATTGTAGACTTGAGAATCTAGATATATAGAGCCTTTTAAGGCAGAAAAAAGATGTCTGGTAGCAAACCAGAACCCAAGGTTATGGAATGAAGTTCCTGAGACTTGTAAACTGTGTATGTTAATATGTAATAGCAATCTTAGTGAAGGGCTATTGCAGGGAAGAGCACCATCTTTGTGAGATAAAACTGCATTTACTCTTGAATGATTTTGTTAAATATAATCCAAATATGAGAGAAAATATTTTATTGTTATGAGCTGTCTTTTTATTCTGATTGGTTTCTTTGATTTGTTCCTCTGGGATTTTTAAAGTTTTAAAATTTTTTGCCTTTTATATAACTCAAGGTGGGATGCAAATGACCAGTTATGTGGAATTACTCTGTTTTGGAAGTTACTTGTTAGGAAGTTATAAGGAAGTCATGTTTGGAAGGACTTGTTGATAGATTTTTTTGTATACTTAAGCAACATTGAATAACTTTTTTGATGAAAACTCTTCTGTATGAAAAAGAGATTTGATCTAAGTGCAAATAAAATGTACATGAAAGAAGTACTTTTTATTACACTGTAATGTAGAGATTAGTTGTGTAAGGCTTATATATTATTCAGTGAAAAAGTCTTTCTGTTGCTGCAGAGGTAATTCCCCAGGTTCCTTGTATAGACAACATGGGAGATGTGGAGGATGAAAATGATTTGAAGAGAGCTCTCTCTTGCAAGTGACTGTAACTATCCTAAACCAGACTTTCAGATGGCAAAGCTTATATGAAAAAAAAAACCTCAATGTCTTATGCTCGGCCAGAACTTGAAAAAGAATTCTTAGTACCTCCATTGTAATGAGAATAATTTTAAAAAGTAATTAAAATGGAAGGAGTTCCAAGTGAAAAAACATCCCTTATTTTATCAGCTTAATAGTGTTATTTCAAAACATGACAGCTATATCTCCCACTAGAAAGTATTTATCGGCAAATTTTACTGCCGTTTCTTCTTTGTCTACTCAGTCTCAGGCTCCAGCTTTGAAGGAAATTTCAGCATTTTTGCTGGGTCCAGTCCACCTGGATCAGAATCTACATAAAGGCTACATAAGTTGTCCTAGTTATATTGTAATACCTGACTATTTAACAGATATGAGTATGCTTGAACTTACCTTGTTTCATTTTATTGTGACCAAAGGACAAAATACTAGTCCCAGCAAGCTTACAGTAGTTTGGATCCATCATATGAGTTTTTTGAAACAAAGCTTAATTTGATGACAACTTGATTTTTTTAAAGCCGTGTGGTGGCCTGCCTCTGTAACACCTCTCTAGGCACAGAAATCAGCCACATTTTCTCATGTTGTTAATGAGCTTTTTTTTTTTTTTTGTTGCTTTCTGGCTTTTTTTTTTTTTTTTTTTTTTTTTTTTTTTTCTGTAGGGGGGNTTTTTTTTATTCTAAGGAATGGAGACACTTCTTTTTTTAGCTACAAAGTCTTTTTTTATCTAAAAGTTACGGTTATGAATAATCTTATATCCAAATTTTTGCAATGAAACATATGGAACTACAATTTGCAAAGAAATGCTTAAAAAAGGGAAAGAAGTAGATTCTTCATTGCTTTATTAGTAATTAGTTAGCTAAGTATAGCTAACTAATTACTCTTTTCAGTCTCCAAAACTGGAGTGAGTGGCATAAGAATACACCGTAAGGCTATACAAGCCCAGAAGAATCAATGCATGTTACAGCTTATTAATGGATTTGGATTTTCCTTGGATTAAGGAAAATTTTGTCAAAATAATCCTGCCTGTGTATGAAGGTGTTCCTTCATCTGGGAAGTGGCCAGTAATCTTGTTTTAATAGTTCTTCCTTTTCTTGCATAATTCTTGAATTCAGCTGGTCTCTAAGTAAATCTTCCTGCTTCAAGATATGTTCCCCCAAACCTTTGAGACTACAACATTCTATTACTTCAATGCTTGACGAACAACAACCTTCTCTAGAGATGGTTACATCATCTAGTTGTATCTCAGACCTACTCTTCTGTTCATATTTCCATCATCCAAGCACCCCATATTGCATCTTTGAGTCTGGTCAGGTACAAAGTTAGAGCATTAAGTTGTGACCACTTTCTCAATGTTTGAGATTTTTTGAATTCCCTTATGGACGAGAAAAAAGGTGTGATCCCCCTTTATTTGTCGTAAGTTCAGTTAGCAACAGAGCTGGTTAAGGTAAAAGCCCATCCTGAATGTCAAGGAAAAATACTGGCATTTAAAAGCCAAGCCTGCAGAATATGCTGAAGTGTCACAAGTGCAGTCATGCTTTAAGTGTTCCTGATGAATTGCTTCCCTATTGCAGACTCATTTTTCAGTACACCCTGTAGCATTTGCAGATAATACCTCTTAACAGGTTATCAGTGTAATCCATAGAGAAGCTGGGGGTTTGGAATTTGGACCACTACCCATACTGGCTCCTGATGCCTTTTTCAAATTTGCAGCTTGCTGGCAGTTGCTAACAGCTAAACTCTTTTGGCAGCATCTGCTCCTGAAATTTATTTTCTCCTTCAGACTGTCTGCAGTTTTCCATGTGGTCTCCTGTAGCTTTCCAATTTTCTTTGCTGAAGCAGAAAATTTAGAGGAGAAAACAGAAGATACTCTTTTCAGTGCAACTTCTCACTCCTACAAATAGTAGGGTTTTTGTATCACTGTGGTCGTACCGGCTCGTCATGGAATCAGGGTTGACCTGTGTCCCCTTCCCCATCCCATCCCTGCTCCCTTGTTGGGTGCTGTGAGACAGGCCCTGGCTGGAAAGCTCATGGCCTTGCCAGACCCACGGCCACTCCCTGTTCCTGGCTCCCTCCCACAGGGTAGATGGACCTCATGATACCCTGACATGGGAGCAGAAAATGTGTGGAGAACAGTTCCTCTGAGGTAGAGTCAGAAATGCTCCATGGCAGCTTAAGGGTTAAGTCCTTTCTTTTCTCTTCACCCACTGCAGTGAGGTCCTGGTCTGTTAATTACCCCTCGATGTCTTCTTGATGGAGAGCTTCCCTGACTGAGACAGGCAAAGAGTTTTGAAGTAAACAAGTTACCAAATTGTGGAGATACCCGATTTTTTTTTTTTTTCCAGAGAAGTACAATAACTTTACAAAGCCTGATTTGATTTTAAAACAGGAATCACAGGAAGCACTCTCTTTTCCAGGCTGTTTTTGAACTTAAAATTGCCCTTGCAAAACATGTTCACTCTCCAAATCCAGCAGAAGTGAATGAAGCAAGCACATTGTGTGTGCCCTATATAAGGAACCATTTCCATCTAGAAAAAGCTCAGCACACATTTCTCTACATATTTCTTAAGCATGTTCTTTAATTGCCTGGGGTCTTGGCATGGCATATGTTTCTCAATTTGGAATAATAGAATAATTTAGGGTGGAAAAGACCTTTAAGATTATCAAGTCCAACTGTTTCCTCAGCCCTGCCAAGAACACCACTAAACCCTGGCCCTAAGTGCCACATCTACGTGTCTTTTAAATATCTGAGTTACCTGGTGGTAACTTAACACTTCCCTGAGCAGTCTGTTCCAATGCTTGACAACCCTTTCTGTGAAAAAGGTATTTCCAAATAGCCGATCTGAACTGTTCCTGAAACAACTTGAGGCCATTCCCTCATGTCCTGTCACTTGTTTCCTGGGAGAAGAGACCAACACCCACCTCACTACAACCTCCCTTCAGACAGATGGAGATAAGGTCTTCCCAAGCCTCCTTTTCTCTAGACTAAACAACTCCAGTTCTCTCAGCTGCTCTTTGTAAGACTTGTGCTCCAGACCCTCCACCACCTTATTTACTCTTTGGACACGCTCCAGCACCTCAATGTCTTTCAACACGAGACCTGCCAGTTGGCTGTACCTCTCATAGGTATCAGGTAGTGCCAGCCCTTCAGGATCCCTCTCTGGGGCTCCCTCTGCAGGATCCTGTATAGTCCTATCTAATAGAAAATTAGAATAGTCAAGTAGAAAATGAATCTGTATTAAGTAATGCTTTCCCTGCTAATTTTTTCTGACATCTTAATGGTGCACGGGTTTAGAGGGTGTGGAGGTTATTTGCTGATTTGGTGAAGCTACATGAAGCAGTTATCAGGAAACATCTGGAACCTGTTTAGAGATGTGAGCTCTGGAGTTTTTGATCCTTCCCTTGACTCTGAGTGTATCAGCTGGCCATACTTCATTTGTGATGGGTAGTCATAACAATTTCCCCATGATGTGCTACCGCTGAGGAGAAATCATCACAGAGGGTTGTGTCTCTGTGGGGGCACATGTATGTCATAAAGTTGGCAGATGTATGCATACAGCTGCTTAGTGCACAGTAAAGGTAAAGGTTTGAGAGCTGAATGCTATGATGTTGGTCAGCAGTTTTTACCATGTAACTGTTCCCCAAAAAGTGGACTTTGTCAGAAACTCACAGATACCAGGTCTGGTGGAAGAATGTTTTAAGTGCAGTCAAAAACTGGTCTGCACCTTTCTTTCTTTTTGTTGTTGTTTTGGTTTTTTTTTACGTCTGTTTTTCAATTTATTTCTGCATTATGCTTGTTTACAGTTATCATAAGAGTAATTAGTTCAGTACATATGATTTGTATAAATATTTTCTATTCAGGGAAAATGAAGTTTCTAAAATTAGACTTTATTCTAAAAGAATGTAGAAATGATAAATTAAATTCACGCTGTTGTGACTAGTCTCCTGCATGATTAATTATCTCTCATATTTTTACTCTGGACTTCTTCTCTTCCAGGAAACTTTGCTTAAGTTGTTGTATTTCTTAAAACTCTTGGCTCAGTAGTATTCTTGAGCTTTTGTTTGAGGCAACCTCATGCTTATAATGGTTTTAGTTATTAGTTTAGAAATAGAGTACTAATTCAGGGAAGCATGCTAACTCTTTTTTTCCCCTGAAGAGCTTCTGCTTTTAATTTTTTTATATAGTGAAATTTTTAATAAGTTATTGTCAAAACTGCTGATGTTCTTGCATAATATATATGCTTCCATATTTACCTCTTCTTCAATTCTGACCAAATCTTTCCCATGGAAGTGAGAATTATCGCTTTCTGTTTTTATAGAAATAGCTCCCCAGCTGATAGTTGTGTGCATGACATAACATGTGGGAGATGAAGCATTATATTGGCTGATATTTAAAATGAATCCTTTTTATGATAAGGACTGAAAGCAATACATTGTGTAGCATGATTCATCTTTTCAATACAAGGCTAAATAATAGGTTCCAGTCAGACCTAGTGATTATTTCAAGTGTTTGCAGCCTAACTAGGATGAGTATGGTCTTTTGCTTTCTCAGGCTCTTGTAGGATGTTTATTTCTTTCGGTGTCCTTTGCTGTAGTGCATTTGGGATTCAAACGTTGCTTATGGCTGAACATAAGTGCCCACCACAAAGTCTTCCTTTTCCTTTTGTTTAAAATTGCAGGTGTAACACCATTAGGAAATGCCTGAAAGTGTGGTCAAAGTGCAGGTCTAGTGCTCGATGGCAGGAAGGTATCACCTGCAGGTAATGGGAAGCAGCGGTGTGCTGTACGTGAAAACCGCAGGCCTCTTCAGCCACCAACTCGGACTAATGTCTGAGGAGTCATCAGCCTGTCAGTGGGAGCAACTGGAGTCTCCCACATCTCTTCCTTTCATCTCCTGCTCTCTCTGCACCTCTCCAGAGGGCCGGTTTGACCAACTCAAACTATTCTATGATTCTCATATTTGATGCAAAAAATGCTAATGATTTTTGAGTCTGGACCGTGAGAGAAGAACTGTGAACACAAGTGGTGTCCAGCTCACCAGATCCTTGTCTGCACACAGTATAAATCCGGAGTGGTCTTCTCATCCTGAGAAGAGGCCTATCCACAATGGGTTTATGAGCTGACCTGGTGATTAGCCTCTTGGTAACGTTGCTGATTTTCTCAGTAGAGGTGGATTGCACTCCATTCTAGCATGTGGATATAATGCAAGTTTCTAGCTATTTGATCGGGAAGAAATATTCAAAAAGTGTGAGCTGACTCCAGGTTTTGAAATGTGTTACATTTTGATTTGTTTCCTATTTACACAGTGTCCCAATTACCAGCTACTTGCAGCGTTTAGGAGCACCAAGAATGATGCTAAGATGGTTTTTGAGCACTGCAGACTTCTTCTTCTATCAGCAGGGGGTCTTTGGGCCTTCCTAGGTTTTGGTCGCAGATGATCTGTTATCTTTGGATTAAGTGGATGGTCAAATTGCACCTGTAGCATCTCTGCAGAAGTATGAGGGGCACGGAGGGGCTTGTACTAGGCTCTCTATTCAAGGGTGACTTTAATTTTTATAATCCATGCTATTTTTTTTAATGATGTTTTTACAACTTTTCTTTCTAGAGCTTTCAGCCTTCAAGATTCCTTTACGCCCTAATTAACTTTATTGTTTATATTACTCTCATTCTCTAATTAGAGTAATCACATCATGGGGGAGTTGAGGCTCTTCTGCTTTTTCTCTAATTATTTTTGTTTTGTCAAGCCTGGCTGTTTCCTGCTGCTTATTCTTGTCCATGTGTCTTTATTCTCTGCAAATTGATGTTGTCATGTACTAATTGTTTTTACTTTATCTGAAGACCTTTTCCATTTTTACTGTCTTCATCATTCTTGGCCATCTGTTCAGCTCTACAGTTTCTTTTAAAAGTGACAGGACCTATACTAGCAAGTGGGGGTAACAAAGTGTAAGAAGAAAGTGAAGGTGATATCTTTAACTAGCATTCTGCATTCTTCAGCTCAGGTTCTGTCACTTAAACCACCTTCCACCTGACCTTTATCCTCTCTTTCCTGTTGCCATTCCTGTGGTTGCTTTGCCCTTCAGCAATTTTTGCAAACTGGTTATTCCCAGTAGTGGTGAAGAGCTGCTGAGGTGTGGATTGTCCGTGGATATACATCTGCCTGTGTAACACAAAGCAATGCTGCTATCAACCCCTAACAATTAGAAGAAAATGGAAGTTTTTATAGAAAGTGTTCTGGTTACTAGTCTCAGAATTTACACATCCTGGGAGAAAAAGAATAAAAGGAAGTGTGGAAAAGTTAATGGTGTGCACAAGTGTTACGATCCAGTTTAAACCCAGAAGAGCAAAGAAAATTAAGTCTCTGTGTATAAAACAGAAAGAACTTTTTGGGTATATTTTGAACAGAAGGTTCAGAATATACTCAAAAATGTGATTAAAACCAAACGAGGTTAGATGTTGGTGCCAAAAAATTGATATATTTTATTTAATAGTAAAAGAGGCAAAGTGAAAGAAAGAGAAAGGAAGGAAGGAAAGAAGGAAGGAAGGAAGGAAAAGAAAGAAGGAAAGAAAATGTGCGTGGGGAGTGGGGGGCACAGGGGGAAGTGACAGGGGTTAGGTGGAAGCATCCACCATCCAAGGGTCCCAACGACATCTTGTTGCTCCCCTCCATCTGGTCTTCTGGTGGTGAGGATCCCCCGTCACCACTGCCACGCCACCACACGCCAAAGAGTATAGAATCCAGGGGATTAATGTATGCTTTGGAAAGGTGGGAGCACCCACGTGTCTCCCCTGCAGGGGGCCAGTTTGACACTGTCCCTTGCAACACTGTGGATCTGTTGCATCATCTCTGGTGTAGGGTCTGGGGACCCCTGTGGAGGGGCCTTTGATGGGCCATGACAGCCCCCTTCTGCTGTCCTTCACATGGATGTGGCTTCTCCCTGGGTGAAGGGGCCCCTCACCTGAGGGGTGTTGTAGTCTTCTCTGCAGCTTTTGTAATACTTAAGTTTTAAAAGTCCTTCATGAAAATGATTTGAAAGTGACAACAAGGTGAGGTAAAATCAAAACAGCATATATTATATATCATTTGAAACCTTTTTTTCCTGTGGAACAAGTGACGGTGTTTAAAAGTAGAAACAGCTAAATGGTCTTTTCATGAGTTAAATTTCTGAACGCACAAAGGTCCGCCATCAGAACTGTTATCAAAATTGCCCCCTTTGGATGCAAACTTTGAGTATAGTGGGATGCAGGGATTAGCCAGGAGCACGTCAGCAACACTTGGCAAGCACACATTTAAAGTCCTGATAGTGTTCTTGCTATCCCTACGGATGCCATTTTGTAAAAGCTCTAGGTAGCCTTTTACATCAAAAGCCATGATAACATTAGAAGAGCACTTGCTTCAAAACACCGGTTTCTCCACTTAGACTTCCTTTTGTGTGAATGATATCCTCCTGCTTAAAAGAGGAGGCACTTCGATAGCTTAAGAGTATGCAATCATCTCTTCACAGATGAAGTCTCAGTGCAATGTAGCACCTGAGTTGTAATCTGCCCAGCATTTGACCTGAGGTACTGGATAATTCAATCTCTCTAACTAATTCACTCTCTTCTGCTGAGACTGAAAATATGTGGCTTACAGCACAGTTTGAATGAGCGTTGTGGCCACTCAAGGCCGAAATAACCATATCCAATTGCTCTGCACCTAGCACATCTTCTGACTGAAAATACTGCTGAACAAACAAGCCAAAGCAGTACCTGGAGGTTTTAATTTTACAAAGTCAGAGTTCAGACACAGATCTACAAATTGCAAGAAACTTCACTGTCTTCCATCGTGTTATAAAGTCAAATATGCAAATCCTTCTTTTTGAACTGTCCTTATATTTAGAAGATTGAATAACCAGTCACCTTTGTGTATTTATTTAGTAGTCTATGATTTTATCATTTCTTTCCCCTCACAGTCCAGCAATAGTAGAAAAAATTTTGGGTTTCCTTTAAGTGGATTTCTTCTGGGTCTATCAAGATCTACATTTTGACTGTATATCTAGCATATTTCTTTGAAACTTTCTGATGGTGGGACGCTGCAGTTTTGAATGGAATAAATCTAAGTGTATCTGAATAATGTTGATTTTGATAGGAAATGTCTCTGAAAGAGCCTGGTCATGGGAAGATGTTCTAAAATGGCTCAATTATTTAGTCTCTCCCAGAAGCCTGCCCCAAAGCCAGACCTCTGTGATTGTGATTGATTGTCTTCAGCTGCTTCTTAAGTTTGGGGATTTATAGTTTAGCAGAAGGCTCCTTCACAATGCTAAGCTCCAGTATGGCAAGAAGTAGCTTACGCTCTGTTTAATTATCTGCAACACAAGGAACAAGACTTGACAGAAACCGTTTGGAAAAGATTGTGCTGCAGAAATGAAGTACTTGTATTCAGATTTTCTTCCCTAATACCAAGAGTACCAAGGTTACTGTAGAGATTAGTGGATTTGTAGATTGTGATCCATCTCTCAAATAACATCTATGGGAAATAAATTCTTCTATCTCATATTTTATGAAGTGTGCTGGTATAAACTTATATGAATGAGTCCTCTGTGAGTTTACGGAAGTAACTACCATGTCTAGTTCAAATATAATGAAAACCCTAATTTAGGTGAATGCCATTCTTAAAGAATATTTAACTAATTAGATGGACTCGTAGCAAAATGTTCTGTAGATCTGTAGTGAATAATTTTACTGCATACTTACTATTCTGATTTTTTTCTCCCTCCAAAGATATCACTTCAATTTTTCAAAATTATTCAGCTCAAGGTCAAAAACCACTGGTTTTACAGAGAAGACACCACTGCTGAAGGTTTCCTCAGAGGAAAATGGGTGAGTTACTTTCATTTTTCTCAAAATATTTTTTTCCTAAGCTCTCTTCTATTTAATTGCATGTGGTTCTTTCTTATATCCTAACGCCAAACCTGCTGGGAAATAAAGTGAATAGCAGGGGCTGTAAGCAGAGAATTACTCTAGAGAACCTTGGTAGCAGAGAAGGGCCTGAAAAAAGGGAAGGGAAAGATGTAAAGTCTGAGATTAGAGAGCCCTAAGCATAGACAGCTGCAGGTTCTGTGCTCTTATTCCCTCCATGTGCTGTTTCACAAAGCACACTGAAAGACAAAGCAGAACTATAGGGAAGATCCTGATAATGGAGCTTACACATCAAATCCTGAAGTACATCTGCCTGGTGTTTCAGAGAACTGGTTCTCTCAGGTGCGCCTAAATGTCATGAGGTCTTTGTTCTTGCTCCCCCGGTCTACCCAGCTGTGTCACCAAGGGGACCTCAGTTTCTTTCTATGAAATTTTCCATAAAAATCTCTCAGAGTGACCCTAAGGTTCTGCAAGGTCAGTTGTATCTACTACCTGTTGAAGTAAAACACTCTTTTGTTTTATTATGTTTACTGAAAATATGTGACAGGTTGCAGTGTATGGCCCTTCATAATCCAGATTTTACCACAGATGATGATTCATGGGACAACAGCTCTGCAGAATTTGAGCAAAGGTTTCAACTGGAAAGTGAAATGACAAGTTTTCCCAGATCTGCTTCTTCTGAGAAATATGAGATCTTGGACAACCTTCATGTCAAATTCAATTTATCAAAGATGAGGTCTGAATTCAAGCTTTTTTTTTTTTTTTTAATTTCTGCATGTATTTGTTTCTATGCATAGCTGTCTAGAAAATGTTTTATTTATGTAAATTAATAAAATAGGACTCCATATTTAGACTGTATCTTGCCATTGATAGTTTGAAATTGATTACAGACTCTACACAATGATCAATAGCCCCTTGTTCTAACAAGAATCAATCATAGCACCTATTCTAAATTTTAATTAAATACCTTCTATATTGCTTTTAACATTTCTTTGAAGCCATTTTTAAAAGCCCCGTGGTTGATTCCACAGCATTTTTTTCTTCAGTGTTGCTTCACTTTAATTAAAATGTGTGTACAAGTTCTTCTGTAGTCATTACAGTAGCTTTTCACATATACACAAAGCAAAATATAACTGAACATTTTTCTGTCTTGGACAACATTAATATATTTCACTCTTTGCCCCAAAGTAGTCTTTTACGTCATTTAGGTGTGGAGGAAATTGAATCTGTTAATATATTAAAAGATAGCAATATGATAAGAGCTTAAATTCAAATTTTCTCAGGATATTTTTGCTGGAGATTTAACTCAGCAAAACCTTTAATCTTGGATACTAATTCCCTCTGCCCCTTCCAGAGGTTCAATGCTTTTTCTAGTTTGGTTTGGTGTCTGCAGATAGCTCTGCAGGGTTTTCATGGAGCCCTGCACTGCAGGTCTGCACCTCCTTGTTGATCTGCAGCGCCTTTCCGGAGGGATGTCAGTGCATCTTTTCCCAATCTGTACATTGTCTTAGCTCATCACTTCACAATTGTTTTCCTGTCATTGTGCATATGGTATTGTGCTCTCCAGCTCTGCTGCTGAACAAATGGAGCAGGAGAATTCCAATGACTGCAATTAGTGCAATGTGAGCATGTGCGAAGAAGTTTGGCAGGTGTCTTTCTTCTCATTTGTGGTAGATTTCCCTGGTATTTGATGTAACAAAAGTGTCGATTGGGAGTGTGAAATCCATTGTTTCCAGTACAGCATAGGTTTATAATCTGGGGAGGAGCACGTTTTTCTGGCAGAACTTCCCTTGAAATATTTTGAGTGCCATAGTGCAGGTTGTACATAGGGGATCATCTCCTTAGCTGTTGTAAATCAGCATAACTCTGCTGAGACAGCAAATGAAGCTAAACTGCCTGACACCATATGCAGATCAGACTAAAAATCATTTGGCTTAGAAGAGGGGCTAAAATCCTTCATAGCTTTATACTCCATGCATTTCCAGCTGAAGTCAAATAGGATTGTGCTGGAGGCATATATCAGCATAGGATTTGGCACAGGGCTTGTACTTGCATCGCTGTGCCAGATTAGCATTGTAGGAAGAGACAGATTGCAAACCGCGGGTGAGTCAAAAGCTGATCACGTCTCAAATGTAAGCTGTTAAAAGTGCTGCTTCCCTAATATGAAATGCCACGAAAACAAACAGACGGGAGGAAAAGACCCTTCTACATTCTACTTTTATTAAAACCATTTCCAAAACCTTGTTTTAATTATATTTTGCCAGCTCATTTGGATGAATTTCTGTTATTTACAAACAAGTGGTTATTAATTTATAAATGCTTAATTAATTTTTTTATTTCACTTGTGTCTTGAAATCAAGGGGCTTTTTAATAATAACTTTAATTATTATTATTATAAATTATAAATTCAAAGTGCAAACAAAAAATATAAAGTACGTTCAAATTAAACCAGTCTGGATTAGGATTTATTAATTCATAACGTAATAAATTCTCAAAATTCCAGAATGAAACTGTAATGTAGAGATGGGCAGAATAGACAAGCCGGATAGAGGATATAGGACTAAGCTGGCACTAAGTATTTTCCATAAATCACATAACACCAAAAGAAGTTATCAGTAATGAAGTGCTGATAATGGCTTTTGTCATAATTCCTTTCTTTTCATGCCTTTATTACCTTCTTCCTCTCTCTGCCATCTTGCTTTTCAGTAGAGCAGGGCTACTTGGAATTTCTAGAAGAAGCCACCTAACTGGTTTCCTTCTCCTCCTCCTCTGCCTTCTCTAGATTTTCATGCTATGCAAAGTTTGGGTAAAGTTGTTGCCATTTGAATTTGATAAAGGACTGTAGCCCCTTTGTACCAGTTTGTCTGTGACAACACATTTTTATTAGCTGCTGGTTTTTATTAGCTTCTGTTTGGAAAATTCTAAAGATGGGAGAAACTTTAGAAAAGAATGTTTTTGAGAAATGGGTCTCCAGTCATTTATGTTGCTTTCTGTCAATGAATCGATTTAGGGACTTATTTCCACTGTGATTAAAAATTATTTCTGACATTCTTCAGATTATTCTTCTTTAATATTTTGTCCTATAGCATCTGTCAATGCAGCTTTTTATTCCACTCTTCCTTTTTCAACTAATTATCCTGGTAACTTGAAATGTTTTCCTTCTTGCTTGTCATCAGGTTTAAATCAAGCATTGCATTTGTCATTCTGTCAGAAAAGCAACGTTTGAATGTTTACTTTTGAAAAAAATGGAATAAGAATATTGATGCTTTAAAAATGAAAATATGTAACGAGGTCAAATCAACAGAAAGGGTTCTGTAAATTAAGACATCAGTATAACATATTGATGGGCAGTCAGAAAATTTTTAGTTGAGTTGTCTTTTGAGTAAGATTAAAAAATGGTAATTTAAAATGCTAAATCTTAAGATTTCTTTCTGAAGACCATGCATTTTCAACATCCACATTTTAATTTAGAATTATCCTTGCCTAACCCACTCAGTAGTAAGCTTGGACAATTCAGAATATTTTATGACATCTCATTTCCAGAACAGGGCGTTCCTTCAATGTGCACAGATGTACTATGGAAAAAATATTTAGTTTTGTTAGTAGATTTATGCTCTTGAAGTATATTTGGTTTTAAAAGATCCTGCTAAACCCAGAAGATTCTTAAAACTTGTTCTTGTCTTCAAACTGCTTTTTCTAATACTTTTCAGGGTGTGTATTGTAAGTCCAGGTTTGAGGAAGTCACTCATGACACCATCTGTCTATGCAACAAGCTGTACTTTTAGCACAGCCATGCCACCTCCCTGTGATGGCAATGCTGCTTTGCCTCTTTGGGAGACTCAAGAATGAGCTAAGGGGAATCTGGGTCTGTCAGGGGCCAGCAGCAGTATTGGACAAGTGGTTGCAGGATCCAGCACCAGCTCATTCTGCAGCCTTCCCTTAGATTTTCCAAGGGGCAAATCCACCTTCCCGTGCATTGAGATCCATCTGGCAGCAGACCTGGTGCAGGAGCCCTGACAGCCACCAAGGCTTCCCAAGCCCCTGCTGACCTTGCTTTGTGGTGTCTGTACTCTCATATGGTATATTATCACCCTTAAATGCTTACCATGATGTTTCTGAAATGTCAGAGCTGTTAAGAGAATAGAAAATGTTGTTTTTAGACTAGTCAGATAGTAAATACATGTTTCTTTGTGTTTCAGATGCTGTCTAAAATTCCTGAAAGTTTCAGGCCTTTTTATCTTTGTAGTTGTCTGCTCTGTAAGTATTGAATTTGTAGTCTTCCTCTGGCCCCCATTTCCTTAGAAATAGTTCCAAATGAGCTATGATCTTTTCTCTTAGCTCACAGAAAATGTCTTGAGGCAAAAAATGACAATACTGTGCAGGGCTTTGTGCCTAATCAGACTCCTATTTGGTGCACTAGTCACCTCTCAGGACAATGTGATTGGGTAAGCAGTTGAGTTGGTAATTTAAAATGCTAAAGCCAGCTTAAACCCAAACTTGTAGGCCCCTTATGGATGCTGGTTGGATTTAGGAGGGATCTTTTGATCCTGACACCTGAGGAATGCTCATAGGGAAGGCTGTGCTGGGGAGGATGCCCCAGCAATGGCAGTGCTTCACAGTGTCAAAGGCAGAAGGTGATGGGGAGGTTGGCATCTCCTTGGGGTGGCCAAAATGCTGCCCTCCCTTAACAGAATCTTCAAAATCAGCAAAATCTTAGACTGAAAGTGTAGAGAAAAATTTTGAAAAGTTGGGGTTTATTCTTTTAGCAGCTGTGAGGAACTCCTTTTTGGGTAGCAGGGCTTCTGTGTCAGGAAGAAAATAGATGGCACTCTGCATTTCCTCAGGTATGGGTGTTGCTTTCCAGACAGATCCTGAAGATTACAACTGTAGTCCTAAGAGACATTTTGAAAAGATGCATAAAATATGTGACTTTGGTTGTAAATTAGCAGATGGAATATTACTTACCCTTGTTAAGTATCCCAGAGATGCTTTTCAACTGTTGTGGAAATATACCTGAAAATGCTGAAATGATCTCACAATTGAATGTGCAATTTGAAATTGAATTTATAATTTTAAAGTATTTGAGATAAGTTTAGAAGGTATTTTTCAGTTTTTCTGTTACTAATGAATGGGGTTTTTTGTCCTTGCCCTAGATTTTATTTGGCATTTATCCAGATCAAGGTGTGCCCTGGCAGATGTTGGCTGTATCACCTCTGGAAAGCTTCTGTATCCTTCTTTAATTGAAAAAAAAACCCAAACCCTGATCTGAAGTTTCATTGATAAAGTGGTTGAAAGGGTGGGTGTTTTCTGTCTTATACTCTGAGAGGACTGGGTGTCCTCAGAGCCTTGGCTGCATTTAGACTTGTCCTTTGATGCAGGCCCAGCTGTGCTCCCTCTTCAAGTTGTGCTGAATGGCACCTGCCTGGGGTGAAGAAGAAACTGTTTAGAAGAACAAGCAATAGAACAACATCAAATAAAAAGTATTCATCATAGGTGAATACAGATCTGAATGTGAGAAGTCTTTGAGGGATGAACATTCAGTTAGTAAACAAACAAAAACTTTTGCAATTGTATTACATTTCTTGTTCCCACTATATTTCTAGTTTAATCAGTCTGGTCTGAAATCTGCTTGACTCTTATTTCACTAGTGTTAAGATTCACCTATTGAAACATTTCACAAGCTCCTGCAAGGTGCCTTGTTTTCAAAAGGTGCAGTAGGTTTTCATTTTTGAAATGCTGTGTTCTTCTATATAACTGGTCAGTTCCACAGCTTTGAGCAGGGAGAGTCCATTTTAAATAGGTTTAATCATTAGCATTCTCACTGTCACCAATAATGACACTATATAATGCACTAATTAGTAGGGTAAATGAGGAAGAAAATGTTAGTGCTTTAGGGCAATTTATAATTAAAAGTTGAGATTGCTTTTTGAAGGGAAGCAAATGGACTTTGAGTAGGACCAATCACAACTTCAACTGTAAACTCCCATCAATATCCTGTTCACATCAGTGTTTTTGGTCCTTCTTGAAACTGTTGTTGAAAGCTCCTCTGGTGGCATGGTATTAAAGAGCACCAGGGCTCTCACAGCCTCATCTGCCAAAGAGAATGATTTGGAAGTGAGTCTTTAAGTTCAAGTTTTAGTCAACTGTCATAGCATAAATGAAGGATTTCCTCTCTTTCCAGATTTGGGTTGCAACCATAGCTGTTGCATTGTACACATTAACTCTGTAACCAATTATTCCCTTTGTTTGTTTCAGGGAACTGCAGTTGGAACTGGGATTTGAGTACAAACAGGTGTTCCTGTATTTCGCATTTTACCTATCATGTCAGGATGCTTTGAGACAAATAGCTGTTAGACAGTCACAATATAACATTTCATTTCTTACTTGACAAACTCAAAGCTAATGCTTTTTGGTTTGTTTAATGTTTGTTGAAAACTGGATTTCCATCTGCTGTCTGATGTCACTGAGCTGGGGAAAAGTGAGACGCAAGCAGTCCAGCAAAGCCATGCTTCTTTTTCAAGGTGATGTACTAATTCAAGCAGAAGAGCCAAGGAGAAAGATTGCATTTCTAAAAGAGTTTTGGAAAAGGCACCAGCAGTCCTGAGTGTCCTCTTACTGTTGCTCTCAGTCTCCATTTGCACAGCAGTAAGTTCATGTGGTTATATTCCACTTTGTTTCATGGTGAAGAAAGTATTCCACTTCTTGTCTAGGCCTAGGTAATGTTAACCATTCAGACAGCAGTGTTGAAGATGCAATTTATGTTGGCTGACAGACTGCAGTACTCCCAATGGACACTACCTGCTACTCTCTGAATGACGATAAGGATTTGCAGGTGTGCTGCAGTAGTCCTTGTCACAAAACCCTTGGAGGTTATCATATGAGACTTTGGGTGGAAAATAAGTATCTTAGCTCATATGATGCCAAATTATGCAAATGAACACACCTTACCTCTTGCTTATACTTCAAAAGCTGTTAAGAAGTGTTGAATAGGTACTAGCCACTATATATTTATTTTTTTCATTTTTAAACTCCTTCCTCTCAGTTCTATTTCTTTCCAGAAATTCCCAAGCACATTGAGGTCTTATGAATGTGTTCTCATGCATACAATATATCTCCATACACCAGAAAAGTCAAAAACAAAGTGTGAAATATTTTTAAAAAACAAATTAAGTGATTACTTTTGGACTTCATGTCCTTTATCATCCTAGTGTCACCTAGATATTTTTGTTTTTTCTGCCATGCCCATGAGATCTCAGGTTTGCTCAGAGGCAGGACTCTCCTCTGGTGCTGGGAGAGACCTTCATCAGCTGAAGTAGGGGTGACCTGCTTTTCAGATGAGATCTCTCTTTGTGTTTCTATACCTTTATTTTTTGTTTGGTTTTACTCTAGCTGTTTTTCTTCTTTGTTGTTAGCCCACTTGTATCTCCCATTGCTTTGTCCATCCCCATGGGTACAAACCTGGCATGTAGCACTGAGGTGTGCTGGCTGCAGATTCTGGAAACAACATCTTGCCTCCTGTGAATTAATAGAAGCTTTCAGAGTCTGTAATTTTGTGTATGGCTGGTGTTTTTTTTTTTTTAAAACATTGATTTCCCTACAGGCACCAGACATAAATTCAGTGATTTTAGTTTAGTTTTTCAAAATATTGGTAATATCTCTCTTTGTCAACACTTGGGATTTATTGGTTTTTAAATTCTAACAGTCAGCTCTATAATACCAGAAAGAAGTAAGTTTATACTGAAGCCTGACTGGAGACCCTTTCTGCAGGAAGCAAGATTCAATATCCCTATTGATGTAAAATGTGTGAAGCATTTTCAGACCTTTTGTTCAAAGGCTGTATGTTAAGGGGAGAGCATCAGTAATAATTAAGATGATAGAAGAAGAGAGAGAGTCTGAATAAATTCCAGTATTTCTTTGTTTAATTACATGTACCTATTCTAAGACATGGACATTCTTATTTTCTCTTAACTCTTTGGCCATTCAGACCTTCAGGAAACATCTCTCCATTAACTGGGTGATCAAAGAGTAAATGAGAAATATTCTTGTTCTTCTCCACAACTGACATACATTTTCAGACTTGAAAAATCTTCTGAAGTGCTAAATATACTTTGTGTTAATTCCTTTGTTTCTAATAACTACTGCCCTGACCTAAGCAAATTTTAAACTTTTGTCCAGCAATGGGGAACGGACAACTGGAGCAGAACTAGACACTAACT
This sequence comes from Aleadryas rufinucha, assembly GCA_013397815.1. NCBI lineage: Eukaryota > Metazoa > Chordata > Aves > Passeriformes > Aleadryas > Aleadryas rufinucha. The sequence goes on along the minus strand of VZTH01017684.1, from coordinate 63,863 downwards.
TTTTTACTTGAATTAGGATTTATGAAGTTAAAAAGGAATGGGGATTCATGGATGCTTTTACGGAATTATGCAATCAAACTGTATGCTATTTCACTGTCATTTAAAGAAGGTACAGTGCCTTTGTTTTTTCACTGTACCTCATGCAATAACTGCTGTTTCTGCATTTCTCAATAGTAGAAATATTTTCATTTTACAAAAAAAGTTAAAGCTTCAGCCCATTTCTATGCAATAGATCTCACATCTACCTTGCTGAACTGTGAGTTTCCATCTTTGCTCTGTCCCTGAAAACTGCTTCAGTAACGAAGTTTTCTTCCCTCTGAACATCTGTATTTGTGCCCATTGATGTTATAGGTGAGGGAAGGTTAGATCAGCGTGGGCAAAGCAGTTTAATTTTCCTTTTCTGGACTGATTGTCAGAAATTACCTGGGGAATGGACTATGAATTCTTCCTGAGTCTGGCCAAGGATCTTGCATTTTGTAAATATGTTTTAAAGATCAAGGCTTTAATATATTTTAAAGCCTTGATCTGATTGTCTGATTGTTTAAGTGTTTGATATCTCCCCAGTAAAAATTTTGGAGCAAGGGATGACATTTTGAAAATTACGTATTTGCACAGCACCCAGTGTGAAGAGTTTCTTACTCACTTGCTCTTTATGTTCAAAATAAAATTCAGCAAAAATACATAACCTGAAGTCACACCCAAATGGGTATCTGCTTTCTCCAAAGCAGACAAAACCAGAGATACCAAATTGACTACTCAGGGGCCATTTTCATGGATCCTCTCCATGACAGATTTAGTCACTTCCAGTCCAGGATTAAGGTCTCAAATTCAGAAATAGAAGATGTATCTCAATAGTAAAAATGTGTTAAATTTTAAATCATAGTCTAGATTTCTCATTTCTTTGGATTCAGTGGAACTATTTAGAACAATTCCACATATGGATGAGGAGTCTCTAGAACAAGCAGACATAAGACCCCTTATTATCAAATTCCTTGCTAAAGTTATATGAGTTTGAATGATTTCTGCATGAATTTGCATTATTGGTGCAACTGTTAATCATGGAGCAAGGAAAGGTCACTAGAAAAACTTGCAATCAGGCCGTGACCATTAGTGACATGGAAAACAACATTTCCCACTCCCTGAACAAGAGGTGTATATATAGAAAGAAAGACTGTGAGGCAAAGAATATAGTCAGATTTTAGCAGAATTTTCAGCTTCCTTGAAGGTTCTTCTCCAGGGAGCATAAATTAATGTAATGAATTACAAAACCTCTCTAATCCCTTTAATTCTTTTTCCCCTTTGAATATTTTTTTATTTTGTAACTCTAGTTCTCTACTGCCAGACTCTCCTCCATAATTTTTCCTTGCAGAAAGCATTTAAAAACAATTTCTGTTTTCAGTGTTGTTGGAAATGTACTAAGCATTTAGGCCTGCAGGCAATGTTCAAGCTGTTAAATAGATGGATGAAGACCAGGACCATGTGCAGAGGCAGCCAAGAAGCAGAATCTCAAGACACATTTGATAAAATGCTGTAGAAATGAGTTTGTTACAGAACATCTCAAACTGATAGACCAGAGAGAAAGGATGGATCCACTGTAGACAATAATGGAACTGGATTACTGCCACTCAAAAAAGACGGAAAATAAAAAGGTTATAGAGCATTCATCAGATGGGGAAGCCAATAGGGACAGAGAAGTGTGTGGTTCAACTTGTAATATTGTGAAGGGATGATGTAGAAACAACTTCATCAACTACAAACAGAGATAGGAAATAAAAAAAAGAAAAGCACAAATACTAATGCAGAAATAACACCAGTTAAGGACAATATGCAAAAACAGATGCTAAGACCCAGGGAAAAGGCCTTCTTTAAAATGGTAATTTCCTAGAGAAACTATCGTAAGCGACCTGATCATAAATCAGGATGGATAGTATATAACTACCTCAGAAACCTGGTGAAAAATAATCCATAGACATAGCATCCTCAAGGTCCATTTTAGAGTATACAGAATAGGATATATAAATAGGTGTTAAAGAAAGCATAAAGTCAGCCATCTGTGTGCAAACACAACAGAGAATCTCTGTCAAACATGACTTTTTGGCTGCCTCTGTATATAATGAAATAATTACATGATGGAGGGTAGAGCAGGGACTCAGTATTTTGGGGAGTGACTCAGCTACTCCTGAATTAGTCATCCTAAGCTCTCCTTATAATTAATACAGAGAACGGATGTTCCTCATGAGCAGTTCTTCTCATCTTCGTGTAGTGGTCCAAAATGAAGCAATGAATTCCATCTTAAAAGCACCCTCTTTTCACTGTTTTTAAGGAAGCAACCATCAGATGCAGATGTCCAAAGTACAGAAGCATAAACTGTGGTGAATGAATACCAGTTTAAATGTTTAGCCACTGCATCCCATTCCATCATGTTGTCTACATAAGCCATATAAAAATAAAGTAACATGAGATGACTCTCACACACTCCTCAAAACCTCTGGGAGCAGCTCTTCAGAAAACTAGGATCAGGAAACAGCTCTTGGTTTAGCTGTGAGCAGCAGACCTGCTCTGGTGCCAGGTGTAAATGCAGACAGCCACAGTGTGATGCTTCACAAAGCAAACACAAACCCAAATCCCTTGATGGATTAATTCACAGCAGTAATGTAATTTCAAGACTAGAACTACATCAAAATGAAGCCATTTAGCTGAAGTGAAATAAAAAACCTATCAGCTCTGGCTGTAAACCTCATCAGGGAGATTTTTTTGCTTTAAAGGGGCACGCTGGAGGACACATTACAAAAAAGAAGTTCTGAAAAGGAAAAGCCTGATTAAATTGCAGAATAAAAGGGAATATTAGAAGTAAAAAGATAGTTTTCCCAAAAGTTGTCTGGATCTGAATGATTAAAATTTAGAGGAAATCACATTCTGGTAATTTAAGGAAAATATAAAACCAAGGTAAGGCTGAACAAAAATATTCTGAGGAGCAGCTTGATAAAAAAAAAAATATATTTTTTTCATATCATCATGTCTGAAGTTTTCTTGTGGTTTATTTTGATTCCACCTTTCATAAAGTCTGTGATCTGCTGCAGTCTAACAATGGAATTATGACAGAGTCCCTAAATATTGTTTGGGAAAAGATAACTCTGATGGGATTTGAGAGCCTCAATGCAGACTGGTGAATGATGTTCTGTTGCACTTGCAATCAGAGGAGAACCTTTTTGGTTTTTTTCTATGGCTCTTTATGATAGTTTTATAAGTGCACAGAATGGAATGGAAAAAGTATCCTTATCTGTAGAGGAAAAGAAGAAAGGAGCCACTCTTCTTGAAAATAAGGTTTAATTTTAGACATCCTTTCTAATAGCTCCTGAATGTGTCATCTAGATAATTACAGGATTTATTTTAAATGTATTGCTTAAAAGGAAGCTGCCATAATTATATGCACCTGAAGCTTTTCAAGACATAAATGGCTACACTCCTGGTGAAAAACAGACTGTCCAAAGTTGTCCCAAACCATTGGGTTAATGACTTCAGGTCAGCAGACCTTTTAGAAGGTTTAATTAATGTCCCTAGTTAAAGGTATAGATACAGTTCCTGTTGAGACTCCTATTACGTATCAGTTAGTGACACAGAAAAACTGTGATGCCAAATCACATTTAAAACTTTCAAAAAGAGAAGAGAGCTGTTGTCATTTCTGTTTATGTTTGCTAAGAGTTGTGTGTGTAAATTCTCCTGACTGGGCTTTTCTCCTAATTCGTTACATGTGAGATTATCTTTTTATCCTTTCCTCTGTGATTCCTTTAAGCAAACAGATGCTTGGGAGCTTAATTTTTTAATGAATGGCATGTGAGTGTCACTGGTGGTGTTTGCTCTGCTTACCTTGCTAAGCAGGATGACATCCATATTACTTTGAATGTATTGGCTGCTCACCTGGCACTAGATCTGCTAGGGTATTTTTTTTGGTTACTGTGAGAGGTTACTCTTTTCTAGATCCAGAAGGACCTCATAATCTTTCCTCATTAGACACTGACTTAACATGGATGGTCTTACTGGGGGTCACTGGAAGCAGGGCAGAGCACAGCACTGACCTGGGTCCCCTCTAACTACCCTGTGTTTTTTCTTTTCCTCCCTGTTAAAGTCTCTGAGTTTTGTGGGCTACAAAGCATCTTTTTTGGGAAAATTATTTTGATGGGTATATGATCTGGTACATTTTTTTTGTAACATATTCAGTCTTTTTAGTATGCTCAATAAAATATTAGATGTTAAAACCATTAAGATATTCAAGCATGTGATTAAGTCTCATGATTTCAATGGAACATATATGTGTAAAACTAAGGAGTTATTTTTGTTTGTTTGCTTTTTTTGTTTTGTTGGTGATACCTTAGCTTTCCATTTGTCACAGACACAAGCAAAACAATTACAGTACTGCTCTGTTGTAGTAACAAATGAACTGTGAAGGCTTTAAAAGCTTGGGCTTTCCTCCTCACCTCCCTCCCCCACCCACCAACCTACAGGGGTACTTCTTTTTTCAACCATGCCAGAAGCGGACTATTACAACACTAGGTTTAAAAAGCCCTAGATGTATTGGGACTAATAGAACCAGACCTCCAAAGGATTTGTGGATCACGATTCCCTGATTTTTCAATTATATTGAACTAGGAGTGTAGTTTGACCACACCTCATGTGAGATACCTCAAGAAAAAGGAAGTAGCTGAGGGAGCTGAGAGTGATAGAGGCTGTGAGTACTTCAGCTGAGAGGAGGTGGAAAATATCTTTTGGATATTTGTAACACTGTGAGCAAAACTTTGACCAAAAAGCAAATCCTCTAGCAAAATCCTCTGGAGTTTCTATGTTGTTTTCACAAGTACAGGTTCTGTGGTGTTTAAACTGCTGAGCTAATGGTGTAGCCTTTCATCTAGGACAAGTACTTAAAAGGCCTTACTTCTCTGTCTCTCTGTGTATTTCTGTATGCTGTTTTGAAGCTTTGCTACATCAGGTGAAAGCACTGGAAATCCCAAAAGTCACTGGGAAAGATATATTTGTTCTGAACTTGTAACTTTTTTTATTAGGAAACTTGGTCAAAACAGTACTACTTGATGAGGAAGTAGACATTTTTTTTGTTCTTTTCAAAATTCCTGAGGCATTTTAGCTGAAGAATGTATTTTTTAATATGAATTGACTAATTTGTTTTTCTGGAATTTGTACAGTCTATACTGATTTTTACTGGAAATTTACACCTTAACAACTTTACAAACAGCTATGAATCTGTCTGACTTTCGTGATTCTGCTCTGTTGAAGTTAGATGTAGGGGGCCCATTTGGGGCACAAGTAGTTGATGAGCAAACAGAGGAATACATCATAGTACAAATCAGCCAGAATGAAGACACAGGATCAAGGAGTAGGCACCGTCAGCAGGTAATGGTCTTTAAATTCTCTTTCACTTTTTCTGAGGTGTGTTTTATCACTTATTTCCATCACCACTGTGTGGATTAAGTGGTCGTGCTTTTTCTTGCTGTGAAGTGTTTCAATTTCAGCATTAGAAAACTTACTATAATTAAAATTGCATTTTCTTTTACCTTTATAAGGCTTCCCCTGGCTTCCTGCACTAAAATTTTGTTCTTTATAGTCAGTGCAAAGTGTGTTTTGGCATCTTCCCTCTGGAGGACCTCCTGGAGGTGTCTCTCACTTCATTGATTGAGTGAAGGTATGAGGATGAGTTAGTTTGCTTAAACCTGAGCACCCATAACAAACCTAATCAGGGGGAATTAATTTAGGCTGATTAAAATCATCCACCAAAAAACCTCCAAAATGGACAGAAGAGAGAAAAAGAGGCATAAAACCCAATATCAGAGACACATCACTGTCACTGACTTCTGCTAATACTGCTAAATGTGACTCTCTTGCAGGTGGTATACAACTGGTCTCTACCCTTAAGTTCAAGAAGAAATCAGCAGATCATCACAACTAGAACCTTTCAGATACCAAACAGGTTGGCTAAGAGACGGAAAAATGATGCATTGAAGGAGTAGTTTCCACAGACTTGACTAAGATAACATTTAAAAAATAATTATCACTGCATGTTTCAGATGGGCAGAGAAGGATGACTTCTTGTTGCTCTTTAAAAGGATTTACAAGACTGTTTTGTACTTGAGTTAATTTCCAAACAATACTTTTTAGAGGGATTTTGTTTGTTTGAGGAGTTGCTTTCTTTTGTAAAGATATAATACATGTATTGATAAGTACTCGATATAAAACTAATGCACAAATAAAACAAAAGGTATTTCATTCCAGGAAAAAACAAAACTTCTTTTTCTTTCACCAGAGGCACCATCTTCATAAACATTCAAGCTTTCCTGCAGGAGTCTGGAAGTGTTCCTCTCTCCATGAAGCATCAGTACCTTCATGCAAATATAGAGGCACAAGTAACAGTTGCATCCATCATCTTAGTGGGTGTCTACGTGCTGATCATACTGGAAGTAAGCCAGTTTTGTACTTTGATTTTATTTTTTTCCCTATGTTTAAGTGGAGCACAAGAAAAGGTTTCACTCTTGGGCTTTGATATAATTTTAAAATGTTTATATAACTTCATGCACCATCAGTGTTGCTGATGACATTAATAAGATACATGGGGGGAAATTGTTCTGAATTGTAAGTGATTTTGCCAAGTTCTTTTAATGTTAAAGTGATCTTGTATGTTTTTCTATTAGGATCTATGAGTTTTTTAATATTTCAACAAAATTATTGTTTGGTTGTGAGAGTAAAAATAGGTCAGAATTGTGAAAGGTGTGGAAAATTTATTTTTAATTAGATTATTTTTTAAGATAAGGTAAAAGAAAAAAACCCATTTGGTTATTTGCCTTCTCTAAGGTACCTCAAATTATGAGCTTAATGTACTTTTAACAGGTTAGAATGAACATATGTTTTAGTAAGTGACTTCTAGGCATTCTTTTACTGAATTTTTTGAAGAGGAAATGGAGTCTGAGTCCCTGAAGTTAAGGGACTTGACTTTTAACATATATGGCAACAACATTCCAAAACCTTGAGGTATGAAATCCAACAGAAATGCATTGCATCACACTAAGAATGGAAAACATATCATAAATAGTGCAGAACTCCAACTGAATTCTTTGAACTGCAAACACTTCCTGTTACCTTAAAATAAATAGCAGATGGGGAGGAACACTTTTTTTAAAAATTATTTTTAATTCATATGAGCATCCACACTGTCAATTCGTTGAGTCGAATCACACCTAATTTACACTAGCATGAAACAAAGAAATGAATGAAATCAAATCTACAAGGTGCTCCACAGTATGTATGTCCAGCATGCTCATTTTTCTTCCACATCCATTTCATATTTTGAGCTTTTCACCCCATTACCCATTAAAATGGTGAGGCTGTAGAACACCACCTAATCAAATACTAATAATGGATGCACACAACACAACAGATGCTTCAGACATTTAGATTGTGTTGTTCAGCAATGATTATTTCTTTCTGGACCTAAAAATGCCTCCCTGTACATTATGAATGAATAAAGAGATATAATATTAAATGCAGAAGGGGATTGGAGTAGATTTTTCTACAAATACATGTAGGCATGCAACACAGCACCAAAATGGTATTAATACTTTTAAATGCCACTTCAATATTTAAAAAAAAACCTGAAACAAACAAAAATCCTCACCCCTAAACCCCCAACCCAACTATTCAACCTTTTAGCAGTTGCAAAAACATCCGGTTTTAAACGTATGCAAAGCAGGGGTTTGTGTTTGCATCCTGAAAATCTGCTTTGGAACAATTAATGTGGAAAAGGAAATAAAGGCTTGAAACTGAAAAGCAGAGCCAGGGAAAGCATTCATATTCCTGTTATTTTTAAGAAAAAGCCTTAAAACAGCTAATTAAATTATTGCTTCTCTGAAAATATCAAGGAAAGATTTCTGTTGTTGGCAGAGAAAATATTTTTGCAAACTCAAAGGTAGAAATAGATACTCGTAAGTAAACTTTTTGGAAATCTAGAATGTCGAAAGTCACATATTACATCATGATATTAGCAATTTTCTCCATAGCATCTATAGGAATGACAAATGCCACAAGAAGAATAAATTCTAACCTCTAAGTTTTTAAGCTGTATGGTTCCCTCAGGGATTTCTTGCAAGCAATGAATGTTAATATTGTTAGAATATGTAATAGTAGCTTTCATTATATTCAGTATTTATGACTTCAGTGCCTGAAGTCCTGCTTTCTCAACACATTGCACTCTCTATCCCCTTAGCTGTTATCACTGTTAGAGAAATCAATGTTACTGCAAGAGCTATCTCTCGTGGATTTTCATTTTTGGTGGTGCTGCTTCCCATCTTTTATCAGTCTTTATTAGTTTCCTGTATTTTATTATTTGCAATACAGCTTCAAATTCAGACAGTGCGGATATCCAAACCAGTTTTAGAGCTGTATTTTCACATATTTTCTTTAAAAATGAAGAAAGAGGAAGCATTTTTTTCTGTTACAAATCACAAGAGTCTCCTTTTCCTCCTGCACAGCCGTTTTTTCCACAACATGAATTGCAGATCTTACCCACAGCCTCCTCATCCCCACTGTCCTCATCTTTTAATCCTTTCTGCCCCTTCTCCTCTTGCTCTTTGCTGCCATAGTCACCAGGGACTGTGCAAAACAGGCTGCAAGAGCTTCTGCTTCCTGCAGATACAGGATGATGGGAGAAGCTGATCAAATAAGAGGTTCCAGTTGGAAACTGAAGTGCATTTTTTGTAAACAATTGTCTTCTCCAAACTTTTACCACTGTAAACACACAGGATAAAATCTACTTTGAGGCAGCTGTTTGCCTCCATGTTAGCATCAAATGTCTAAATCAAGCACCACTTCTTGTCAGTGCAGGTCTCAGGATGTGCTGTTCTTCAGAAAACAAACTGTTGAACTTCATTTCCTCAGGCATTTCTTTTCAGTGTTGTTTCTTTTGAAACTGATTACATGTTATTTATTCATAAAATACAAATATGTTTCTGATAAAAGAAGATGCCCCTTTTCCTCTTTACTTTCCAATGATTTCTAGCTTCAGGCTTACCACAAATATGAATATTTTCTTACTTTACAATTCTTCTATTCTACCTTTTGAAATTTTTGTATGTTGCTTTTAACTCTCTTTATTGGTCATCCCTTAGTTTTTTGTTTGAAGTTTGTGGGCTATTTTCTTTTTTTTCCCTTTATGCAATCATCTGTTCTTTCATTAGATATTAATTCTCTTGAACATGATTTTCTTCAAATATCAATCATTTCCCTCTTAGCATTTCAGTCTCCTATTCCCTCTTCTTGTCCCAAAGGAGAAAAACATTCAGCTTCTTGTGGTGCTTTTGCTTTGATCTAATCTATACTATTTTGTAGACTTGTTGAAAACCACAAAGTATTTAATTTTGTTCTTGAAAGCATACACTGCCCAGGAAATTCAAACAAGTGCATGTTAAAATAAGAAAAAAAGAAAGGAAGTGTGCCAGGTTTACCTTTGTTCATCTCAGCTCTACTGTCTGACCCTGCAGGATTACTGTGGAACATGGGTAAGATGGGTTATAAGTTTGTTTTCACATTGGCCTACAGGGACATCTGGTGTAAAGTGTGGATGTACGGAGTACTATGCTGATGTTGCTGTATTAAATTGGTTCACAATGTATTTTCAGACAGACTTTTCTATTTTTGATCCTCAAAATGTATAGTCTCTCTCGACTGAGAACTTGAAAAAAAATTCAAGCAAGGAAAAATTTAATTTTTTATAATCTCCTGCTCTAAACGTCTTTGTTCTTTCTGCTACGAGTGTATTTGAACCTATGCCTTCTTTGATTTCCATACTTTCTTCCAGAAAAGCATTTTCCTGTGTAACTAAAGTGACTATTTGTAGCCCATTAACTGGATAGTGTATCATTTCTGGTCACTGGGCATGGTCGAGGAAAAATAGTGCTGATAAAATCTCATTGTTAGCTATCAATTAGATGGATTAGTTAGACATCAGATAAGCACAGCTGGATATCTTTCTCACTTTTTCCCTGTTTTTGTCTGCACAGAGAATGGGATAATACATTGGTTACACTAAAAAGAAATCTGTCTATCTTAAATCTGTTAACATATTAAAGTTTTACTGGTATTCAGAAAAGTTTCTTGAATTGATAAAGCTCTTATTAGTAGTTATTAACTACATATTTGCAGCTATGTTGAACCTGCATTAATTAGAAATATGGAAGGAGGAATGCTAGACATCAGTTATTAAAGGATAGAGCTCATTAATTGAAATGAATTAATGTGTGCCTTGTCCAATACTTTCCCTTAATAATGCATTTGTTTTGTGTTGTGTGTTAAAATGCACTGTTAGCTGTTTGTGATACTTGAATGAGCTCGCAGAAGCGAATGTGAAAGTAATGGCCTTTTAAAAGCTATTTTGTAAAACATTTCATTTAATCAGGAGAAAAGGCAAAATAACATTTATTATACTAAATTAACAAAAAAAAAAAGAAAAAATAAGAGATACCAATAGCATATCAAGTGGCAGAAAAGTGATACAAGCAAGTATCAGAAATTCTGTGGGAGCCTCCATAGGACTTATTTTATCACATGTCATTATTTAGCTTCATACCCTGTCTTGTAAGTAGCACTGAGAAAGATTTTGCCAGGATCTTTTAAATGGCATTTTAATAATCTGACATCTTGAATGACATTTACATGTCTGTATTTCTTCTTAAAACACAAATACATGAAAGTGCAAGATCTGGCCTTAAAAGCTCTAGTGTCTTACTAGCATGAAGTATGGGCTTATAATCACAATTTTCATTACTTTAATGGAAATGGATTTTGTCAATTTCTCTCCATATTACTTTTCTATTATTAACTAACTTAAATTATGAATAAACATCCCCTAAGCTTAATTTCTTTAACTCAAAGCAGAGTGATTTTTAATAGCACCTAACCAGCAGAAATTAGCTCCAGAGAACAAAACTTTTATGTGGTTTTAGTCTGACCATTTTTCTGTCATTGTAGGCTGGTTGAACCACTGTTTCCTCACAGGAAACATTTTTACAAATGGAATGAGGTGTTATTACTGCAGTTTACACTCGGACAGTCCAGATTTTGTATAAAAAATTATTCTTTAGAGAGGGAATAGGAAAAGAGAAGAAATATTCTTTGGTTATATGAAGCATAATATTAATAGAATATTAGATAGAAATAGGCTAATCTTAAGGGAGATTTTTTCTGATAAGGAAAGTTACAGAAAGCGTGACTGATCACAGAAGTGATCAGCTTACTCAGCATGGCTTCTCACTTCCCGTCCATTCTTGTATTGATCTGTCTTTAAATACAGACTGAGAAGAGTGTGGATTAGAATGTTCCCACCTCCACATATGTCCTCCCAAAAGATTGGTAGCAAAGGAACAGAAGAAAATCCATAGCAGTTATTGGGAAGGACTCTGTAAAAAAGAAAATAGTAGCTGATGCACTCCCTGGCCTTTGTGGGAGAGAATATATTCCTGCTGCTATGGATTTCATTTGTTCTAGGCTGAAAAAAATTGTGAAGAGGAATTAAAACACTGCTCTAGGGTTTGGCAGAAAATTAGGGACTGATTATCAGAACAAACCTTCTACCTTCTATGATAAGAGTCCAAGTCATACCTCCTTGGGCAAGAATAAAACTTTCCCCTTTATCTGCCCCCCTGTCTGAGGGTGGTAGGGAGTAAAAAAGCCCAGAAGTTGTAAATACTGGGTCTCTGAGAGTTGCACAGAACCTAAGATCAGGGTAGTGAAACCTAAACATAAAATCCAGCAGTAAAACTTACCTTGAATAGAAATCTGTCTTCCTCTGGAGCAGTTTAACCTCATCTGCCTTGGGCAACAAGTGGTTTTGGATCTCGTTTGGAGTCCCCACAATTCTAAAGCACCTTTACCATTCAAAAGTCTACTTCCACCCATAACTCCCCAGCTGAAAATGTGCACTATAATGAGGGCACCCTTGCCATCCCCACGAGCACTGGTTTTAGGACAAAAACTGAGGGTGTGCAGTAAAGCTTGCTGAGGTAGATGCTGGATGACTGGATTGAACAAGGAGATCCAGACATGGGACAGATCCATCTGTCCTGTTCCCCAGAATGAAATATTCAACAAGTGGTATCCTAGATATTCTTCCAGAGAGAACAGCCTGTTACTGAGCTACCAACTAAGCAGTATGGACAATCGAGGTTTACTGTCATTCCCTAGTGCCTTTCTCTAATTTAGGAGGAGGCTGTGACCTCTGTGCAATTTGAGAAGCTCAAAATTAATTTAAACCTGCTGTGCAGGAGCACTGCAAGTCGTTCCTTATGAGGAGGATTGAATCTGTACTCCCGAGCTCCAGGATTTCTACTGCTTTTGTAGAGTAGAGCCACTGCCAGCAATGAGGAGGCTCTAAAAGGGCAGAGCCAGCACCAGTAAGATAAACTCGTCATTTTTGCCTGCCCTAACTACAGCAAAGGAAAGGAAGCCTAAAGGATGCAAAATTCTGTAAGACAAGGGAGGGATGAGTTTCAATTAAAACAAAAATGCAGTATAATAGCAAGCAAAATCCTCAGCTGGATCACAGCTTGATATGTTATAATAACAATTTTGTATTATTACTCCAATATGAATATTGATTTTACACTGACTATTGCCTGCCTAATTGTTAGATCTATCTTGGTGGAAGTCTGGCTGTGCTCTGAATATGTGTGTTTTAAAGAAAAATACCTTCTTTTGGGCACTAGGGTACTTCAGAATGTACACTGTCTTTAATTAAGAACTAAGTAGAAAAAAACTGCCACTGGATGGTGCTGCCCACTCTTCTAAGGACTAGATAGGATTGTTTGCTTTAAAAGATGGTGACAGAATGCTATTTTTTGAAATAATACGAGTCATATTTTCAACACTAAATGTAAAAACTAATTTCCAAATATCCGTTTGCTATTTTCTGTGCCTTTTAAACCTAATTTTGGACTGTATTTTGTTCAATTTGTGAAAGACTGGCAAACACAAATGTTTTGCCCTGCCTTGTATACTATGTACTTTGTGGATTGGTGTGTTTCCTTTCTGTTTGAGAGAGGGAATAGAACATTAAATTAGCTTAATTGAATGCTGCTGTTCAGCTTCTACCCTGCCTACGGCAACCAGAGGGGTAGAGAGCCATGAAGTCTTAAAACTTTAACAAGTTGTTAGAACACACGTACACTCCTAATGCACACAAACAGGGATAAGAACCACTCAGTTCTTTCTGGGGCCTCAGATGGTGCCTTCCTTCAGCAAGAGCAAGAGCAAAAGTGAATGCAAAAACATGAAAGTGTAGGGGGCAGGCTTGAAGGGAGATGTGATGACATGATTTAAAGAGGAAAAAAATTCAGAGAAGAAAAGTGGAGTGAAAAAAGACAGGAGATGTCAGGGTTGAAAGACTCTCCAGAGAAACTGCTAGCTAGAGCAGAAAGTTCCCTGTAAAGGTAATGCACGTATTGCTCTACTGTTGTTCATAGTGCATGGCTGTATTTCTATGTGGTTGTATTATCCTACTATTTTAAAAGGACTGACAAAGATTCAGACAGGAAAAGTAAAATTTCGTGATTTGGTCCATGTCATTTGTTTACTAGAAATTCACAGTCTCATTAGTCTTAAGAATGCTGAGATTACTGGGAAAATACAAATGGTGGCATTTTCTTCAGTTTTAGAAAATGTTCTGAAACTGTAAATGTAATTCAGGGTCCCTCAGTCCTCACAAATGCCTTTAGGACACAAAGAATGAGGGTGTGGAATGTTATCGAATACCTGGAGTGGAGGGAGTCAGCAAAGCCTTCTGAGATAGGTGCTAGAAAACTGAATTGACCCTTGCAAGACTGGAAGCTTGTTCGTAGGCCAGCCTGTCAGTAAACAATGGCTTTGATCCTGTCGACTCACAGTAGCAGTTTGGTTTATTTTCTTCCAGGTTCTTTACTGGCTCATGACCGGATCTCTTTACTTAAGTCATATAGAACATGTTTAATGTAGTTAAAATATTACAGGAATGAGTGCCTTGGCACATAGAGATGATCACCATCCTATATTTCTGCAGGGCTCCTGCAGAAAGTGATATAGGTATGGCAGACTTCTTTCTTTTGTATGATTCTGATAGAAATATTAACTAGGCGTGATGTTATACCTTTTTATCCCTTTTTACCTTAATATTCTTAGGTGGGAGGTTATTTCAAAACAAGACTCAACTTAGCAGTTATTTCAACCCTCATCACATAGGATTAAACCCTCTTCTGGGTCATCTGTCCATCATCTGTACAAATGATACTTCCCTCCTTCCTTCCTTGTTCTTTTCTCCAGCTTTACTTTTTCCTCAAGTTTCCAAGGCATGAAATTATAAGGGTTCAAGGCATCAGGGTTATGTTTGTCTTTGTATCATTCAAGGGCCACTTTGAACCAGTTAATCCAATGTTCCATATCACCATGATGCTTTAGTCATTCAGTTTTCTCTACAAACAGCAAGCAGTGATATAGCTGAGGGAGAAAACTCATAGACACTGAAAAGATTGTAAATTGTGCACATTGTTCATTTAAAGCCTTTGACAGAACTATGGTGTAACAAATATCTCTACAGAATCTAGAATCAACCTATAGATTTTCGATATAGAAGAGGGGAATGAATTAATCTGGTAATTTATTCACAGAAAATAATTTGATTTCCTTAAGTGTCTCTCTCTATCTATCTCTCTCCCTGATTCTCTCTGCATTGTTTTATGTACAGAAAGAATTGATGTCAGCTTAATGCAGTTTCTTAATCGCAGAATTTCAGGGCTGCCTATCCTAGACAAGAGCTATAAGATATCCTTACCTTGTATTAGCTCGTTCTGGTTAATGTGCTGTTGTGGTTTAACCCCAGCCAGCAGCCAAGCCCCAGGAAGCTGCTTGTTCACTCCCTCACCAGAGGGATCAGAGAAAAAATTGGAAGGAAAACAGCTAGAAAACTCATGGATTGAGATAAAGAGAGTTTAATAAGGAAAGTGAGAGCTGCACATACAAGCAAAGAAAAACAAGGAATTACTTCACTGCTTCCCATGGGCAGGCAGGTGTTCAGCCATCTCCAGGAGAGCAGGGCCCCATCATGCAGGACAGTGACTTGGGAAGACAAGCACCACCACTCCAAACATCCCCCCTTCATCCTTCTTCCCCCCACTCTATATACTGATCATGATGTCGTATGCTCTGGAATATCCCTTTGCTCTGTTGGGCTCAGCTGTCCTGGCTCACAATCTCCCATGCATCCATAGTCTGTTCATCAGCATGGCAGCAGGAAAAGCAGAAAAGGCCTTGGCTCTTTGTAAGCCCTGCTCAGCAATAACAAACTTGTCTCTGTATTATCAACCCTGTGTTCAGCACAAATCCAAAACACAGCCCCATACCAGCCCCTGTGAAGAAAATTAACTCTACCCCAGCAAAAACCAGCACACATCTCATAGGGATAAAAGTGAACTAATGCAGGCATTGTCTTGGACATCATATAGTATTACTTTTAATCACTTTCTATTTAAGATAATAATCTTATATAGTGTTTATATGGTGTAGCATTGTATTAGGAAGTGACAAACTGTTGCCTTCCATGACTTCCCCTAAGGCAGGGTTGTTTATACCAGGACTTCCTCCACTGACATTAAATCAGAACAAGTAATTTGGCACACTAGCTGAGTGGAAATAGGTATTATAGCAGAATGTAATAGATGGGCGCTTTCTTTCCTTGGGGTTGTGTAGATATTCAAAAATTACAAAATTTGCTACAGAACCTGGGGTTTCCATTTAAAAATAGTAATTTAATGTTGGGTATTTGTCTTTAAAAAGAGCTTATCGAATATATATGAATACATACGGAATATTATTTTCACAGCTACAGGCATAAACATTTATTGTGCAAAGAATGAATAAGAATGCATGTTATTATTAAGATATGCAGCTAATGTTTCTAAATTCACAAATTTCTCCAGTCAGTGCTCTTAACTGGTCTTGGGCACATATTTCATGCAAATGGTGGTACTATTATACTGATTCACCATTGATTTCTTGTAAAAATGAATAAACTTTTGGTCCAGGATTTTTTTTTTCCCAAGCAAGACATACTTATATACAGTGATAAAGTTTTGACATATTTTGACTTACAGAAATGAGATTTATGATTAGGTTGATTTTCTAAATATTTAACCTAGTCTGAAGTCTCAATTTATGATTCATGTCTGCATGTATAGAATACATATAGATAGTGTCCTAATCTGCAGACAAAGATACAAATAGCTGTTCTTGCTGTTACCGATTTTTGAGATGCTTGTAGTCACTTTGGGATTCTTGATGCACATCACATCATTTTTCACCAGTGTACTTGCCTCAAGAGCTGCTCTAGTCCATCCCTGCACACTGCACCAGCATGTCATACTTTCTAAGCTATGTGAAGCACCTCCCTCTTGCCTCATAAAAATCTCTACAGAGTGTACTTGCTATTGCTTAACTAAGTAATTCTAAGGCAATTAATTTTCTGTTATCATTCATTTTTCACAAACTATTCAGACACATCCTCTGTGAGGGGTTCCCATGTGCTGGACATGATGCCCCGTGGCTGAAGAAGCTGCAGAATTGCTTCTGCAGAGCTTGTGTAGGGAGCAAACTGAGGGGAGGAGGGTGAGGAGTTAAAGCATTAGCTGCTATCAGCAGCTGAAGGGGAGGTATGTTGCTGTGCTTTCACTAACTGGTACTGGTCAGTCTCTTCACTAGAGGTGAGCATGTAGAAAATCAAATAAATGTGTCTGGCATCATAGACCTTCTTTTTCTGCTGCTATGGCCTCCTTTATATCTGACTATATCTTATATTTCTAGTCTTGCTTTATTGTGTCCAAATTGTGCAATTTGCCAGAAATAAAGCAAATTTCCATGAGAATTTGATGCCATTCAGCTTTGGAGTGGATCTACAGCAGGGCAGAGTTCAAAGTATTTCAAGGCTTTTTTTGACCCTTGTTTTCTATCATAAGCCCAAATTTTCAGGTATGCTGCTTGACAGCTAATAAAATTACCTCCATTTTTTAGTTATACTGCTATTGTTTTTCTGCAATTTCCATTTTTGATTTCAGCTTCTGATGCCAGTGTTAGACTTCTGCATTAATTTTCCAAAATGTGGGGTTTTTCAATTCACTTATTTTGATCTGCTTAAGAGTGAATCAAATATATGTACACATGAAAGACTGAAGTTTCATCTGTATCCTGCTAAAACAACTGGAATGGTCCAAGGCAAAGCAGACCATCAAAATTTATAAAGTACATGACAGCAAATTATAAGATAAGTCCATCAAGGGATGTGACTCAGGAGCACATTTTCAGAGGTGTTCAGGCTAATACTGTCTTGATTGTCTTTAGGAAAAACAGTCTGCGGAAAAAGCCTCTTCCACTGCTGAGGATGTCTTCTTTTGACCCAATAAATCCATATTAAAACAACAAGGAATAGATACAAAATATAAAGTCAGAAAAAAGCTATCCTAGGGTAAATTTTACTTCTTTCCCTCCTTGTCCCCTGAGAATAAAGAAATGAACTAGAGATTTTATAAAGTCTAAGAGGGATTTGGCTGTTGATTTTCTAAGGAAGATCTCAGCTATTCTGGAGGTAGGTGAAAAATGCATAAAACCCATATGTGGATATAGGCTTGGTAATAACTGCATCCTCATTGAAATGCAGCAATGCTGCCACTCTATCAAATGTAAATTAATTTATCAGTAAAATAAGACGTTTAATAAAACAGGCTTCACTGGAGACAAAATAGATAAGAAATGAATAGGGGCTGCATTTTAAGCTTTACATGAAAATCATTGACACTCATCTTTCAACTGCTATTTATCACTTATGACAAAGGACTTGTGGAAATAAAGTATTTGGTAGGATGTGTCATTTACCAAATATCTTCACAAGCACATTTTAGAAATATGCCTGCCCTGGATTTCAGC
This sequence comes from Aleadryas rufinucha, assembly GCA_013397815.1. Classification (NCBI taxonomy): domain Eukaryota; kingdom Metazoa; phylum Chordata; class Aves; order Passeriformes; genus Aleadryas; species Aleadryas rufinucha. The sequence goes on along the minus strand of VZTH01017684.1, from coordinate 45,872 downwards.
TGGTAAAGGTATGCTCTGAAATAGCACACAGGTCGCCATTAAATTGGCTTCTAGGTATTTTCCTTTTGCCTCCTGGGACACCATACAAGATTTAGTGTTTGGAATTCAGAATAATTTTTATAATGACGCTGTTGCAGTCTACCAAATGGTTTGATGAACTCAGTGTATAAATTCCAAAGCACTTTCAGATAGATAAAGAAATTTATATCTGGAGAAGGTCTAGGCTTTCTAAATCCAATTTGCATTATAGTTCTGGGACTGCATATTGTTAATTAATATCAAGCACAAAGACTTGTGGCATAAATTATTTGGGTTGCTTTACTTACTTTAAAATGAACTCCTGAATTAAGACTATGGAAACTATTAGAATCAGCATTAAGCACATTGTGTTTATCACACAGCAGGCAATCATGAGACAAACTTTCTACAGAGAATTATGAAACAAAATTGCTATACTAGCCCTTCCTACTCTTTGCTTATTCTGAATTGGCCCTATGATTTTGCTGTCAACACATCTACGTTGGCACTCTTTTCAAGAGCCTTCACTGTTGCAGCTTTGGTTATTTTCATTTTTTATCTAAAATTCTGTAAATATCCATTCCTTTTTTTTTCCATTTCTTCATCTCTTAGCCATGTAGTGTCCTGTATCAGTGATCTCTACAACTGAATCCTGCTTTGTAAAGAGTGAAATCTGGACTGCATTGTTTTCAGTAGCGGTTTGTACTGGAATAACTCTCCCTTTGAAAAAGGCGAGAGCACTATCATTTGCTGCTGCAGTAAGTCAGCACTGCTGGGTATTCTTCAGACAAAAGTAGAGGTGATGTTGATGGTGAAGATGCCCTTTTTGCAAAGGGTTTATAAGGTTTGCAGTTGGACTGGGAGATGGGGGGCTCTGGCATTCAAACTGATATTCTAAAAGCTTTGTACCTTCCTCCTCATCAGTTGTCTTTCTCGTCTCCGTGGTCATTGCGCAGGGGTATGCCCTTTCTCAAGCGAGAGGAGGATCAGATGAGTACAGATGATTTCTCACTTAACCTTTAAAAATGTCTTTAGATTCAGAAGTCCACTAAATCTCTCAGCTTTCCTGGGATTAATTTATTTCTGAGCTCTTTCAATTCTCTACCTGAGCTGTTGTTTATGGATACACTCCAAGATTCATCCTGAAAAGATACTTATCCTCCTGCCAATCTTCAAAAGGGTTTGGTCATCTGTACTATTTTTTGGATGACTAACAATGGAATTTTACTTGATATAATGCCCTCCAAATATGTATTAAATCGAATTGTAGTTCAAAGAATGTCACAACTCATAACCTGCATCTCCTATCTTCTACATTTGTAAGCTTTTAAAAATACCTTTGCAAATATGTTATTTGTTTGGGGTTTATTTTCTGTGAAAAGAAAATTAAAGAGATTAATCTCTTCTTTCTTAAAGCTCCCTGAATATCAAATTTTGAGTATTTACATGTCTCAGAGTTTACATAAGTTTTCTTTCTAGGCTTTACATTACTTTATAACTTTCATTTGATAGTTTGCTGGAATGGAAAGTTGTACATTTACTAAGTTTTTTGTAAGAAAGCTTTGCACCTTGTTCATTGTTCAGGATATGCTTTTGTATATCCTTCTTGGAAAAACACCAGAATGAAGGAACTGACAGATTGTTTAATTTGTACAGTTTCTTTCTGCATAAATTAAAGACAACTTCACCCATAGGTGACAGCAAACTCTTGGAAACTGAAAATGCAGTCAACCCAATGTAAGCAATTAAGTATACAACGGTGACAGCAAAAGTGCTCATGTGGAAATATGCAAAAAATCTGTGGCTAAACAAATCTCAGAAAACCTATGATGTGTTTTTGAGAACTGCAAAAGAGCTATCTAACATGGGTGGGGATTGGATGAGGAGAAAACCTTCAGTCTGAGGACAGCTGAGGATTTCCCAGTAGCTTACACTTGAACTTACTTTGCTCTGGTAAGAAGATGATACCCTTCCCTGATGGACAGCTCTGCTTGGCATCTTTTAGTGGAGAGAACTGTGAGGTCTAATTGCTGCACCTGATTGTCAGCCAGAAGAACTATAGGATGTTATCAAATACTCCCCACCTTTGCAGAATCAGAAGGACCATATGTGTGTTTACATGTCAATGCTCTGAAACTGGAAATCAAAAATGAACCAGTGAGTTGTCACACACATTTCTCTTGGAGCTGGTGGGAGCTGTAATCTGTGCTCTGAACAAGTGGGTCATTAGGATGTAAAAACCTTTGATCTCCTGCTTTGTGACCATGAATAGGTTATTCTTCAGCACATTTTTAAGGAAAACAGGAGAATGAGACAGATAATTCTTTTGACTCTTGAGTTAGTAATTTATGTATTTATTTTTCTAGTAATTTGGTGAATTGTGTAGTTCTTTACCATTTCTGTTAAAACTTTACAGTCAAGGAGAAAAAACAAAGCCAAGTCTTTCCTCTTTTGCTTCTCCTTTACAAACAGAGAGGACGGCCTTGAGATGCTCTCATCCTATTGTTTATTATCAGCAAAATATTTCTATTGAAATTAGCAGCAAATGAAATATTTCTAGTCTGTTTTATTTCTTTCTCAACAATAATTCTAACTTGTCTTGGAATAATATTTAAACACATTAATAGTGAGAGCTGGTAATTAGATTCAGTCTTTTGTAGTGTGATTTTCATTAATTACATGCTTACTTTAGCTGAGTTATTTTACACAATCTGTGATCTTCCAGACACAGAGGATTAAATAACTGCAGATGAGTTCCCGGAGAAAAAAAGCTCATTTTCAGGGCACGCTTGCTGAACAAGCCCCTGTTAAGAATGATGTGGATCACCTCCTGGGCATGCATCTTCTTTCCATGGGCTGTGAAGTGAAGCCAACAGGACCAGGCTTTTTGATCCTTAAGTTAGGGAAGATGAATTGCTTTCCTTCTTGGGTCACCTACTGGCAAATGTAAGAAACTGGTGCTGAAGTCCCTTCTCTACCTGGAGATTAGAGCTGAGACTTCCTAGCAGGGTTTGCACAGGCAAGGCTTTAGTTGGTTGTTTTTTTAATTTTTTTTTAATGTGGTTTTTGGTTTGTTTGTTTGTTTGTGGTTTTTTTGCTGTTGTTTTTAATAGCAAAGTAATTAACCATTTTTTGGTCAGAAAAAACCCTCAAGCAAACGAAGAAAAGAATTGTCTACATGAACTTTTATCCTTTCCCCCCTCCTTTTTAACGGTAAGGAGATGCTTAGAGGAGTCTGTGGTCAATTCTTATCCTTTGTTTCAGATTGTTCACAGGACCCTTGCAGCGATGCTGGGCTCTTTGGCCGCTTTAGCCGCCTTAGCTATTGTTGGGGAGGTAAGTTACCAAACTCTAAGTGCTCCCTTTGTTTCTGGCTGTGGTGTCAGGTATCATAAATTTCCCTGTTTGCCCAGTTCTAATTGAGCACATGGCAAAGCAGTGTTTTTTAAGAAAGAGAGATGGTAGGGCAGAAACTGGGGTGGGAAAACAGGTCAGACTAACGTATAGACGAGGAGACTACAAAAAAGTCACTTGATGCTTTTTTGTTCTGATTTGCAGGAAGCTGACTACAACCATTTTCAGCTTAATCCAGCGCTAGTTTAACACTGTTATTTTCAGTAATGTTAGGCTACCAAGCAAACCTAAATGGAAATACATTGCTTTATACTACCCTAAATAATTACATCTCATGCTTGCATGTTCCAACCCTTTTGTTTCTCCTGCTGCTTACTCTTAGTTGATATATAGTGAAACCTCAGATTGATTTTCTCAGTTCTCATAACCACATCATTACTATGTTCCCTTAAATTCCCTCCAGTTTTTTCACAGGTGAAGTGGTATGCTTTTGTTCTCTTACCAAAAAGGAAACTGCAGTGTACCATGTAATTTGTTTATCTTTTATTTCTGTAATGCTATGTAAGGAACAACTAGACCAACCAATAGCCTGATAATAGCACTTAGGATGCCAGCAGTACTTTGAATTAGTAATAATAATAATAGTAGTAATGGCAATAATAAAGAGTCCTTTCTATGTAGCTTGTAGGAACACTTATTAATTTCCATCACAGCTTATTTAAATGGTTCATCAATTAAGTGGAGTTTATAAGTCATAGCTAATCACAAGTTAGGTGTTTTGTGGCATTCACTAGTAATCGTATTTTTTGATTGCAGAGGCCAAGTATGGTCAAAGTGGTGGAGTGGATTGACTATGAGACACTGGCATTATTGTTTGGAATGGTAAATAAAACTTATCTTTTGCTCTAAATGTGCCAAAATAATCACATTCAATATAGAGATGTTTCCTTTTAAAACATTTTGTTAATTGTACTTAGACAACTTATGATGAAAATGTCTGTCTTAAGGAATATACCAAAAAGGATGAGAATCAGACCTTTGAAGGAGTCTTTTGAAAAGTTGATCCTTTTCTGTTTTTTTTTTTTAATCTGTGAAATCATATTGATAACCTGCTAAAAACATCCTTGGGGTTAATGAATGGGCAGACCTGTTTAAGGGTCAAGTACTATCACTCTCATTTATCTTTTTAATTTTGTTTATTCAAAACCTTCCTCAAACATACTCTGCTGGAAAAGTGGTTTTCTTTGTCTTACTGCTATGCCTGAAGCTACAAAAAAGCAAGCCAGAAATGGAGAAGTAATATCTGATGAGATTATAATAATATATTATTTTAATCACTTCGCCCAGAGCTATTTGTGGTAAAAAGTGTTGTCCAAGTGCTATTAGACTCTAACACAAAATATGCAATCTCCTGAGACAAAATTACAATTATCTGTTTCCATTCTGAGCTTTTCTTACTTCCTGACGCTGGTCCTTGTTCCCTGCATTCCCCACAGAAAAAGAAAGCAAAAAAAAAAATTCTGTTGGGAGTGAAGACAGAAGGACAGGAGACCTTCCAGATGTGGGAAAATGAAAGCAATTCTTGAAGCCAGTATCTTCTGTACTCTGTAGAGCATTACTGCAGAGAGCAAATACACTTACTGTTTTTTCTTGATTAATGATATAAGGGAGATACATTGAGTACTTAATGTATAATGCCCACTTAGTCACTACAAATAAAATTCAACCAGACTAGTATGACATTTACAGACTGCTTATGCTGAGAAGTATATTTCACCATATGATGCATTAACTAGAGATACCTGGCAGCTGTAGTGGATATTCTAATATAAGGGTGATTATATTCTCAAAGCTGTGTCAGATAAGAAGTCCATTTGTCAGGATCACAAACTACTTTGCTTTAGTTTTGAGTAATGATTCAATTACTATTATATATCAGTTCCAAATGGTTCTATTTTTCTTAATTTTTTGGTAGATGGTTTTGGTGGCCATATTTTCAGAGACTGGATTCTTTGACTACTGTGCAGTAAAGGTAGGTTTATTTGGTACTTATAATAATTTCTAGATTTATCAAGTTAATACTTGTTCAAATCTGTCACACCAAGCACTATCTTTAAAGAACCTTTTTAAGGTCAATGCATACTTATCACATTAGAAATTACAGCGGTCAACTTGTAATACTGGAAAAATCCTTTGTGAATGAAAGGAAGCCCTTAATGCAATTCTGTTTCTACAGGAGAATGTTAAAGATCCCCAGTAGGGTGCAGAAGCATTTGGACAGTATTAAGCTGAGTATTTCACTGACTTCCCCAGGACTGCAGTTGTTCTGTAGCTGAAATCTCTATTTATGCCTGGCAGTGGGACAGAAGAAATATGGGATCTATCATTAACTTTATGATCCCACATGAAAAGCGGCCACAGACCTTTGCACAGTAGCAGAACAAAAGATTACATGAAAAGTGTAATTCATAGAATCATAACCATAGAATTAGAGAACGGTTTGGGTTGGAAGAAACCTTAATCATCTTGTTCCAATCCCCCTGCCACGGCCAAGGACACCTTCCACTAGAGCAGGTTTCTTAAAACCCCATCCAGCCTGGCCTTGAACACTTTCAGGGATGGGGCATCCACAACTTCTCTGCGTAACCTGTTACAGTCTCACCACCCTCACAGTAAAGAATTTTTCCCTTATGTCTAATCTAAACCTACTCTCAGTTTAAAGCCATTGTCCTATCACTACATACCCTTGCCCAAAGATTTTCCCCCCAGCTCTCTTATCATCCCCCTTTAGGTACTGAAAGGTGCTGTAAAGTGACCCTGGAGCCTTCTCTTCTTCAGGCTGAATAACCCAGGTCTCTTCCAGCCTGTTCTTATAGGAGAGGTGCTCCAGCCTTATAATCATGTTTGTGGCCCTCCTCTGGACTCACTCCAGCGGTGCTGGTCTGAGAATGGGGAACATATCCCAGCTTGTGGAGGTGATGGGAGGTCTGAACCACCTTAGTCCACCTGGGCGTGCAGGCAGAAGATGGGGGCTCAGCCCTTCTCCTGCCACAGACCCGTTTTACGATTGGCAGCAGAGCGTAATGTTTCCTCAGACTTGTTTCTTCGTTTCCATGATGGGATTGTTTGCCTGCTTCCATGAAATATTTTCTTGCCAAATTATTTAGTATTGAAGAGGGTGCTGTTGGAGAAATAGTAAAGGAATAGTAAATGCTCTGAGCTCATTATTGCTTGACTTTGCTCAAGGTGCTTTATCTATAATTTTTTGAAATCTGAGCTGGAGTGATCTAGTCCCCTAGTTTTGCTTCTGTTTGTTTTCCCTAGGCTTATCGGCTCTCTCGGGGCAAGGTGTGGGCCATGATTACACTTCTGTGCCTTATTGCTGCAATTCTTTCTGCATTTTTGGACAACGTTACCACTATCCTGCTCTTTACTCCAGTAACCATAAGGTATTTTATTGTTATGGTTTTGGACTTGTTCTTTTATAGCCGGCAATCAGTAGTAGACATGTGTGCAAAATACATGTTTGGAGGGGTTTTTTTTAATCATTTAAATGGAAATCAGATCTTCAAATACTCTTATTGTAGCAAAATAAAAAGCACTTTCAGAGGGATGGGTTGCCTTTTGCCTTTGCATGAATATTGAGCACATATCTGAAACCTGTGAATACTGCCTTGGCAGCTAACTGTTCTGGTTTGTCTTCACATCTGAACTACAATAGCATATTGCACCAAATGCTCCCTAGTAGATGAAATTTTTTCCTGTGAAGCAGGCAGAATTTTTTTAATTAAAGTTGCCTTATCCTTTGCTGGCTAATATCTATATACAATTTTAGATAGCAATTTATGTTTTAGTGAAGTTGTTATCCCTTCTAATATTAGTGACAAATACATTTTTTAAAAAGTCCGTATTTCACCTGACAGCTTTTTCTTGAATATGAGAATCTGAATTTTATTCTTGTTGGTGATCATGTCATTGGGACAGCTACTGGTTAATTCCACAATTTAAGATTAAGTATTTGGAACTTTGAGCAGACAACAGTGAATTTAATTACTTCAGATTTCTGTAAATTAATAACGTGATTTGCAACTACATTTAATCAATGTGGGATTATAAATTACTGTCTAACCTGAGTTTAACCTGTATCTGGTCGGGCAAATCTGTTTAATCCAGCTCAGTTTTGGAAAGATCTAGTGTGTTTTTAAAACAATCCTGAGAGATGTAATGCTTGCAGTCATTATCACATTAAAGTACACACAATTCTATTAAGATATGCCCCTTCTTTAAAATGCAGTGTAAAGCAGTAAAAACCAATTTTGCAAGTGAAATTTGTTCTGGACTGGAAACAGCTGGTGAATGAAAGCTCCATTTGTCTTCTGTCTGATTATATTTTAAAGAGATGGCTTTGCCATACCCTAATCAATAATTGCACCTCCAGCAGTAAGCAGCACTGGAACTATTAAACACCAAGTTTTCTTTAGCTGTGTTCCAGAATATTTTGGATAAATAGAATTAGGGAATGGATTGAAATCCAGACATCAATGTAGTGAAAAGGTTTTCACAGTCAGATTTACTGTAACATTTATTCTGTTTTCAAAGAATCACAGAATAGCCCCGGTTCAAGGGACCTCGAAAGTCCGTCTGGTCCAATCTTTCATGGGAAAGGAAGCCTAGAGGAGATTATCTGGCACTCTGTTCAATTACATCTTGAAAACCTCCAGTGATGGGGACTCTACCACATCCCTGGGGAGGTTGTTCCAGTGGCTGTTTTCACCATAAATTTTTTTTTCTCGTGTTGAGGTGAAATCTCTCCCTTGTACTTGTTGCCTCTTGTCTTCTCCACGTGGATCCTTGTGAAGGGAGAGCCACTGCCTTTGTAGACACCTTTAAGTAACAGACTTTTTTACTAAATGTGTAGTAAGTCCTTTAGTTTTTTACCAAATGAACCTGTGACACTGAAGAGAGGAAAACTCAGTATGTGGGAAACATTTGTATTTGAATCATTGTCAAAACTAAAATAAAATTTTATCTCAACTACTAAAACTAAATAATTATCTACTTCAAAAAGCTTCATGCTGGGGGCCATTTTTTTTAAAATCTAACTATCATTGTCTACAGCTTCACTGTGTTGCACTGTGCAGTCTCCATTGCCATGGAGATAAAGCTTGCAGAAAATCGTACTGGCTCGATGAACATAAGGGTTTATATTTCCTGTAATAAGGAAAACAACATGATACTTGTTTCACTCTGCATTTTGTAGTAAGCTGCTAAAAAAGGAATAACTACCCCTTTTTAGCTGTAGCTTATTTTCGAGATACTTTGTTATTGGGAACTGGAAAAGGCTAATAGTTGTACACATGAGGAATTATGTAACCCAGGGTAAGTAAACTGAGGAATTGTGACCCTGCCATATAGCTAACACATTCTTATGGTTTTATACTTTGGGCTTAGCCTTTTCTGACTTACATCAGAGTTCTCTTTTCAAGATATCACTAGGCCCATCAAAAAGAAAAAATCACTAAAGAAAAGTTTAGATTATATTTTGAAATACTGGGAGATCAAGCAGCCATGGAGATAAAATTACAAGTACAACTGTGGTCTTGTACCACAATTGTTACATTTGGATGGATTGTACTACAAAGTACCCTTTAAGTGAATGATTTCATGCTGCTGGGGAAATAGTGTATTTTTGCAAAGTTATTATTTTCCAGAGTTTTTATGTGCTGACATATATGTCATCTGGCAGTGTTTTTTCTGAGTTTTAAATTGGCACTCTTGGTGTTAGCATAAGTGAAGCAAGTTAAGCTTCTTTTGCAATACACTCTTTTCTCTTTAAAATATAGGTTTTAATAACAGATTTAGGCTAAACAGTGAGGTTCAACCCTTCCTTCAGGGAAATGTGGGAGAGCACTGCAGTGAGAGCAGTACTGAGAAAGCGTTCTTCCTGCACACTCTTCCCCCCATCTACTATGAGGTAGAGGGGACAATAATTTAAGTGTGGCCTCCATCTTTACATTCTGGAGCAACCTTTTGATAAGTTGTGAGGAGGAAAGCAGTTGTTTCATACTCCAAAGTGCTTAGGTGTGACTTTAACTTTCAGTCTTCATTACCACAGCCCAAGTTTAAAGTCAAACATGTACTTCAGAAAAGAGTGGATTATGTGGGCATGTGCGTAAATGTAATTTGTGAGTTGGAGTAATCTGTGTGAAGATTACTCTGTGTAAGTGGGCTCTGAGTTCAAACGGATCATGAGGTTACTGAGTCAACCCCAGTGTTTGTCAGAGCACTTTAAGGTGCTTCTTATTAAAGATGCATTTTACTTTTTCTTGTCAAAGCAGCATCCTACTAAAGAAGCATTAAATATATTTGGAGTGCTAAAAACATTTCGAGATTTTTTTTAACCATAAGGAATGTGTATTTTCTACTCTTGTTTCATTACAAATAGAAATACTCATGATCAAGCTTTAGAGGAGGAGGGAAATAGGAACAGAATAAACTGGATAAACCTAGCCTGAAAGCTGAAGTCTAATAGATGATTCATGGCTAATAGGCAGCCTGCACAATCCTCTACCACTACTTCCCATAAGAAAGTTAATCACTGTTGCTGAATGCAGAGCCTGTGCTTGACCAGAATAGTTTTCCACAGGTCAATGCAGCTTAAGGACCATGGTTTCAGAACCTGTATCATACTGAAAATTTGAAATACAATTTTCTGTGTAGTCCAACTCTTGTAATAGTTGACTACTTTTAATGAAATGCTTTTAAAAATGCAATCAATCAATGCAATCAATAACTGCATTTTAAATGAAAAAAATCCTATAAATTTTCATTTATATTGTTATAATTATTGTAGCACAATAAATGCTTAAACACTATAGACACATTATGTCTAAAATCCTGCCATTTGTCTGTGAAATGACTGCATTTTGTAATTTTTGTGCATGTGTAGATTTTAGGTAATTTATGCACGGGACAAGAAGTTAATTTCATTATCTTTACACTGCAGGCTCTGTGAAGTACTTAATCTTGATCCTAGGCACGTCCTGATTGCAGAAGTAATCTTCACAAATATTGGGGGGGCTGCCACTGCTGTTGGGGATCCTCCAAATGTGATTATTGTTTCAAAGCAGGAGCTGAGGAAGAGGGTATGTACTGCAGTCTGTTTGGCTACTAAAATTAAGTAGTGGTGTTGACTTATGCAATGTTGATCTTTCTCTTCCCCCGGACAGCCATATAAACAGAATATAATCTACTTTTTTTGCCATGCTATTTCTTTCTTAGTAGGATGATCAGACAGAAGAGAGTGATCTTTTGGGGACAAAATAGTGATGAAGAATAGACTTTTTGATCTGGATTGAGAATACCAGTTTCCTTTTTTTGTTGTTGGTAAGGATTTCCATAGCAATGGCAAAGTGAGGAAAGAAGCAGAACAATGGAGGGCTGCAGACAGGGCAACAAGTCGGAAAAAAAGAAAAATGTGAAAATGAAGATGAAAATCTATCCATTTTTTCAGTATAAGTTTTCTCTCAAAAGTTAAATATGAGACAATTTGACATTTTACAGAGAGGTTGCATTGCCCCTGTAGAGCCATGACACACATGAGGCACTTTATCCTTCACCCACAGCCCAAGGGGACATGGGCTGTGAGAGGGGGTGGGTAATTCTCCTGTGCAGCTCAGGCTGCAGCTGGCTCCCACCTCCTGACAATGTTTTGCTATCTCCAGGCTGCAGTGACAGATTTTAGCTTCCAACTTGGCTCTTCTATTGTTTGCTGGGTGCCTGGTGCCAAAGGGAAAGCTGTGGTGGCTGGTCCTGGGTGGGATTGCAGGACACAAGACTCCTGCCAGCAGGAGCATCCCAGTCCCACCATTTTCTCCCACCCACATGGGCCTCTCTGCCCTGTGGACTGGCTGTGGCACTGCTGGCAGGTGTTTGCAGCCCTCAGCATCTGCGTGGAGCTGGTGTTTGCTGAGTTTTCTGTGCTTTCAGCTATCCCTGCTACCCCTGAACATGAGGACATCAAGTCTCCCTTCTGCCTTTGGCACTGTCTCCCATCCTCTTTTCCTGGTGGGCTGTGGGGCAGCAGGGATACAGTTTGCTCAGGATGCAAGGGGAAGCCCCTCCTGGGATGGGGCAGGTCTTCCCTTCTCCTCACCCTGCACCACCACCAACAAGCAGTACCATGGAAGGGGCAGTTATGTAAAGGGTGTATCTATAAGGACACCAGGCACATGCTTTCTGTTTTGGTCATGTGTCATACGGCCAGCCCCCCCCCCCCCCCCAAATAAAATTAATACAACAAGNCCCCCTCCAAAATAAATAGTTCTAAAGAAATTTAGTGTTAATTGAGCTAGTGGGAAAATAACTGTGCAAGTGGGTGAGGAAATTGTGGTATAAAATCCTAGGCTTTTTTTTTTTTTTAATTGGAGTCACTTATGTTTCTGTTGCTCTGTGAAAGAAAGATCTCTTCTAATTAACTGAATGCACTCAAATTAATTATGTAATGTCCAGGTTTGAAAATGTCTTTGAAAGTCCATGGTATTTAATAAACTGAATGTTTGCCATCAAAATATTTGAAATGTGCCACAATTGGCTAGTTTGGATGGTGACTTTGAAGACTGTAATATTTACTGTTAGCTGAGAATTTGATATGTAAGTTTTACATTTAAAATATAAAATCTGTGCAACTATTTAAAACTTCTGATCTGAAAAAGAATAATTAACACCTGCCATGCAGGTCATTTTCCTAAATACTCAAAACCTCATCATCTCTATAGAACCTTTAGAAGTGGCTATAAACATGGGAAATAATTAAGCAATCCTAATTGAAAAGAAACAATGTTACATTTTTCTTGTTTGAGATATTGATATTTTTAGGAGGACTCAGATGTATAAATACCCTAGCAAATATGACATTATAGCAAATTCTTTATCTAAAACAAGCACAAAAATCTTTCCAGATGTTTTCAATCTGGATTATTTTCAGATCTTTTGTTGCATCACAGAAATAAGAACATAATGAAATAGATTAGGTTCAACACAGGGCCATAGAATTTGCTCTGCTTCTTTTCTATATTCCTAATTGTTATATCTTTGTACATAAATAAAAGAGGGTCAAAGACATATCTTTGGCCCTGAGGCAGAGTGTCATGGTCTGGGGTATGTCCTCACTGCTTAGAGCTCACCCCTTCTAAAGGAGATTTGCCTGGGAGAGTGCTGCGGTAACTGGATAAAGCAGAGAGAGGGCAGAGAGGAGCTGGACCATCTGGCCTCTTACAGTCTGAGCTGTTGAACTAAGAGCTGGATTCCTAATTTTGCCCACCCGCTCCAGCGTGCTCTCTTTTGATCAGAAGGAAAAATACAGACATTGCTGTTATGTTTCTGAAACTACTTCTAGCAAAGGGTGCTGTGAAGAAGGGTTATATTAGCAACCACAATTCTGTCTCTAAAATGCATGGGAAGCCTACTACATTAGTATCAAGTAAAATTTAGTTTATTATTTTCTTTTTTTTTTTTAAATTATTTCAGAGGTAAAAGTTCTTGAATGCATTAATGACATTTTAGAAATGGTCCTTCATGCAGTATATTTTATAGTTTCTATTATGATGTTTTCTACAGAAAATACTTGTTTTTCACCTCTTTTTAGCATTATGGTCCTGTTTTTGGACATTCTAGGAATTCTAGGAATTTTTTCCACTTGATATTGTTGTTGAAATTCTCCTTTTCATTCTCTTGCACCTCCTCCTCAGTGTTATTTTTGCACAGCAAGTACAGGAGTACTTGGACAACTGGCCCTTCAGGAAGTTGAATAGTGAATTGCACTGTGTAGATGATTGGGTTTTCTACTTTATTTAGGTGCTATCTGGAGCAGAGTTTTACCAGTCTTCCTGAACTTTTACTGCTGTACAACAACCTCTAAAAGCAGCCAAGTAAAATATTATGCAAGTTTACACTTTAGTAGGAAACCTTGGCTTTTATATCAATATGAAATGAAATGCAGCCTTGTTATTTTGGGTACTGTTGTTTAGTTATAGTGTTAGAAATGCTTTACTCTTTGTTTACTGTGGTGCTGGAGAGACTTTTCTCCCTAGATTCTGGGGAAAACGCACATCATATTAAAAATACTTTATTTAAACCGTGTTTGAAAAAATAAGATTTTTGTAACATTTTGCTCATTAAAATGTAGCAATAAGTCTCTTTACTTGTCTTGAGATGCAAATGAATGTCAAAAGGATTTTTTCTTTGTAGCTGTTGTTAATTTATAATCCTGACATATTCCCTGCCGTCATGACTGGAATCAGTAGAACATTTGCATAATAGGAGAGGAAGATTTGTTGTACTGTTGCTTGTTCGTAGTTGTAATTGGAAGAATTTTCACAAAACAGCATTTGTATTTTGATTTTACAGAAGCAAAATAAGAGCAAATGGAAAACAAGTTCAGTGAATATAAAACATTTTTTAATGTTTTATTATCTTCAGAGTGCTGCTACTGAATGGCCACTGTTAACAAAATTATATTTTTATTTTGAAGAGATATGGGCTTCAGACTTTCGGAACTCCATGTTTATATGCACAATAGAGCATGAACCAGTTGGATATAGTCCTTGCTTTCAGAAGGGTTGGACAGCAAATCTTCTGTATTGGGAACTTCACAATCATACCTTTGAGATCAGACGTTGCTTATGCTCTAAGCATAGGCTGTGGTTGCAAATTCTTTAAAGAATGGATGGCAAATCGGTCTCCAGAGCAAAATGGTGCTGTGAACACAGTGATAGTGAGCATGTGCACTGGTGTATCCAGGCTAAATCTTCATGAAAGAGGTAATGATAAGGGCAACGGCAGTTTTAGCATAGGCTAGCCACTGGATTATATCCTTTTATTTACTGTTTTTGTTAGCATGTGATAAAGCTTGTGCTGTTAATCTGATGTTTGCTGAGGATTTGGGGGTTTCAGCATGCCACTCAGAATTATTCCTGCCATTTAACAGGAATTTCCTGGAAAATTGACAGACATCAGGTTTTCCTGTGCTGCCTTTTACACTTTCAGCCTTCATGCTGGAATTTAGCATGATGTGATATTAGTTGGTTATATTTAATGAAAAATTGTGGTACCAAAAAATTTATGAATGAAAGTAGGTACTTCTGAAAAAAAGAAGATAAAATCCTATATATGAATCTTTAAAGATATTTTAAGCACTGGTAAAATGGATTCCCATAGTTTACTAGGCTATTTTTGTTGAGTTTGCTGGATACAAGCTTGTTAAAAGTTCTAATCGATCTATAGAACTCTACCCCTTCTGTCGATGTTTCATTGATCCCTTTTCTCAAGAGAAAATTAAACTTAGGTAAAGTGCATGAACTGAAATGTATGGGCTTACATCTGATTTCAGAATTTTTACCATCTATGCATGTAGTAATCATTAAAGAGCATAATGCAAAACAAAAAGGGTTCATCAGCATCTCAAATAAACATTATCTTCATGTAACTGGGTTAGACCATCAGTGATTTCTGGCTCAGTGACATCATGAGCAGTTCCCTTGAGAGACAATGCAGATCTCAGTCACCCAGCTAGAAGGGATATTTAAGCCAATGTAGAAATAATAAATTACTCTTGCTCTTCCTCATTTTATTTGTTTTAAAATACTAAGTAAAGGGCATTCTGGCTAGAAATGCAGTATGTGCTGCTCCCCAGATCACTACACCTAGCCATAATTTTTGCTTTCACATTGCTCTAAAGAGGCAGATTCCTTGTGGAAAGGTCTGAATTACTAGAATTCAGTTTCACATCTCCAGAAGCAATGAAAAAAATAATCAAGATGATAGAAAGTTTGCATTTTAGGAAAACAATATGATACTTCTTCCTAATATGAAATTGATATATTTCACTTTGCATTTTAAACTATAAACCAAGGAGAGATGCCCACTCTGTTTCAGCTCTGAATCTGTAGGCAGTGGAACTTTTAGGCTGTTCTCTTGCTCTAAAGTAAAATCTTTAGATTTTCTGTCGACTGGGGAACAGGAGAAATTTGACACAACCATCATATCCTCAAGTAAGGAACATTTGAAGCATGTTTTGTATTTATCTCATAGATTGAAATCTTCTGGAAGAAAAATATTTCTTGCCTATTGTGCATGTCAAATCTATTCCAGTCTATTGTGCAGGAAAAGAAAATCTTTGTGAAAATGACTTTTTGTTGTATGCAGTAGACATGTGGAGCACTTTAATGTTTTTTACAATGCTGAATCCTGGACCCAGCAGCACAGAAGACTCAGCAGGTATAAAATGTGCTATCCACAGCCACAAAGGGTATGAATTTAGGCTCTGTGGAGATGTTGCATGTCCTTTCTGGGGTGTGGGAAAGGAAATGGGCAACTGATGACGCAACTGTGCCACCACCTTGGTATCCTCTGCTACATCGTTGGTATCTGTGGTACAGTGAAAACCCTTTAGTCTCCTAAAGTTCTCCAAGAGGCTGCCAGCTGGCTACTAGCTACCTGACAATGCCTGGTGTGAAACTGGCCTTCTTTTTCCATGAAAACCTATTCCCTGTGCTGCAGAGAGGCTGGTGCTAAGCACACAGCCCAAAACATCAGGGAGGGCAGCTGTCTGTATTTCACTGTGAGCCTATCTGATATCACCCATGAAAAGTAGTGCACTTGGTAGCCCTCAGCCTCCTCATGGCTACAGGGCATCAGTTGTCCAAGGCTAGTGATCATCAGGATTCATTTTCACTCACTGTCTCTTGTGGATCAATGCAAGGAGGTAATGGGGAGGAAAGCCAGGAGCAAGGGATGGGGAGAGAATTGACTCCAGTCTTGTGTTATTGCTGACAATACTGTCATGCAAGCTCTTTCCTGAAATAGGCACACTCCATGTTAGAAAACAATTTGTTTCAGCTGAATTGGAAAGCTGTTCTGCAGTAGGAGCAGAGCAGCATGTTTTCTTTCTCACCAGGGATCTCAGAGATATGAAAGATCAATGTGCTGATATTATGAACTTCAACAAAACCCTGAATCTCAGCCCAGCTACTCCATTTGAAAAGTTTGGGTAAGCTCTTGGATAGGATGCCAAAAAATCTAGTAGACATTTTTTTTTCTGCTTGTGATGGTGTCTGCAAATCGCTTTCAAGGCTTATCTACGTCAGCTCTTATGTCATGAAGCTGTGTTAATCCTGATTTCTTTTTAAGAGTATTGTGATCTCTATCTCATTTCAATTCCTTTCAACTATGAGTCAGACCTGAGACCTCCTTCTTACCCTCGGCATTTTAGTTTGCCTTCTAGGTTTGAGGTGATTTTCTTCATTGAGAAATTAGTTTTGTGGGTTTCAAGTGACATATTTCTAGTGCTGTATTTTTTGAGAAGCTTCTGCATTGTGGCATTTCAGGAACCAAAAAGAATTTTTTTCCTCTGAAATTGGTGTGATAATAAAAATGTAAAGGCAAGTGACTTTTTGTATCTGTGTTTATTTGCAATAAGCTACTTTCTTAAATTCAAGATCCTTTAATATGTGATGAAGACATCACATATTTAAACTTGAGAGTTACCACGAATTCTTTGGGTCCCTATTTATCTTTTTCCCTTTACTTTACTTACTACTTTAGCATTTATCTTTATTTCTGAGTATTTCTACAGAGAATTTCTACCATCATAGTTGGCATGGTAGCTGGCATCCTTCTTCATGATGTGGGCATGATGTGATTGCTGCCAGCCTAAGAAAAGCTTCATCTCCACTGCTTTTTTGTAAGACTAATCTGAGTGCAAAAGTAATTTTCCTCGTTCTGGTAATTCTGTATTGAGTATATTCTGACCACTCCTAACTACTTTGTTGCTCTTCAACCACCTGTTTCACAGTCATTTTTCTTTCAGAGGATAATTTTTTTTTCCAGTCATGTTTAGGCATTTTTATTTTGGCTGGTTTAGCTTCAGTGTTCTTACAGCTTAATTAATTTTGGCTTCCTACCTCTCTTTGTGCCATTTTAGAGACTGTACAAAACTGAATAATGATTTTGCATACTTCCTGACCTGTTTAATGGCACATTGTCAAAGTGGAGAAATTTCCAATCTAAAGTCAGTTCACCTTTCAAGGTTTTAATGTTCTTATTTTTCTGGCCAGAATTTTATGATCTTTCTTTTTGGCTATAATCTTAGAGGCAACCCATATATAAATTACATTGATTTTCAATTTATTGTCAATAGTTGTAATTAAGGAAATAAACATGGGAGGTATGGACTTTATGTACTTTGGAGGTAGGTCTTACAAACACTGAGCCTTTGCAAGATTTCTTTTTTTATTCCTTGTTATTTGTAAATTTCCTAGAGTTATGAATATTGTTTGCATCCCTCATAGAAATGTCTCCTGCAGTTCTGAATCTTAAATTGCTCAGAGACCAATCTTTATAAAAAATGATTTTTAAAGTCTTTCTTACAGAGATGTCAGACACCCGAGTGGCTGACCTATTGTGTAGGCAAACTGAATGAAGGTACATTATTTTTCTTTGTGGTGTCACTTTTTTCTGTCCAATTCTTAAAATAATCTCATTCCAGTTCCTGAAGAGTCTTCCTTCTGCTTTCATAAAAGCAATGGCTGTAGCTGAGTTACAGCTAAAGGCCACCGAATGAACAGATACAGTTTCACCTTTTGGTATCTGGAGAGTAGAAGAGTCAAGGAATCTACTATTAAATAGCAAGTAGGGATGACTTCACCTCATGAAGGTTAAACCTGTATTTTAGTAGGATCAAATTCTAATTGTAGGTTTGCATATTTATGGTTTGAGATTTATATGACTGTCTGCAAGCTATGGATTTTTTTTTGCCAAAGAGCACCAATCTTTATCTGGCTATGAAAGTTCTTTATGACCGTCATCAGTTTCTTGTGTCGTGTGCCTTTTTATTATGCCCTGTGGTGCAATAGAGAAACTTCTTCTTTCTTTTTTTGAACCAGAGACATTTCAACTAGGAAATTTCCACATAAATTCTTTCAGTATTTGACAATATAGAAGAACACACATTTAAAGCAGTAAGTTCCCAATAGTCTTAACACATTGGAGGTAGTATCAGCTGTTGTTGCAAGGGAAGCTGGTTTTGATATGCATTGGAATTACAGAAGGATCTATGGGAAACTCACAGTTAAAAAGCAGGGCACAATAGAGACACAGAGCTGTGTCACAGGGAGATCAACTAACTTTTTAGAGTCTCTGGGAAATCAGTGGGTGCTCTGAAAATTCAGTTCGGACAACCTGGGCTATCCAGGGCTTGAGCCATGCTTTATTCCAAGTGTCACAGATCTGCTCTGCTGGGACCACCAGTTCAGACAACCTCTGTTTTTCGAATGTAAGACAGTTCCTTACTACCAGAGTACTTGGATGTGATTCTCCTTGGAGCTTCATGGATAGCTTCTTTTGGACAGGCAAGTTGTGGCTACTTCAGAAAAGCCCAGCCCAAAGGCTAACCCTGATTCACTATAATGTGTGCAATATGGAACATATAACTCAATTGAAAGGGACCCTAGAGGTTATCTAGTCAAATGTCCTACTCACAGCCTGGCCAGCTTCAAAGTTTTGGGGCAGGTTGTCACTATTCATTCTTATTGCTTGAAAACAGCAGCCTTTTAATATGTTCTGCTTAACCTTTTTGAGAGCCCTTCATTAAAGGGTTTCATTGTGCAAAATATAAAGAAATGTGTTCATTTCTTAAGCAGAAAGAAAAAGAAACAGAATATTGACATATAATACTTTTATTGTAGAAGAATGGTTCAGATAGAGTTATTGTAAACATTTATGTTGTCACCAGTTTAAAACAAAAGCTGGTCATTAAAATTTGACTATTCCTGAGACTTAGAGTGATTTGAAATGAATTTACAGTGATTTAAGTGAGAAGTTAATGATTCGGTTTGGGGTTTTTTTACTATACATTTCAGGAACACTAGGTGTGTTTCAGAGTAACTTGTAATGCAATGTTTTAGTTCTCTGAATTAAATTGTAATGTGGCTTGTCTCGTTGAAACAGATGAAATACAGCAGATACTGTACTTGGAATTTACTATATTGCTTAATATTTATTATTGATTGTTAATGTACATAAAGCTGAATAGTTTTCCCTGTAGCTAATATAGAAAAATAAGTGATTTTTAATTTAGATTTTTTTTTTTATTTTCAGGGATTGGATTTTGCAGCCTTCACAGGACATATGTTTTTGGGTATCTGCCTTGTTGTTCTGGTCTCCTTTCCTTTTCTCAGACTTCTTTACTGGAACAAAAAATTTTACAATAAGGAGCCAAGTGAAATTGTTGGTAAGTATGAGTGTGAAAAAAAATTTATAATTGTTACACCGAATATGTGCTAAATAGAAACTGAGTAGTGCTACCTACAGTGCTGTCTTCAGATGGAAGTGTCCACCCTCCTTTACTCTCTGAACATTAATTTTTCAACTAATAATTCAGATTTTATTTTTAGTTGTGATATTTTACTGATTTTTAGAAGTGGATATTTTTCTGGTGGTAAGATTGAGATTTTGATATGAATTATTAAATATCTTACAAAATTTGCAGGAATATTTTGCATCATTTATTATAGCCGTAGGCACAAGTACCAGGATGTTCTATGTTGCAACAGATAACATCTGCTCAAGGTGCTGAGTTCAAAAACTAGATTTAGAAATACCCCAGGTTTTCCTTTATGGCATAGTCCACTGATGCATTCTCTCACTGCTAGTTTTCTTCCATTGAATTTCTCAGCAATCTTTTACTGGTCTGCGGTCAGTGAAAGACATTTCATCAAAGTAGAACTTTTCAAGTCCTTTCCAGCTTGCCTCTGTGGCTCTTCCTACCCTAAATTTCCCTGGCGCATAATTTCTGCAATTCAGTAGAACTAAATCTATGTCTTTTTATGTCACTCAATGGTCTCTAGAAGTCTTGTTAAAGCTGTTTCAATGACTGTCAACTGTGTCAGTCCCTTTTTGTCTTCATGCTTTTATGTTTTTCTATTCAGTCATTTTGAAGTTTTTATCATTGTTCTAGGGCTTCTCTTTCAGTGATGAAATTTAATATTAACCCCCAAATGTTCACAATTTCTTTACGAGGTAAGAAATATTTCACTAAGTATAATTTCTAGCAAGCTTTGTACAAAGAGTTGAGTATAACTGTTTCTTCTCTGGGACTGATGCTTGCTCCACTTTTGGCTGCAGAAGAATTAAGATCCAGGCTTCCACTGACCATGCAACACACGTTTTAATGTGCTGTACGATGTCTCTGAGCTGTGTGTGTGGCATCTGTTTATCGAGGGGAGGACAACTTTTGATACGCTTGATATATCTTGGCTTCATTTGTAATCTGTGGAGAAAGATAAGTACTTTTAAAGACTAATGGAGCTGTCTATGCTAGAACAGATATATTGCAGTCCTCAAAAGTTTACTTTTCTCTTATAAGGAGAGTCCAAGGTTACTAACTGTGGCAGAGACCTTCCTGATTGATACCTCATTTAGGCAAAAGGAGTAGTACTTGTAGTGCCTTGCCTTGTTCCAAGGAAAATTAGCTTTAGGATTAGGGTTTTATTAAAAGGCAGAAGTGACAGTCTTCTCCTCAGTAGATTATACCATGTATCTCCAATCCCATCTGATAGAAAGGTCAGAGAAGAGATTTCCATGCTTAGGAAGATCTTCTGAAGACTTTTGATTTTGACTTCAGTGCCTATTCAGCACAAGGTGCACTCAGCTTATCTGTTTGTATCTCCAAAGGCCAAAATCTTTCCCAGAATTTAGATCAAAAATATTTTTGAGGTATTCTAGATATTACACTAGCTAACTGTTTTCTAAGACACTTAAGGAGAAATTTCCTTTCTCCTATATGTCTGTTTGGTATGAGGTAGCCATTTTCATCTTAAAACAGCTGAGGCTTTCTGCACCCTTAGAGGTCTTATCCAGAGAGCAAGAGAAATAAAGAAGTTAACTCAGACCCTAACATGCCTAGATTCTTTCCCTGTGACCTCACCAAGTAAGGTTTTTCAAAAAGCCATCAAGAAAATTCGTTCTGCCAGCTGTAAGCAATATTGATCCTGACATAGGAGCATTATTTTATAAATATATATTTTAGAACATAGAATTGCTAGTTTTTTTCTTTTGGCCATAACCTTTTAAAGCATACGTTTTGGATTTTTAAGAAATAAAGCATGTATGAAAATCTTTAAAATTAGTTTTAATAGTACAGTTTAATCACTGACATAGTATTTTTGCCAGTG
Source organism: Aleadryas rufinucha (assembly GCA_013397815.1). Classification (NCBI taxonomy): domain Eukaryota; kingdom Metazoa; phylum Chordata; class Aves; order Passeriformes; genus Aleadryas; species Aleadryas rufinucha. The sequence continues at coordinate 24,270 of VZTH01017684.1, read as the reverse complement.
AAACACTGGGTAGCATATTTCCCTCAATTAATTTCTTGGTCATCTTTGTTACTTGCACCTTAGTCTGTTCAGATAAAGCAGTCTCCTAATCAGTATACCATGTGTTCTTGTAATCAGCTGCTTGTCCATTGCTGCAAACCTAATCAGGAGCTGTTCAATTAGAGCAAGTGCTGAAGAGACACTCTTTCTATTGAAAATTTCTCTGACAGGGGAAGAGAAAGAAAGAGACCAATACAGCTCCATTAGGAGATAGCTGTCATGGTTTGGATTTGCAGAATGGCCTCCAAGGTGCTTCCAGGGGTCCTTTAATCTCAGGTTGCAGTGGTTCTATGATAACTTCAAATGGCTTGTTTGAAGCAGCTGTTTTAATCAACTAAATACCACTCTTTCCTCACCTTGCCCTCAATTAGCAATTAAACAAGTTATGGGAGATTTAATTGGTATATTATTCTCCCCAGATTTTTTGTCCCTCTGCACCATGTGCTTTAAGCTTTTTTTTTTCTGCTGCTTTAGGTTACCCAGATTATTAAAATGTATTAGCATGAATTTTAAAAACAGAAAATGCTCTTATTATGAAGATACATTGTTACCTTAATTTCAATGCTATATGTTACCAATGTCTTTAATCTGTTGGCTTTCAGACTGAGTTGCAGCACCTGTGCAGCAATAAAAATACCTGTTCTTTCCCCAGGAACCACTATCTACATGCAGTGGCTTTAAGCGGGGCAGCTAACAAAAGAAAAAAGACTCTGAAGAACTCATCCATGAGAGAGAAAATCTAATGCTTTTTGAGAATGAAGGGATTTTTGAGGAATTTTTTTGAGCATATCTTTCAGCTGATAAACCTGCTCCTTTTTCTGTGTGATGCAAGAAAAGATGCTAGGGCTAGAAGAGTAAGCTGAGAAGGTTTAAAAAGTATGTATGTATCTACACTTTCACAAAAGAATATGTAAAAGAGATAATATCTGAGTGTAAGAGGAATTAAATTTACTTTTTCAACCCCCTCTGAAAACCTGAAACCAAAGTTTTTTTCTTCCTTTAAGGGTTAACAATACATTAGTTAGTCCCTGGAAAGCAGAACAATACACTGTTAAGTCTCAGCTATTAAGCTGTGGAGATGTGGACCTCAGTGTTTGGCAAGGTTGCTACCCCCAGGAGAGCGGGTGGCACATGGTCTGGTGACAAGTATTGCCATTTTTGCCAGAGAGGAAGAACTTTCTCCTAGCACAACTTCTTTGGCACCAGCTCCCCATTTCTCCTTTGTTGCTTGCTCTTTTTTCCAATTTTTTCACTGGCTGAAAGAGAGATCCACCCTTTAGGCAGGAGTGGTAATAGCAGGAGAGAGGGAAGCATGTTATTCCCTTTGGTGTAACTCACTGTCTGCAGCAGCTGGGAAAATACTGATGGTAGTATGAGAGTCAGCATGTAAAGCTGACAACAGAAGGAATTTTCTAATTAATCATAGTCATATGTAAAGTGCTTAATATGTGAAAAACACAGTGCTCTTTCCCACAACAGGAAATGTGGTAACCAAATGAGAAAGCAAATCTGTTTCTTTCTTTCATGTGAAGCTCTACAGATGTTCTCAAAGAGAAGAAAAGGGAGCGGAGGAGGGGAAAAGCTACTGTGATGACTTGCAGGAAAATTCCAGTACTGCGTCAGACACTTTGAAATGCAATAAGCCCACATAAAATAATAATAATGTCTAGGGCCACAAGGACACTGCAGGGACTCTGAGGGCCAGAGGGAACCCAGGATGAGGTGTAATGTAACATCAGTATGTGTGCTGCTCGGGGTCAAAGAACAGTCCTTAGGCCTATTTTAGCTAGTAATATATTTGTAACTTTAGGAACCATTCCTTGCTAGAATCAGTGAGAGGTACATCAGTGACGTAGCTGAATTAAGTAAATTGACAAATCCCTGTCCTGAGGTGCATCTGTACCTATGTAGGTACTTCACTGACAGCCGGTAAAGCATTATTGGTATTTAATGTGATGTTGGAAGTAGTGGCCTGTCCTCACTTGGAAGTTGGTTCAAGTGAAGAAAGTAGCAAGCAGATTATGAAGACAGTAATGTCTAAAGAAAGGAATATTTCAGATGTTTTCAAGAACTCAACTCTAAGCTTAATCTGGGTGGAAGTTTTGCAGTACGCACTGCACTCTACTGTCCTCACCCAAGATGCTAATTTCATCAGAATTTATGGGGAATATTTTTAAATCTTGAAGAACAATGGGGACAGTAAAATGTGGGCTTTTTGTGTGTTCTCTTTTTCTCTCTTCTCTGCAATCCAGTTGTATATATTAACACTGAATAGTGAATAGTTAACATTTTAACTCTCCTTCTGTGGATGTTAGCATGCTGAAAAGGTGCAGCTTTCTTATGAATGCTCTTGGTATCTAAGATAATATCTTTCTGGTACGTATTGTGTCTTTTATTTGAAAGAACTGTAACACTTTCAGTCTCAAACAAACTAGGTAGTCTTAATGTCCCTTCAGACACTGTTTGCTCCATTTGGATAATATACCAGGATCCACCAGGGCCATGGCTTTATGTTTGAAAATGCAAATCAAAAGGTGTCTTTTATTATTTGCACCTTCAATAGCTCTGCTGATGAGAGCTGTAGTTATTTACTTGCTACAGATTGAAGATTTTTATATTTTTAAATATTTTAGATAATTTTGTACTTTAATTCCTGTATATATCCTTTGAACTGCTTTAGAGTTGATAGAGTATTCCCCTTGGAAAGAGAAAAACATTGATCTGCCTCTTCTTGTCTTCAGATGATAAAAATAGTATTCTGACATTGCAAAACAAGGAGAATATGACAATCTCATATTACTTGCTTAGTGCATCGATAATGTAGCCATCACAAGAAGGCAGCTGTAATATTACTTTACCTGTCTTATGCAGAAAGAAGGTATAATATAGTGTCATGCTGAATCAATAGAGCAGCACTTGGCAATTTATTATACACATTTGTCATGGAAGGAATGAGTACAGGAAAATCACTGATGGGAGGTAGAAAAGTAGGTAGTGCTAGCTCCTGTTTCCTTTCCAGCATTTGTGCCCCTCTGTTTTTGCATACAGACCTCAGTTGTGAAAGGATTGCACAGGTACACAGTGGTTGGCAAGACATGGCCTTTCCATTAACAGTGTTTCAGTGAAGCTATGACAAAGCTATGAAGCTGTTTCACTTTATTTTGATGGCTCTGAAGTTCATAAAATCTTCCTAATATACAGAGCTTAAAAGAAATATTTAGTTCTATGTAACACATTATCTGTGTTTATTTGCTGCAGAAAGCTTTCACTTTGATGGTGTTTCAAATACAAGTGTAAGCTTGACAGATTTTTAATTGCTCTGCCATTTTCAGTTATCAAAGTGTGTTCAATGTATTAGTCCCCATTTTTACTTCTAAACCATTGATAAAAGTTATGGTGAGTCTGAAGTATGCTTCATTACTTTGCTCCTCATTTTGTCCTGTTAAAAGCATTAGAAGAGGCATTATCCTTTGAAATATTCCAAAAGACAGTTGTCCTCTTGAGGCTGTATTTTTTCATGGCTCTTTTTTCCTTATCCTTGGGAATACCATCTCTAAGTGGTGGCTTGTGGCGCTGGTATTGAAAGGACATCAGCAGTAGTTATATTTTGTTCAAAATGTTTTGTGATTGGAATATATCTGTTTGCTTTTGAGCAGAGTATAGTGAATTTAAAAGTGGGGTTTTTTTAAGTGAGACTTGTAGTTCAATGGAAGACATCAGCAAAATTGCTTTTCATTGGCAAGCCTGGCAGTCTGAGCAAAAATTATTTGATGGTATACCAGAATTATTTTTCTAGATTTCACACCTGAGAAAAATGTTCTGAAACAAACTACAGTAGAATTTTAGATAAATGCATGCTCAAAATACTTGACTTTTGACTTCCTTGTGCCATTCTCAGTGTAATAGAAGGAAGTATTGTAAGCACAATTAAGCAAGTGCTAATGAGCACACAGAGAACCTAAATGCATTCAGCTTCCTGCTTTTAAAAGATGGGGAATTGCAGTAGAGGAAACTGAGGGGCAAACCCACAAGCACTAAAATGAGTTTGTGGCTCTAAAGTCTGACTTACCCAGAGATGAGAGCAGAGCCCATGTCACCTGAGAGAGAGATAGCCCACCTGTCACTCAGGAACAAATGAACTGAAGAGTAACATGTATCTTTATCAACCATCCTGAAACGTTATGAGAAATCTGACCCTCCTTAATATCTGTGGATTACTCCATTTGAGTCCTATGTGACCATCATACTCATACTAAATTCACTATTCCCTTATAAGATTAGGGTTAGGCTTGTAATGTTGTAGGCTGTTTCCTGGGCCTGCTGCAGCCTGCTCCAGCTTGCTTGGAAAATGATTCCTGGTGGGTAAATTTAGGTGTGTGGCACCCTCTGAGCTTTGTGGTCTTCTGCCCAGGCTCCAGCTGTTCTGCTGCAGGGATGAGGATGTCCTGTAATTCCTGTGCAATGGATGTAATCCCATGCTGGGTAACAGAGCTGACATTAGGTGCCTTTATGACCAAATAGGGTCTCAGGTGTCAGGCTGAGTTGAAAAGCTTACATAAATTCTCTGTACTGCTTTATGCAGCATCGTGCACATTTCTTGTGTTCAGTTGCATGTATTTAGCTGAATAAGGCAAAACGTGTTTTGTTGTAGTTTTGAAGACCTTGCAATGTTTATACCTATGCTTACCTTTATCCACTATTGATCAACTGGACTATTCGAAGGAATAAAGACAAGAATATGTCAGGGATTTTTGTTTGTTTGTTTGTTTTTGTTTGTTTGTTTTTCTAGATTTAGATCCTCATGCTTGTGTCCTGTTGGGGGGTGCTGCCTCTAGGAGAGAGGCTTGAGTGTTTGAGCTGGAATATCCCCTCAAGGTTATTCCGTCAAGGAATTTTTTCTACTCATGGGTTGCACCTTTTGGATTTAGTTTCTGCTCTTATAAAATGGAGATGACACCATCTAATAATGCTTAAAGGATTGGTTACATAATATCAAGGATTTAAAAATTACTGCAAGTTATAGATATTACTATTACTAGTTAAGCTAGAATTCTTTATACCTAATTCACTTTGCAGTTAATATTTAAACAGAAATATTCTCATTCTGAGAATTTGGCTAAGAAAAGGAATTGCTTTACTGAAAATAGTTAAGCTACTGTAGCATGTGGATAAAAAAACTAAACAAATATTGAGATGAACATGCTTTGAATGTTGTTAGATACAGCCCAACAGTGCAAACTTGTGTTGCTTGCAAAAGGAATTTATGTAGTTAGTGCATGTGCAAGTTAAAAATTGTCATTTAATGATAGTTCTTATCATCTCATCAAGGTTGGTCATGCTCTTCTGAGTATCTTCAATTAACAAAACTGGCCTTTTCAGATTCTGAGACTGGGAATTAATTACACTCAGTTTTTGAGGATGTCTTCTTTGGTATTGGCAGCTGGGTGGGAGGGAATGTGTGATTACTCAAGTGAAAATCAATCTGACTATTAAATGTCAGATTGCAGAAATAATAGGCAGTTTTCAAATAAAGAATATTTTCTAAAATGCAGAAAATTTTTCTGAATTGTCACAGTCCGTGTCAGCAGCTGAAATTTTGTTAAACTCAGTCTGTCGAGGATGTAATACTTGTGGTCTCCCTGGAAAAATATGATCAATGACAAAATCAGAACAGATCAGCAGCACAGGGTTTACATGTTTGAGGATCCTTTATTTGATCCTATAACTAAGCCAAAAATGAATATTTTCTTATTGGAAATGGACTTTTTTCTATTTTCTTGTTGGAAATGATAATGCTAGGTATATTGCTGTTGTGCTTCATGGGCTGTATGTGGATGTATGACATCCACAAAGATTTTAATATCATAATGAGCTAAATTCTCTGACTGAGGTGCAGCTCTCTTGTCTTCTTGTGCTCCACATCACTGCATGCTAAACTTGTCTTTGCTTCTATCACTTTGGCTACTGGTACTACGGTTGCAGTCAAACGTTAATTTAGCTGCTTTGACTGCTGTGCTGCAGACTCACCATGCCAGTTACTAGCAGTAGACCTGACAGTGGTTACACTGGATAGAAGGCTCATCCACCATAAAGCTAACCCTGCAAAAGCCTCACGGATTGGTTTGGACAAATGAGTGGAGAGAGCTCACTCTGGTGTAACATAACTATTAGATCTCAGCTGAGGAGGGAACAGGAACTTATGGACACAGAGAAAGAGAGTGTGAAACTATGCTGTGATTCTATTCAGTGGCAGCCAAATGCTGCCCTTGTGCTGTCTTGGCCATAATTTCAAAGTGATTGATAAGACTCTGCAGTTGCATTAAGCCCTTGTCCATGTGTAACACTGTTGCCTTTCCCTGGTCTTAAAATTAGAGCCAAACATGGTTAAAAGGGAGAAGAGATTTACCTCAGTATTTATTTAAGGATCCTTAAGATGCACTCTCCGTGCGGGTGGAATGCGCTGAGCAGCACACACCGAAATGCACACACACACACGATACATCACATATGCAGTTATAGGCCTTGTGAATTAGCACATCTATCAAAGATTCCCCAATGAGAGCCTGGAGTGAACCCTTCATCCGAGGAACCTTCCCCCTGGATGGGCCTATCTTAGTTTACAGAATGTGTTCTGGAGAGGACCTTGGTGTCTGGGGCTTTGTGACCCCCAACTGCGAGGCTTCCAGGATGTTTGGTCTCCTGGCTTAATGGAATATTGGGTCTATGCTAGTTATCAAACCTGAGGAATTATGAGTATGTGGGCTAAAAGCACTAAGAATACATAAAAACTATATAAAAAAGTATATAAAAAGGGGTATATAAAAAAGGCAAAAAATCATCATGGCATCAACACAGCATGTCATAAAATATCAGATGTTCCCAAACTCTGGATGTTGCTGCCTAAATGGTTTTGGAGGTATGAAATGGGAGAAGTGTAGCAAGGCCCGAAGGACTTTGGCCATGTTAATTGTTGTTGCTGACTTCAAGGTTTTGCATTATTTTTCCTTCCAAAAAAGCCCTACTGCTAATAAATATGTATCACCTGGTGCTGTGATGGGCTATTAACAATAAGAGTGTGCATGAAAGAGAAATAGGAGAAACATTGTGTGGGATGACCTAGAAAACCTCTTCACAAATCATTACTGCAACAATATAAAAGATGTATCAACTGTTTTGATTTTCCAAGTACAGTTTGCTCTGAAGTAAACTCCACAGAAGGTCAGATGTTCACATCCTTAGGATGTTTAGAAAACTAATGACTGAAAAATCAAGCATGCACTTGCTGTACATAAAGGCACAATCAAAGCCGTGGGAAGACACACATATATTTTTTAACGTAGATCACAAAGCATCAGTCCAATTTTGCTCAACCTGGAGATGAGCCCCAGGGCATTTCAGATGTGGAACAGGAGTCTGCAACACAAGTCATGCTGCTTTCCACTCTGTGGATTTGTTTGTGGCACAGATACAGTGATGATAGCTGCTTCTTTCTGAAGGAGAGAAGATAGAGATTCTCTGTATGAAAATAACTGTGGAGTACTTGCATCTCATTTAGGTGGAGAATGATTCAGCTTCCCTCTATCAGCTAAACCCTTGCTGAAATTTCCTTTGGAAAGCGTGGGGAGAAATGCTATGGCAGGATGAACAGATGTCATCAGAAAAGTTGTTGCAGAAAAGACAAACTATAGGGAAGTAGAACAGCAAACTGGATGCTCATGTTTTGTGAGCATTTGCCAGAGAAAAAACCAAAACCACACTCTTTCCCTTGGACTGATGACAGCTTCAAAGCTGCAGTCCAATTAACTCAAAAATCACATAAGAATGCAGTAGAGAAAGGATTTTTTTTTTCCCTCTGTGAGTGGAAAATTACTGCTGTTGTATCTGTGTGTCACAAATGTTGATGCAAAAATAAAGGATGGCCAGAAGTTATATGGATCCTTTGATAAGCAAGACCTATCCATATTGTAATGTAATTTTGTGCCAGATAATGCTCCTGGCAAGAACCACCGAATATATTACAAAGGAGAGTGGTAGATTTGGCACATTTTTGGTATCTGTGGTTCAGGTATGAATCCCCTTCTTGGAAGAAAAGCTTTAGCTGAGCACTCATTGTTTAACTACCCAGGATGGTCACTGGGCTTTCGATAGTGTGAATTTATATTTCTGGTCTTACACTGTAAAATTTAGGCAAGCATTACCACTTTGACAGATGTGTGCAAATCTGTAGACACAAACCATACAAAATGTATGAAAACTGCTGTTCAAATCCCTTTCTTCTGTGTCAGCCATGAAGACTCTGGACACAGCTTTGCTATTAAAAATTGATCTTTGTTGAGCCTAATTCCTTCTCATGGTCAATCTTTAGAAGATTCACTCTGTATTATCATTATGAATACTTAGCTGCAAAGGAAAATGGGGAAATAAACATGTTTAGTACTCTCTTTGATAGCAGATATCATCACCCTCTAGAGAGTCACAGCATAAAATCTTAACATCACTGCCTACATCAAAATGTGTTTAAATTTTTCTTATGCAGCTAAATAATTTTTTTAATAAATAATGCTTATAGCTTGTTTTCATGATATAAAGAGTTCCACATCTGTTTTTAGAACAAGAGCAATTTGCTGATTGAACAGGGATATTAAGATATAAGCCCTTGAATTCTTGACATATTGTCTTCAATGACATGAAATTTGAGTGGAACAGAAAAGAAGGGTGAGGCAACATTCCGTTACTTCAACAGGAAGCATTTGCACAGTTTCTAAATGAATATTCTGATTTGATTTCTTTAGTGATTTCCTGTAAAATTCAAAGGGTTCTTTTGGCATGCCCAGTTTAACATCCTTCTTGAACAGGAACACGTGTTTTTCAGTCATTCTCCAAGGTCTCAACACTACAGGGAAAAAAGAATCAAAAAGGATTGAAATTTCTGACAAGATTCTAGAGTCTGGTTTCAAAGTGTTAATAAGCCTGTCTGAACTTCCACAGGATCAGATATCATCCAGGTCAGCATGAAAGTGATGGTTGCTGTGCATATATATTGATACATTTTCATATATATATATGATATATTTTCAGTGCCTAAGAGTTAAACCCTCTTAGGAAACCTTTAAAATATTATTAAATGCTATTCCAGACAGTGCCAAATTTCACTTTTGCCTTACATAGATAAGATTGCTTGTATGAACATAGAGTGAAGGGAAACATGCTGTCTATTCTGAATGCCCTGAAGGAACAGTTGCTGTAATTCCTAACTACACAGGGAGCTAGTATCTGTTAGCAGTATAATAATGTATACTGACAGTTTATTTTCTGTTGAAAAATGAATGTGCTACAATTTTAGCCCTAAAGCTTGTTGAAGGCCTTTGCAAGCATTTGAAGACAATAGTTCTTTGTCTTTGAAAAAGGACTTTGTGGTTCATTTATTTAAAATTTTGAAAAATATCTATTTATTTTTTATTCACTTCAGCTCTTCAAAATGAATGGCAAAACCAGCTTCCTAAGTGGAAATTTGTTGGGAAACCATCCCAATAATTTTAACAGCTTTAAATCCAGAGCACATTACACATATTTTATTCATCTCAGGTTTCATACACATTGGACCTCACATTGAAGCAATTTTGCTTCTTTTCAGAGCTGAAACATGAGATCTATGTTTGGAGGCTGACAGCTCAGCGCATTAACCCAGCCAGCAGAGAGGAGACTGCTGTGAAATGCCTCCTGATGCAGAAGGTGCTGACTCTGGAGATGCTCCTGAAGAAGCAGCTGAGGACATTTCACAGGTAAGCAAGGACCAGTGTGTCCCACCTCCCCTTTCAGGGATCTTCAATGGGACAAGACCTGCATTCCTAGCTCTGTCTTGATCAGATGGATGTTGCGGCAGATAGGAAAAGCCACTCTCAGCCTCAGTAAAACACAAAGTATTTTAGGACAAAACTGATGTGACTGATTTAAGGCCTGGAAAATATATTTGTCAATATGACCCAAAATTAAAGGCCTCGAAATTTCAGGCAGCTTTTGGTTTAAAAAGATCACAAATATATCACTACACTTTTCCTTACAGTTGTGGCTTCAGCACAGTAAGATGCTGTAATTTCTCTTTTTTTACTGAGAAATTCAAATTCTCTTCAGTGAATGGGTGAGTTTGAAAAACATTTCACCAGCGAATTGTGTGTTTTACAATTATTTCACAATCAAAATTTCAATGTGAACCTGAGTGCAGACATATTTTTATGTATAGAAAAGAAGTTTACATAAACTACGACTAAAAGAATGATGACCTTGTTTTGTTTAGATTCTGGCAAAAGCAGATGTTATGCCATGGAATTTGATGACTGAGAATAGCAGTGATAAATATTTGGAACGTTAATTGACTAAAGTGAAACTGGAATAATTAATTTTAATTAATAACCTTGTTAAAGAATTTGAGCAAGAAAATGTAAATATTATTTCTTAAACTATTCCAATAATGAGATTGTTTACATAATTTTTGCTGATATTGTGTATTTTGAATTGAGTGACAGTATTAATAATTCAAGACAAATAAGGCTGTTAAAATTGCCTCTTCTTCAAAAGATTTTAAAAGATTATCAGACTTTATGATACTCTAAAGAAGACCCTTCTGAAGTACAAATAAAAATTATATATTTAATCTTGAAAATCAGGATTCCTCCAGCACAGCACATTTACAGCAATGTAAAAATTCATTAGCATTAACAACACTGCTCCTGAACTGCAAAGCCCAAGGCTTTTTGCTGGAGGGCTGACTGCGCCGATAACACGGTGAAGTTATTTGGATCTTAAAAACTTCATTATAAAATGCAAATGTGAAACATATGTGTTCTGACTTGCTGATGTTAGCACACGACCCTTTTTTTATCGCAGCGGGACACACACATCAGCTCCTGAAACTATTAAGGGAACTACATATTGCAGATAGCCAGATATTATACTGAGGTCTGTACCCTGGAGTCCAGCTCCTTCCCAGCCTGTGGCTTTCTTCATGAAGGGTTGTGTATTAGGGGAGCCTGTTACAAAAGTGGAGTCTTAAGTGAATGCTCATGGAATTTTGCTGCTGGATGTAAGAAGGCCACGACTCCTTTGTGGTATGAGTTACTCCACATGGGGAAAGAGGTGATCTATGTGTGATGTGTGGCCAGGGATTAATTCCGACACTCTTGTCAGAGCTCTGATTTCACTCTGGAAAAAAGTAGGTGTCATTTTCTTTCAGACAAATTTCACAAGAAGATAAAAACTGGGAAACAAATATCCAGGAACTCCAGAAAAAAGTAAGTAGATGGCAGCTTTTTTTCAGTATTCATGTAAATGAAGCTGTGCCTTTATATGGAGATGGTTCTTTAAATCTAATGGAAATTTAATAACTCTCCTGGATAGCAGAAAAGTTAGCAGCCAAGGTTGGCTTCTCGGTCAGACAAGGTTACTGAACCACATGGTGAGGTTTTGTTAGGTTTTGTACTTTTGTTCTTTAGAAAACTATAACTTAAAGAATCAATTAATGATTCAACAGTGTTTTCTTAGATTTTTAATCCATAGCCAAAAAGGTTCAGGAGGTGTCAATAAGTTGTTCGTAGCCATGATGAACGATAATAGAGTACACTCCTCCTAATGTACCCAAATCTGATTCTAATTTAATGCACTTTGGTGACATTACTGCTTTTATTATTCAAGTATTATTCAGATAAATGCTGTTCTCTTAGCTGTGCACACATTAGCACTGCCTAAGTCTTTACGCTGGAACTGAAAAGATGTAAACTCTGTAGTAGGATTAATGTCTCCTAAATTTAATTATCTAAGTGTCACGATCTTTCTACCTCACTGGCATCACTAATGAATCAGGCCTGTGTCTGAGAGTTCAAGTCCTTAATTGGACTCCTTGGGATGCAAGTCCTTGACTGGGAGAACCCTGTCCTAGGTGTCACACCAAACTAGAGCAAACCAACAGATTTTCTTTACACCCCTTTCAAGGCATTGCATAAGGGACAAACTTTTTAAAGAACAGAGACTTACTTGTGTTTTAATAGAGCTTTAAACTATGTGAAACAAGAGACGAACTCGGTCTGGGAGAAAGTGATTCCCTGGGGTGGTAGTGAAAACAGAGACATGACGTAAAGCGCTGGGTCTGAGGGTTGAGGGCACAAGGAGATTGGCACAGGGAAGCAGGAGCTGGGCACGGAGGTGTACGAACTCCATAGAGATGAAGGGCTTGGCATGTCCATGAGAGTTGTACAGGAGGTGTGAAAGATTTGACCTCTAGGGTAGTTTATAGGTTTTCAAAGCACACCTGAAAAAAAAGGGTCATTTTGTCCCAGATCACAAAACCACAGAGTGCTCAGAATGCACTCTGTGGTAGGAGTTGCATTTCAACCCTACTTTTCCCTCTGGCATGAAGTTGTGGAGGGGGCATCTGAATACAGCTGAATGTATGCAGCAGGTGCTAGATACTTGTGTCTCTTAAAGCTTGTTGGACCACATACTCATGATTTTGTATAGGTATGCATAAGATGCACAAGATGCTCACCTATAAAAACTATTCAAGTAGTTCTGACTTTCATGCTGAAGAGGAATATACAATACAGGAACAGCAGTTTGTGCTTCACACATGCTTTTCTGAACTCTATGCATAATACATAGCTTCTTCTTTAATACAATTACTAATTTTATTTTCCTGTCTGTCTCCAGCACAGAATAACAGACAAAATTCTTCTCATCAAATGTCTGACAGTGCTGGGATGTGTTATTCTTATGTTTTTTCTCAACTCCTTTGTTCCAGGCATCTACCTAGATCTTGGTAAGTTTCCTAGTTTTGTTCTAAGTAAAACAAGCAACCTTCCTGAAAAAAACCAGTCATATCTTTCTGAGTCTGGATCTTTTCAGAAATCCATTTTTCATATGTCCCTATCCTCACAATTCTACCAGGTTAAGCAGCAATTTCTCTGGGAAGAGGAGAACAGGTTTTAAAAGTTCAGTCACGTCCCAGTTACCCCCAGAGGAATAACAGAGAGTGCTCATGACTTCATTTTCTGGACTTTCCAATACTAATGAGCTGGCTAAGTATTACAGAATAAGCAAATTTGACCTTGGCATCATTTGCACTGTTTGAGTGAATGACCAAAATGCATTACAGAGATCAGAAAATAATCACTCCATGGAAGTACAAAGAAGCAGTTTGACACTATTTCTTAAGTATAGAAAGCTCTTTGTATAATTTACAGTCTCCATTACTTTATCACCATAATAATTCATTTCCCAAAATAAAAACTGGAGGACACTGTATATGGGTGAAATGAAAGTAGCTGTATGCATACTTTCTATATATAGATGTATATGTGGATGTTTTTATACAGGTAGTTGTATATCTCTATGGGAAAAAGCTCCACATATCCTGAAAACAGAACCAATCAAATCTCACATTTAACTAAAGACAGTCATAAAACCTACCTGTGCATTGACCAATAAAAAATGAAAATTCTTTTTTTGGCTGCTGAGCTCTTCAAGATTTCAGATATTTGTTTTTTTCATGCAGTCTGAATTTACACACTATGCACTTCTATCTCAGTGGCTGAAAGATGGGGCAGTCTTGAAGAGGAATAGCTCATAATGAATAACTCATTAATCATATACACAGATATTACATTGATGCTTATTTTTGCTGTGCAAAATATAGAGCCAGTTATCGCTCTACATTGGAGATGAGGTTGTAAGCAAGACCTTCCACATCTGCTGCTGACAGACTATTTGCCATGGAAATGGGCAATTTCAGCCCATGAAGATTATTGTCTGTTAAGAAGTTAAAAGATATACCGATGTATTATGACAGCAAAAGTGCCATGTTAATAAAGTCTGGGAAAATGCAGAAGCTGAAAATATTTGAAGGCATTTGAAGTCACGGTGGCTGAGAACATAAGAAAGGCCTTCACACTGACAATTTAAGAAATCGATTCACGCCCTTACTTTTCTGTCTCAGATAAGTGGCACTGAACCATGTAGGACTTCTTGAATTAAGCCCAACATCTCTAAATGTTTTTGAAAAGCCAGATAGTAATGAAAGACTAAACAGCACTGGTTGTGTATGCTCCTGGTAAGATATTTTTTCAAAACTGCAAAGGAGTTGCAGTCAATGCTAGAAGAAACACAGTAACTATTGATCTTTTGTTTTTTGTCCTGCTTTATGCCAGTAAAATAAATGAAAACAAATTGAATGTTTGGCAGTGTAGGTTTCTGTTATTCAGTAGCTGAATAACAACCTTGAAAGTAAATAAGGGCCGTATGTGTTCTATATAATTTCTCCCTGTTCTGCATTCAAGGCAAACCTGTCAGATTAATGAATGAATGTTACTAGAGCATACACATAATTTCTACTAAAAATTAATGGAATCTGTAAACTTCTACTATTAAGTTTACAGGTTCCATTAATTTACAGGTTCTCATTTTTGTTTCCTGAATTCCACTATCTTGATGATAGTTGTCACTTATTTATCATTACTGAAGTAGTGCTGCTGTGAGGCTCTATGGATTTTAGTCTTCCAAAGCATGGAAATGTATTTCCTGATGTACACTACGTCTTGTACTCTGTTGGCTTGGGTAAATTTGTTCAATATGTTTTTCTCACAAAAATGAAAGTAAATTGCAGTTCAGTGTTTAATTTTCTGCCAGAATAATGGTTTATACAGAGGCTGAAGTGTTAGAAATCTAATAACTTTAAATTGCATTTGGTAGAGAGAATTAGAAAGATTTTAAAATTCTTTATCAGTCCCAAGCCTTGATACATTTTTTTCATTATGAACTTGGAATCATCAATATAATTTGAAGGTACTGACACTTTAATTTAAATAATACAATTTACATACTTAGCTGCCTTTTAAAATGCAGAACTCTTTCCTATTCAGTTTTCTTGTGCCTGTTCATTAATTTATTTAGTGTAATTCTGTGAAATATCTGTTAATAAAAGATTAGTACTGAGACTTTAAAAAAATAGATACTAAAACCTGTAAGACTCCTACAGTACTTTCATTTGACCCCATGTGATTTTGTTTTATTGATAAAGCATTGGTAAAACATCTGAGAAAAGATGACAAAGGATAGAAGTAAAGCCCCTTTGAGGATTGTACCTGGCTCCTATTTTGACTTTATCTTTTTGGCGGCCATGTCTGGGGCTTTGAACTGTACTAATATGTCTGAAACGATTTAAAAAGTGATATAAAGTAAGATTTTGTTGAAATTTTAAGCTAGATTTTTTTTGAGGGAGGGTGTTCAAAATGACTGGGTCAGAAAAAATACGAAAATCAATTTATAGCTTAATTCTTTCTGCTTATGTAGGGAAGGTGCTTTCTCTTTGGTTTTAGTAAGTTCAATGAGTTGCTGAGCTACTGTGAACTTTGTGCAGTCCTTCTAGTATCCATGAAGAGGGACCCATCATCTCTGTGGCCCTGCTTTTGTCTGCTTCTCTCAGTGCTTTCTGCATGCAATGCAGGCAGCCTGTTCTTGCAGACCCCCTCACTCTTGCTCCCTTCCACCTCTGGACACCTTTTCCCAGAGCCAGGCTTAGTAGTTTCTGAGACAGGGGAATGTCTTCTCCTCCTCTGAAAGTTGCAACAAACTCTGTTGCTCTCATATTCAAGGAACAAGGGAAAACCCAAGAGTAAAGAGATGAGGTAGTCCCTGATTCAGAGAGGAGATACTGCCTCAATTTTGGCTGCAGACTGCTGGAAGATGGGGTGGTATGCCAGAAGAAATACAATTGTGGTTTTGCCTTATTTCTATGTTGATTCCTACCTTATTGCCAATATTTTTCCTGTTGAAGACATGTCTCTTGCACAGGTGAACCCTATGGCGTTACCATCCATGGCTTTTCTCATGTTCCTTTAATGAATTATCTAACCAAGGAGACATGGGGAGATTGTTTTGGGTTCACTGAATTCTTCCATAATTAAGGACTGCCATTTGTTTACTTGAGGGAGCTATCTTGGATTTTTTTTTACTTGTACAGAGGGGTTATGTCTTTATGCTACTATCTGAGCCCGTTCTGGTATTTTTGGTGCCATGGACATCTGTGATCCTTCAGACGTCAGTGTTGAATCTAATTACTTTCATCTGCCCTCAAAATAATCTCTGGGGGTGTCACTAATCAGTGGATGTGATCAACAATTGTGATTCAGCCTGGTTTCAGCTTTGGTATAATTAACCAAAGCAGTGTTAGCAGACCCCCCAAATTTAGGAACTTTAAAAAAATTATGGTTTTGTTCTTTCAACTCACTAGCATGATCACTATGACCTTTCTGGGTAGTAGGACAAGTCGTATAATCAGCATGCTATGTCACTCCTGTCAAGCAAACATCCTAGATCTAAATTTCCCTCATCATTCTTACACTGAAGCTAAAATTCCTCAATATTTACAAACAAAGGTTATCTTGTTTGATGAGACTTTCTCTTGTCCTTTATATTGATGTGGTTTAACTTCTGACTGTGGACTGCAAATTCTGCTGCAGCCACTTTTGGGGGTCTGAAGCACTCTTTCTACAGAGTGTATCTAGTTGTATCTTGCATCATTGAAACTATTTAAAATTGTGACTGAAATAGTGGAGAAGTAGGAAAATAACTGTTTTCGTTTAATGTAAACTGACTTCTGTTTATTTGGTAGGCCGTGTTGTGAAGACTTCTTTTTATTTCATTGCCAGAGCATTAAAGGAGAAATGTATTCAGTTGCTGTAAATACAAAAGACTCTTGTTGTATTGTCGCTCCTTGGAATACCACTTGCCATATTTATTGGCTCATTTCCATAATTTACGGAAAAATTATTGAAATTCACACAAGAAATTAAATACCTTAATGGGTGTCTTGGTTTGAGACAAATTTAGGAGGAGACATCTCCTCTAAAGAAAGGCAGGTTTCAGCACTCCCTCCCCCACCAATATGAAAGGAATTTTCTTGGATGAAAGTGAAAAAACTATTTATTTAACAAACAAAGTGCCAGCAGGGCACAGGAAAAGTATGAGAAATATCAGACAATAAACCTCCTCTCTGCAGAGAAAGCTGGTGGATTTAGAGTTCCCTCTGTAGCTGGCTTGGCCCCTCCCGAGGTCCGAGGCCAGGATGCGACATCCCCGCAGCCTCAGGCTGAACAGTTCCAGAAGAAGAAGAAGTTACCTGAGGATTTTGGTATGCTGGTATGCAGTCCTGGGAAAACTTTGTGCCTCAGCTCACAAGCTGGCTAGCAGCAGGAATGTACTCGCTCCTGCTGCAAGCAGAACTGAGCAACACGGGGGAGTGTGTATCAGTCCTTGAACACAAACCACGCTGAAGAATTCGCCCGGCTTCCCCCGCCTTTCCTTGGACCCACCTTAAAGCTGCCAGACCCATTTCTGGGCATAAAGCAGATGATAAGGGAATACAGTATTGTCATGATATCACCCCGAGACAATGGGAAAGGGCCTCAGTAGAACAGTTTCCTCCCTCAAATATGTCTACAGAATATTATGCAAATTATAGCAAAAAATTTCATCTTAACTGGAGAGAGNCTAACTACTCTATTAGCTAAATTCTTAATGTTTAAATGTTTAAGAAAAACTCAATCTAAATACTTAAGAGAGACTTATTTTAAATGTTGCAAAGAGACTGAATGTCTCAGAGTCACATCTCAAATTCAGGGAAGTGGATGGGATTTAAAGTTTCTCCTCTTTACTTGCTTTTGATTTTCATCCTGCTTTTGATTTTTGTGTTTCAGTGGACATGCTCAATTTTCAGCTTACACTGTAATTTACATAGATGAACCAATAATTATAATAGAGTTGAAACTGAGTGGCACTTATCTGGTAGCTTGCTTAGTGAGGAAGAGGAGGCTGCACAGTCCTAGAGAGCTTCACAAACCTGCTTACATTTGTTATTTCATCACAGAATTTGTGAAGTTTCATACCAATATTTACTTAGAAACAATGATGCCAGTTCTCCATTACTGCAGCCTACTAAGATTTTAACAACTAACTTAATCCATTTATTTTCTGTAACGTTTAAATTAGGAGCTCACTGCAGGAATGGTTCTTGGCTAACAATTTTGAGACAGATCTGTAGGGTCAGTATGTGTGTGTGTAAAAGCTTGCATGAGTTGCAGTGCTGTGACCAATGGCAGAAATCTTTAACTTAGGGATCTTTGACTAAATTATGTGATGCTGTAAACTAAAAATCTCCAGTATTCCACAAGTGAAATAAATGTAGTCTGTGTGGTTTTGTTCTGAAGATGCATCCTAGGAAGCTGCTCAAGAACTCTAATAAACTTCCCACACTCCCTGCCCCAGCTTTTATGTGGTTCCTGGGACAGACTATGTGTGTGCATTTGTGCTAAGAGGTTTCTTTAGAATGGTGAAAGTGCTTTTAAACTTGAACCTCTCCCCTACAGCCCTGTGAGAAAGATCCTGCCTCACAATGTGCAGCAGAATTCCTCAGACGCAAAAGATTTATATATCCCCACAGAGGACCACAGGACTGAGAAAGGTGTGGACAGATCCCATTGGCATGAGAGGGGTGTTAATGGCAAAGGCTCTTAATTTTATACTTTAAAATTTTATTCTGGAACATTTTTCTTATCTCTTAACAGTGATAAATAGATAGAACTATGTTATGCCACTATTCTGTGTGATGGTGGAGTTCTATAAATATAATATTTGTTTACAAACAGTAAAACTATATTTGCAGAAACAATAAAACTATATTTGCAGAAACACACAAAATTGACTTAAAAAATTTAAGCGTTTGTCCCCATGGAGAGGAATAAACAAAGAAAGTGTTTATATTTTCGCAATGTTTGGTTTCAGGTTAATTAGTGCAGCAGTTAAGATGAATGGTTCATTATAGAACTATTCAGTGTAACTGAGGAGTTGTTTTATAAAATATCTGACAAAAACCATAGACCAGTTTAATAAGCTGATGTATAATTTTTTAATGCTTAAAAACCAAAAAAATCCTGGTGAGTCAGACAGCTATTAAGATATAAAAACTGGTGAACAAGCTAGATTTAAGAAAGCATAGGCCGGATGCCAAGAATGACATCAAGTTTAGCACATCTTATATTTCACTTCCTATGTCACTACATCCTCATTGTGAAAAGTGCACATTTGGTCTTTAATTTGTCGCCGAAGCTAACATTTATCTAGAAATTAGCTAGGTCTAGGAAATGAATCAGTATTGGCGGATGAAAGCTTGTAGGTGTTGGCTCCTAAGTAGTGGCTCAAATGATACTTTATTTTCAGCTGCATTTAGAGCTGTCACAATGACTATTTTCTTTTTTTTTGTCTCTATTTTTTTCCCATTTGAATTTAAATTTTATTTCATTATTTTGAAAAGCTTTCTAACATGACTTGATAAACTAGGCAACCAGATGCATATCTTGGGAAGCAACATTTGTGGACCTTTTCTGTAGAGCTAAAAATACCATCCTGAATAATCTGCAGTTGCCTGGAAACTCCTTCACATATTTTGGTAAAGTAAATGTCTTTGGCCTCCGAAATATTTGGATTATGCATGCCTTCTCTGTGCATGGTAGTGGGCTCCTGCTTTCAAAGTCTCCTTGGTCTTCTTAAGCTCATGATATTGTGGGCAAAAAGGGGAACATCCCCTGTATCTGGAACTGAGAATTTATTGTCAGTCTAATTAACAGTTGTATCAGTGCAACCAAAGCAAGCAATTATTATTCATCTTATGATAGTACTAACACTTAGAGTCTAAATTATCTAATGAGCACAAAACAAAACTCATTAACAATATGCAGTATAAACTGTTGTAAAAAAACAACCAACCAACCAACCAACCAACCAACCACCCAACCAACCAACTTCTCCTCCTTGCCCCCAAACACCCAAACCAAACTCCTCCACCCAAAAACGCACCCAAAACCCAAAGGAATAATCCCAGTGGTCACCCTTTGATGTTCTCCAGGGTGCTAAGGGTCACACATTTAGGCTGGGAGGAGTCACAACACAGTGTTGATAACTTGAGGGTTTTTCTGGGATGAGAAGAGATGAGCATGACAGGAGTGTCTTCCTCCTCTTTGCCAAGATGTGAATAGTGTTGGTGTTGATGGTTTCTTACTTCCTGTGCTTGAGTCCCCTTGAGCCTATTCTTACATATTTTCTGAAGCTTTACAATTTACTTTTTCAAATTTGGTTTTCAGCTCTACATTATACCTGATTTTATCATATGAAGCGTGTTGTATGTATGTTACAAGCTTTTTTCTTGTGCTTTTTGTTACCTCTGAAATGGGTTTTGACCATCTCATAGGTTTACTCTATCATCTATAACTAACCACTGTTGAGTTACTGATAAACCTGGACTCTTTTTTATTATCTTTTATCATTTATGTATTTCTTTTAGCTGCAGTTACTCATGGACTCTTGTCTGTGGCAATTTCTTTCTTCCCTTACCGTTTTCCATTAATGCTCCACCTATATGAAGCTGTAATGCTGCTTTCCATAACTAAAGGAGTTTCTTTGGTTGCTGATCTGACGATGGTAAACAAAGCAATGTCTTGTAGCGTCTGACAGGAGCATCCAGTCCAATGTAGAAAGATGTAAGATTAGAGCCAAGATTTCAAGCCGTCCTCTTTGAAAGCCTTCAGGCCTTTCTGGAGACTCTTCCAGATCCTTGCAGGTATGCTTGCTGGGGCTGCATTGCAGCCCTTATCCCTGGGTGTCATCAGCTACAATTGCCAGTGGAGTTTGATATATTTGTCCTTGCTTAGTGCTCTTAACCTCCCTACTTGTGCTTCATCCATTTACTATGTTATCTGTCGTGGCATGTGGTGGTGTTGGTTTAGGTGGTCTAGCACTTTTACACTGAGGTCAAGAAGAGCTCTGCATGGGACTGACCTGCTGGCCTCTGACACGTAGCATAGAGACTTGATTGCACCGTGAAAATGCAAACTTTATTTTTAAATGAGAATGGACATAACTGCATCTGAGAGACTTCGTGCATCTTTGATTCATTGTCATGTCGAAAAAATTCCTGGAAGAGCGTACATGAATATGAGTTAAAAATAAATTTGACAATACTTCCACAATAATGAGAATGCTGGAAGGGAACTGAATCAATGCAGTTAGCATTGACTCGGACTCAGAAATTCTGGTCCAGATGTTAGTTATTCATCCTTGTCAGCATAACACTTTGCTTGTGAAAATACAAGAGATCTGCTTTCCATGATCCTTGAAGTCCTAATTTATTTTAGGATAGTTTTCAAAAAATTCTGCCTTGAAATTTCATGGTTGTCTTTACAAACAAGTAATTATGCATATACAATGCCCCCTGTCCATGCAGCTGCCCATACACTTGATGAGAAAAAACCAAGAACCATTAACAGCTGTATCTGCTAGTGCAGCCTTTGATCTTTATTGCTCACTTCTAGAGAAGTGGACCTTTCCTTTATCGTCATATTTTCAGCTCCTCAAATTATTTTTTGTTCACAAGAGTCAATAAGGCTATGGCAATAGAGTGTGTTTGTTTGCAGTGACCTTTACGGAGAGTACTCTGTAATTTTTCAGACTTATGGATTGGTGCGATATAGACAGCTATATATATCTGTCAGCTCATCTCTGGAGATGGAGTGCCCAGCTACAGCAATGTCTTACCAGGGTTTCTTTCTTACAGTGTTCTGTTTTGAATGCTATCCCATCTCATCTATGAAATTGTGTTTGGAGAGTTAATGAAGTTAGGTGTTGGCATTAAAATAAAGTGGTGAATATGATTTCCCGTTCTGACTTCATGCTATTACAGCTATTTAACAAAGTCCAGCACATCTTTTCCTAAGGCACATGTGCTGATCTGGGATTACAGAGCAGTTAGTTCTTTACCTCCTTGTTTTATGTAATACTTCTGGTTTTTATTGCTGTAATTACCTTGTACCAGCATAGGATCCTGCTTCTTTTGCCTTGCATGGGGTTATAGCTTCCACCATTTTTTCCCCATATTCTTTTATTCCTCTTGTATTGTACCAAGTATTTATTGGTGTGATGCAAGTCTTGGACTGTCACCATCAAGGAGTTGCCTTAAACTATGGTGCTAAAAATAGCACAGAACAGAAAATGATTTCTATGAAGCTAAGCCTGTGAAAAGAGACTGCTCAAAAGACCAGCAAGTTGCTTTGTGAGAAGGTAACTTTGTATTAAAAATAAAATTATGCTAAAGATAAAAGAGCACTTGTCAGTGGACAGAAAGTACTACTTAGAAACATTCAGTAAGATTTCAGAATATATATTTTCAGGGATGTCCAATAAAATAAAACAAAAATTTGAATAAACCAAAATTCAGGACATTTTCATTCACATTCAGAACTACTGATAAAAGATATTCTATGAGTAGAGCAAGCACTGCTGGAAGTATGTCTTTGATTTAACTTTTTTACCCCAGTATTTTTATAGGCTTATGTAAGAGGCTGATCAAGCATATACTACATTACAGTTACACCACAGTGCATGAAGGACT
This sequence comes from Aleadryas rufinucha, assembly GCA_013397815.1. Classification (NCBI taxonomy): domain Eukaryota; kingdom Metazoa; phylum Chordata; class Aves; order Passeriformes; genus Aleadryas; species Aleadryas rufinucha. Next base: position 1,748 of record VZTH01017684.1, on the reverse strand, counting down.
GGCATACATCCTTAAGCTACCTTCTGAGGGGTTGTGCATCTAATTAGTTGTCTTCTGACTGAGCTATTGGGACACAGTTATAGACTTTACTCATATATTCAATACCTTGCTGTGTGAATAATTATTCAAAGCTAAGTACCAAATATATTTTAGCTGGTAAGCCTGTAATGGACATTGCAGGCTTAAAAGGTTTTTGCAGTTCATGAAAAGTTGCTGTGGCCTTTATGACAAATAAAGAATTTTTAAGAGCACAGAAAGTGAAAATCATACTTAGAGAAAAACATACAAAAAATCAGTGTGTCCCTCCCATTGTTTGCAGATAGGAGTACTATATTTTCATCTGGCAGAAGCTGGTCTAGATAGTTTTAAAAAAAACCTTACTTCTCAACCACTATAAATGTGTGACCCTGAATATTATGTTGGCTGAACCATTGTTGTGCTGTTAACATCTTCTCACTCTTTCTTGTCCTACCCACTACTGCTGCCACAAATAGCTTGCTCTCTGCCCTTTGGGGAAGCCTGATATTTACCCAAAGACTTGTCAGGACCTCTTTAATCATCTTGTCTTTGAGCTAAATATCCTGGATTCTTCCCATTTTTCCTCAAAAGTCAACTCTTCAGACTGTTGATTCTCTTCCTTCTCTGCCTCAGATTTCCTAATGGGTATGCATCGTACAATATATATGCTCAGGGTTTACCAGGGATAAGGAGAGCAGAGGTTGCTTCACAGAATTTACTATTTATAGCCCTGGTTCTGTATTTCAGTGAGCAATGAGATTTAGTTGTGATACACTGTGTTTGTCAAGTCTTTTCTGCAGGACTATTGCTTCCTATCCAGTTGCTTCCTATCCTGGATTTTTACAGTTTTATCCCTTCCGTCCTAAAGGTATTATCTTGCACTGTCTTGAGCAGCATTCTGTTTTGCTCAGGCCAGCATTGAGATCATGCAATGTTATCCTGACTTGGGTTTTCAGTTCAAATGTCTCAAGTGCCATTTCAGTTTCCAGAAAAGTGAAATTTTTGTGTACGCTCAGCCTTCATAAATGCATTACCCCAAATTATGTAAAGTGAATATACAGTGTCCACATTTTTGCTTTGTTCAGAGGAAGCCTGTTATAATTCTATGCTTCTGACCTGCTATTATGAGGTAGTAGGTCAGACAAAATTACTTTTGCTGAGGAATGCAAATTCTTCTGAACAAGCATTTGGAAGGCCTACAAATTACACAGTAATTCTTCTCCTTCATTTCTTTCTCTTTCTTCTGCCCACCTCCAAATTCTAGGCTTCTATTTGATTCTATTAGATAGTTTTATATTTTCAAATTCTTCTGCTTGATTATTTTAAAATAAGGGGTTTTTTTTGAGTAGGATTGCAATTGTGTTCTGCTCATCATGTGCTAAGTATTATTCCAAAGGTGATTTTCCCTACTGTGTATGAGAAAAGCAAAGCACTCAAACGATTACTACTGTACTTTTTTTTCTGGCACCAGGCAGAAGACATGGAAATCTTTTCTTACGAAGACTGCATTATAAATTTGCAAGATGCATTTTATAATAAAATTTCATTTCCTTTTCCCTAAAATAAATAGAAACAGTCACCCTCTTCAACAGGTAGAAAGAGAATTTAGATTCAGTTTCTCTCCAAGTTCTGTTTCCAGGACATCAGTTGTTGTCAAACAGAGGCACTAAAAGGCAGTAAAGGAAGTGGTCTGTGGAACTGTAAATGGGCTCCTCTCCTCTCCTCTCCTC